>CM031235.1:484542589-485135089 GCA_018340775.1 Taxus wallichiana var. yunnanensis | reverse complement strand
ATCAACTATCTCGAGCTGAAGGAAACCTTAAAATAAATCAAATGCATAACCCAAGAGTTATTAACAAGAATAACTGGGATGAACGATACCCAAAAATATCTAGATTCAAGTAAACCTTTAAAGGGTGATTAATAAAATAGTTTCTCAAATAAAAGGGAGACAAACAACCTTACCAATAACCCTTATAATTATGTTTTCAAGCGAGTTTGAGATAACCTAACTGTGAATACCTAGAATGGGTCAAAATGGATTCCCGTATTTTTTTTAAAAAGTATCATATTCGAGTCATAAAAGAATGATTAATAAACTGAAATTAGATCTTGAATCGGGCATTCGAATTCGATGTAATATCCATATTGCTTAACACCTAGTTTCTCAAGAAAATAGAATCACCATAAAAATTACATATAGGATTCAACCATAAACCCATAACTAGCACTAAAAACCAAAATATTTTAAATAAAAGGAGATATATAATCAGTAACAAATATTTCAAAGTATCAACTTCAAAATCAATCGCAGTTTCATATTTTGCAAACAAAGTCATTTTTCCTAACCGACTTAAACCCAGTTTTAATGTATAATAGTCTACACACCATAATGATTTGTTTCATCAACCAGAAACAAATTAACTTCAATAAAGCACATAGAGGAAAGGAAAATAAAAACAAAGCACAAAACATGAAACTGAATCTCGAAGCATTTTCACGAAGAAAAAGTTATTTTTCATGAAGTTATTAAATAAAGAAATTTATCATAAGGAGATATCTAGCCTATCATCTGGTAGTTCTCTCGATTTATTTTCCATGCTTCGAACTTTCCACAAAGTTTCCAATGTAAGATCTCCACCAAAAATCCAACCAAAACTTCTTAAACATCCCCATCTTCCTTTATAGTTTTCACAATAAATTTTTTCCATTATTTCTGCCATGCAATGGAAAACTTGAATTTGTAACAGAATCAAACTAATAGTTCGAGAAAATGGAAAAACTACATGCAGAGCCATTGATCTTGAAAAATAAAAATGCAAAACAAAACCAATCCTTTCCTTTTTCCACAAACCCATCTTGCCAATTCCTAGGTGGTTTTCACTTAAGGGCTAGAGAATAATCAATGTGAGCTAAACAACTAGAGGCATTTGTTATTCTGCCCATTTCCAACCAATTTTTGGATATATATAATAGTTAACACTATGTCTACTAATGATTTGAAGAATTACATTTAGTAAATAATCCTTCATAGACTAGGTCCCGACAAAAATTGGTGGTAAGGAAAACATTAAATGAACCATTTAAACTCCTAATACACCTTTGGAATGGTGCCACCGACCCATTAAAACTTAACTCACCATAAAAGATAACCACAGTCACCTTAGATTAATTCAATGCCGCCTAGGTTAGGAATATTTATCTTGAGATAAAAACCATAGCTTATGGCTTCAGTAACTTCTCTCTAATAGCTTAGGCTAATTTAATGTAAAATTACTTAGGATAATTTTTAAGAATTAATACCCTTCATAAATGCATTCACCTTAACTTAGGTTAATGTTAATGTAGATGAATCAAATACATTTATATTATTAAGGTTCCATACTATAATTAATAAGATGTTACCTTCAATAAATTTATCAAAACAAATTAAATAGATCACATAGAAGGATGCATCCTCAAGATGTTATTGGATGCCCCAATGATCTCCTATCATTCATACCGAGTAGAAGATATCTCAGCAATAGAATGTGTTGCCCTGGCTTAAAAAATATGATCGAGGCAACATAGAAATCATAGGCTTTCCTTGGATCACTACAATTGATCCAACGTACGGCTACTCCTTTATTAGTAATGAAATAGAATGAGGAACAAGTTCAATATTGCAAATTAGGAAATTTACTGGCATAGTCCTATAAGACCAAATTTATTTCCTTGACCAAGAAATAGAACGTAATTTGAAGTTCAACATAAATAGTATATGAAACAATTCAATATCAATTAAGCATTTTCATAATAGGACTATATCCAATTTTAGAAGATAAATCACATCATCTACAACAAACATAATCAATCAGTTCTAAAGAGTAAACCATCTTCAAAAAAGAATCAACTATCAAAATTTGAAAATTTAGTTATAGAAGCAAGTAAGGATACTAACCATGGTGAAGGAATTACACAATGTCGTCGGTATTGTTCCTTTCTTCCGTCCACATCTTCAAACCAATATCATGTATGGTGGTTTTGAAAACCCTTTTTTTATCCACTTTGAACATCCACATGCTAAACCTTGTACCGGTGGTTTTATCTTCCTCAACAAGCCATCCTTCACCCGCACCTATCTCCACTATTTCACATGGAAGGAATTCAACATGGAACATTATTGATCCATAGGGATCTAATAAGAATCCACTTCATCAAAATAACTAGTATAAGAAGGAAAAATTAAAAAATGCAGAGCATACTATAAAGTTACACAACCAACCCTTTGTGTAGAGAGGTAGTTGAGTAACTACCCCGACAGATTACGTAACCACCCCTTACACCGAATAGAGGTTATGTAACCTCCATGATGATTTTTAATAGTTGGTATGTAGATACTGGTAGTTCTTCCACTTATCACAATAAAATAAAAAAATAACTCCACAAATGGTCACAAAATTCAAACAATTCGACCATGTCTCTTCCTTGGATGCCTCTTCCCTTTATCCACTACACAGGAGGACATGAAAAGCAAGTATTTAAGCAATATAGAAATTTGGAGTTATTCATTGGATTCATGAGAGATGTAAGAAAGAAGAATTCGATGTTGTAGTTTAATTGTAGAAGAAAGGAGTGCAAGAACAAAGAAAGAAATTATAGAGGGGAAGTGTTTACAATGTTTACTTTCCTTCATCTTATTGTAATTTGTATCTATTGAATTGGCCAATACATATAAGTGGGAAGAAAGAGAAATTTCCCTTCCCAACTAGTTTTCCCTCAAATTGGGGGTTTCCAGGATAAACATCTAGTGTCTTGTTAGTATCAATTCCTTTTGTTTTCACTGAAAATAATTATAAGCACAAAGAAATTTTCACTAACTTCTAAAAATTTTCATTTTGAAATTTGAAAGTAGAACAATATTTTCTTTTTGGTCTTGTAAATTATCCAAAGATTAGAGGTTTATAGATCATTTTGGTATTAGAGCTGATAATAAGTATCTAAGACTATGGTATTCATTCTTGTGATTTATATGACAGTGACAAGGTCTAAAGGAAAAGAATTTTTACCTTTTGATCCAAACATATCTATAAATAAGTGGAAACAAATAATTTGAGATCAAATGGAGGAAGAGAACTTGGTCCATAGAATTGAGATGCTAGAGACCATGATGGATAGGATGTATAAACACCAACAAGAACTCTCGGTTACTGTAAAATATGGCTTAGGTCAAACAATATAACATGGACTCAGTGGTTCGAGCTTTGGATGAAAATTTTGGCATAGCTAAGATTCGTGATGAGGAAGAAGAGCATGAAGAAGAAGATCTAGTTATAAAAGAGAAGGTAAAATCTGATCATTCTCCTTTTAAGGTTAAAACTAAGGTTGAAATCAAGAGCTTTGAAGGACAAGTAGATGCAGATTTATTAGATAAATGGTTAAAACAATTATAAGTTTAGTTTAGTGTTCATGATGTTACTGAGGTAAAAGGATCACCTTTTCACATCTCAAAATGGAAATAAATGCTCTGGTTTGGTGGGAAACCCATCTAGCCACTTGTGAAAAGAAGAAACATCCTATTGTAAGATCTTGGGAGGAATTTAAAGAATTTCTTAGAGCTAAATTTTATCCTATTGGCTATAAGAATGACCAAATGATTAAATGGTAGTACTTTAGACAAGGAAGTGGTCAAAGTGTGCAGGATTATACTACGAAGTTTGGAGACAAGCCATGTTTCTTAATATGGACTTGGAGGATGAGGATATTTTGACCAAGTATTTGGGAGGAATTCACACTCATATTTTGAGGAAGGTCGTCTCCACAAATCCCAAGGATCTCAATAAATCTTACATGAAATAATATTACATAGATGATGAAAATAAGAAACGAGAGATGGATTTGAAGATAAAGTACTTGGGAAATCAGCCAAAGAAAGAACAGGGAAAAACAAGTAATAAAGGTAAATGGAAGGGAAAAGGTAAAAACAATTCCACTACTTTGAATACTTGTAAAGATTCAAAGAAAGTTTTGAAGAATTGTGATATCAATGGTCATACAAACACTATATTTTTTGGAAGTTACATCTAGAGTTAAATCTAAAGAACTGAACCAAGTACTTAAATAAATCCGTGAGAGTTGTAAATATAGATCGAGAGGTGGATGTAGAGGATGATTTTTGATGTAGAAGAGAGGCTTGGATGCACATAAACCAACATGAATAGAAAAAAGGATGAAGAGGAGATGAGTAGACTATTCCAAATCAAAATCCAAATCAAGATAAATAAGGTAAATTCTTTGGTCGATATCTTGTTTCTCAATCTTATTTGATTTTTAATGAAGTTGTAAAGAAGCTTGGTCTTGAAACTTATGAGCATCCACATCCATATCCTTTGGGATAGATGAAGAAGGGTGTAGATATATAGGTAACAAGAAGAGGTGGGTTCAATTTTGGAATAAATTCTCAGTATATAGATGTATTTGAAGTTGATGTAATTCCACTTGATACATATGATGTTGTTTTCAAGATTCCTTACTTGTATATTAGGTATTCCATATTCATGAGAAGGGATAACCAATATAGATGGGTCTAGGATGGAATCATTACAAACATCCAGGCACACCAGTGTAAGATGAAAATTGCTATGGTAAGTTCTAACCAAGAAAAATAATAATTTAGAAAAATCATAATCAAATTTTCGTACTTTTCTTGAAAGATAAACAAGATGGGGTGGAAATTTCAGATGTTTCTAACCAAGGGATGAAGGATTTGGATATTATTATTCAGTCTTTTCGGGGTATTTTAGACTCCCAACAGGTTACCACCAAAATGGGAGGTAGAGCATGAGATTTAGCTATTGCAAGAGTCCTCTGTACAAAACATAGGGTTGTATATTAAATCATTACTAGAGAGTACAGAGGTAAAAAAACAAATCTAGGAGCTATTAGACAAAGGGATAGTATGGCCAAGCACCTCACCATGTAGTTCACCTATTGTGATGGTGCCAAAGAAGGATAGTTCTTAGAGGATGTGCATCTAATATCGTGCCTTGAATAAGATCACCATAAAGAAAAAATATCCACTCCCATGCATAGATGACCTCTTAGAGTTGATTCATCATATATATTTCTTCACGAATTTGGATCTTAAGTCAGGTTATCACCAAGTCAAGATGAAGGAGGAGGATATATGAAAGACTACATTCAAGATTAAACAGGGTTTATATGAGTGGTTAGTACTTTCTTTCGGTTTTGTAATGCACCCACTACATTTATGAGACTGATGAATGATGTATTACGGGAGTTCATATATTCATGTGTCATTGTTTATCTAGATGATATTCTTATTTTTAATGCCACATAGGAGGCAAATCTAACACATTTCCTGCAAGTCTTGCAAGTTCTCAAGGAGAAATAATTGTTATGTAATATGAAGAAGTCCGAATTTTCGAAACGGTCACTTTTCTATCTTGGGCATGTGGTTGGAGGATGAGAGTTATGGGTGTATCCGAAGAAGGTGGAATCCATCACCAAGTGGCCAACACCAACGGGATATACAAATACTAAAATCTTTGTGGGAGCTCATACGATAAATGAGGAAGTTCATTATGAGTTTCCTCGCTATTACAACACCTCTACACACAACGACCACAAAGAGTAAGGGTTTTGACTTTTGTAAGGAATAAGATAAGTCTTTTGATTTTTGTAATATAAGATTATTCAAGCTCTAATAATTTCTCTTTCTAATTTGTAGTATCCCTTTGAAGTAGAGATATATGTCGTTGATTATGTTATAGGAGAATTGTTTCTATAGGAGGTAAGCCAATATGTTATCATTCAAAACTTTCACTTCAGTAGTTAGAGGATATTTTGTTTATGATAAAGAGATGTATGCACTAGTTCAAGAAATAAAGAAATGGAAACATTATTTATTGGGTAAAGAAACTATTATGCACACTGACCACAAACCTCTCCAAAGTTTACAAGTACTATCTAAATTCCAGTAGGAAATGCACTACAAGTGGACGAGGTTCCTTTAGTAGTTCTATTTGGTGACAAAATTAATAAGGGTAGCACAAATTTAGTGGCATACATGCTATCTAGGCAATCCACATAAGATAGAATATCATGTTTAGCCATTGTCTCTCATATTGATCCTTTCATAAAGGAATCTTATAGGGAGACATATGCTCAAGACAAGGATGGGCTACTCTACCGATGCGGGAAGCTTTTTGTGCCAAAAGAAGAAATGATTATATTGATGAGGGAAGCACATACCTCAAAATTAGCAGGACATTTGGGTGTTGGTAAAACCTTAGCCCAATTGTAAAGGTGCATGTATTGGACCAATATGTAAGAAGAAGTGTTTAAATTCATAAGAGGATGCAAAATGTTTGTACAAGTAATCCTAAAATCGGGAAGGTTTATATATTCGTTTCGGTCCCTACTTGTCCTTGGGAGGATATGTCTATGGATTTCTTAGGAGTAATACCTATGTCTAAATATGTCCATGATTATCTATATGTTTTTGTAGATAGATTCAGTAAGATGTGTGTTCTTATGGCATATAAAAAGACAATAAAAGCATATGAGGCAACTGAAATTTTCTTTGCTAATGTATGGGTGCATTTTGGCTTGCCAAATTCTATAATTTCTAACAGATATTCCAAGTTCTTGGGAATTTTTGGACTACTTTGTGGGAAAATATGGACACCAAGTTACATAGGAGCATAACCTTCCATTCACAGGAAAATGGGAAAACATAGGTAGTGAATAGGACTTTTGTGAAACTAATCGAGGGTATAATAGAAAATATCCACGGACTTGGGATGAGTCCTTAAGCTACATTCATCTTTCCTACAATCAAGAAGTACACACATCCACTATGAAGTCACCATTTAAATAATTCTTGGGATATATACCTATGAATCCATTGGAAATACGTGATTAAGAGGTGATTAGAGCATCAAAATTCATTGAGCGGATCCAAAAAATCCATCTCAAGGTGAAAGAACAATTAGATAAATCTCAAGCCAAGTATAAGGCTAGATATGACCAGCATTGGAGGGATAATAGACTTCATGTTGGAGATAAGGTTTGGATTTACTTGAGCAAGGAGATATTACAAGGCCAAACAAGGAAACACAAGCAACTATTTTATGAACCATTCACTATACTCAAGCAAGTTGTATAAAATGCCTTGAGGCTTTATTTTCACCATCCATGTAGATGTACTTTGTAGTAAATTATGAGAAATTGCACCTATATAATCCATCCATGCTTGGAAAAGAAGAATATTTTTAGTTGCTACCTTCCATAGGATATTTAATCTAGGAATCACAAGGAAAATTAGAGGAGGACATAATGCTTTAGCAAAATATTAGAGAGACAAGTATAGGTCCACAGGAGTCTTGGCAGTTGGACTAAAAAGGAAGACACCAAGGAAATCTTGGTGGTACTCGAAGGAGTAAGTGATGGAATTGTTTCTGATCTACTCCCCAGAATATTTTTTGGGACCAAAATCATTTTGTGTAGGGAAGGTGTGATCCATAGGGATCTAAGAAGACTCCACTTCATAAAAAAACCAGTTCTAGAAGAAAAAGTTAGAAAAATATATATCACATAGTAAAGTTACAAAATTGCCTCTCTCGTGTAGAGAGGTAGTTGAGTAACCACCCTAGAGGTTATGTACCTTCCTCAACAGCCATGCGTAACCATAGATATGTAGATACTAGTGGTTCCATCACTTTTAACAGAAAAATAAAAAGAACTCTTCAAATGGTCACATAATTCAAATAGGTCAACCATGTATCTTCATTGGATTCATCTTCCCATTCTCTAGTGAACGGGAGGACATGTGAAGCAAATATTTAAGAAAGAGAGAAAGTGAAAGTTATTCATTGGATTTATGGGATAAGTAAGCAAGAAGAATTTAGTGTTGGAGTTTAATTGTAGAAGGAAGGGGTGCAATAACAAAGAAAGAAAGTACAAAGGGGAAGTTTTTAAAGTGTTTACTTTTATTCATCTTATTTTAATATGTATCTATTTAATTGGACAATACATATAAGTCGGAAGAAATATAAATTTCCCTTCCCAAATGTTTTTCCCTCAAATTGGAGGTTTTAGGATTAAAAATTGATGTCTTGTTGGTTTCACTTCCTTTTCTTTTCGCTGCAAATAATTCTAAGCTAAAAGAACTTTTCACTAACTTCCACAATATGTAATTTTTAAAATTTAAAAGTAGAACAATATTTTATTTATGGTCTAGTAAATTATCCAAATATTATAGGTTTAAATATCGATTCTGAGCATGGGCCACATTTCCTTATTATTGATTGGTGGTACACGCCTCATGATAATTTTGGGTTAGGCTATCAGGAGAAACCCGCTAACCCCATCCCACCATCTAAGATGAGATTGGAATTTCCTTCTCCATATTCTCCATCACATGATTCCATGGATATGGATGACACCGTGTCTATTTCCTTTGTATTTTTTTAGTCTCCACCATCACCTTGGGACCAGTCACTTGTCAATGTGAAAATCAAACCAGGTCCTTTCGCCTCCGCCATCCGAAGATAATAGAACAAAACTCTTCTACCATTGACAATCTTTAGTGTGCTAATGATGACATCATTCTTTCCCACATGGGGGCATATAATTATTATCTTCATAATACCTTACCATCTGACACATCCACTCTTTTTAAGGAATCTACCATCAACAAGTAATATCGGGACTCCCCATGAGCATTGTATCCTCAAGGTGGCTCAATATCTTGATTTGGAGGAGCTTGAGTCTTTCACCACATTCCTCTCTCATCATATTCAAGCATTCACATGGTCATATTTAGACATGTCAGGTCTTGACCCTTATATCATCGTCCACAATATTGTTACCTTTCCTAACAAAAATTGGTTAAGTAGAAGCTTTGTTGTATGCACCCTCGAGTTTCCCTCCTTGTCAAAGAGGAGTTGTAATGTATTCTTTCTACCAATTTAATCATCCCCATTGACTATCCCCAATGGGTTTATAACATCTTACTTGTCGCTAAAGTGTATGGAATTATTCATATATGCACTAAATTTTTAGATCTTAATCTCTCTTGCCCTAAAGATGACTTTCCTCTTCCAAACATCGATCAACTTGTGGATCTTACCATAGGTCATGATATGATTTCACTATGCATGGTTTTTCTGGTTATAATCAAATTATTATTGCACAAGAAGACCAACATAATACCTCCTTCATCACTCCTTGGGAGCCTTTTACTACCACATCATGCCTTTTGGTTTAAAAAAAATTGGAGCTACCTATCAATGGGATATTACTTACATTTTTAATGATCTCATCCACTAAACCATAAAAGATTATATTGATGATATTTTAGGTAAATCTAAACATTTCCGAACCATATTTTTGTTCTCAAGTCCTTTCGAGTGCCTCATTCATTTCTACCTTCATCTCAATCTAGCCAAGTGTGTATTTGGAGTGTTAACCGGTAAACTCCTTGGATTTATCGTGTCTATTAGGGGTATTGAAGTTGACCCTAAAAAATCAAAGCAATCATTGAAATGCCTCCTCCTTCCAATCTTAAAAAAATTCACAGTCTTCAAAGATGACTTTAATTGGTCTACCATTTCAACTCACAACTTTTCGATTAATGTCAACCCTTTCATCACCTCCTTCATAAAGACACAGACTTTAATTGGGATCATAATTTTCAAAAGGATTTTGATGACCTTAAACAATATATTTTATCTTCACAAGTTTTTACACCTCTATGTGATGAGAATTTGTTTTATCTATAGATATATTCTACTAATCACGCTTTAGGGGATATGTTAGCACATCATGATGACCAATATCATGAGAAATTTGTTTATTACATCAGTCACACCCTTCACAACTGTGAGACTCACTACATTGAAGCTAAAAATTGTGTTGCACTCTCTTCTTTCACCACCTCTAAGCTTCGACATTATCTTCTCAACCATAAGACTTATGTCATTACTATCTTTCATCTTCTTAAGACGATGCATTCTAAACCATATCACAATGATTGTATCACTCAATGGCTCATGCTCATGACCAAGTTCAACCTTGAGTTCATTTCTCAAAAATCTATTAATGGTCAAGCTATCGCAGACTAGTTACCCAAAGCCCCTCTTCCTAGTACATATATTCCACATGAATAATTTCCAAATGAATCCATCAATCAATTTCACCATGAAGAGGATACCCTTAAGATGAACCTCTTCTTCAATGGCTCTAATTGTCAAGCAAAGTGGGGCACTTGACATAATTCTCTTCCCTCCTAGGGATGCTCCTATTCCCCTCGCAAACAAGCTCAATTTTGAGTGCACGAATAATATGGAGAGTTATGAAGCCCTTATCTTAGGTCTTGAAATTGTTTCCTTTCTAGGTGTTCAAATTCTTGATATCTATGGAGATTCTGAACTTATCATCAAACAAGTTACATGTGAGTATCAATGTAAAAATGATACTCTTCAAAAATATCGAGACATCATTCATCTCTTCCTCAAGGCCTTTGATTCTTACATGATCCAATTCGTTCCTCAATCATCCAATTGTTTTGCTGACACAATGACATCCCTTGCAGCTCTCATCTCATGGAAAATAGAAGAATCCAAACTTTTTTTTCATTCATTGTAGTGATCAACCATTGTATTACCTAACTCATGTTAATCTCGTCAAATCCATTTTGTCAAATCTTTTGGATTCCCAGATTATCAATTATCTATCCAAATTTATCATTCCCTTTGATCTATACAATAATGTTAGTAGGCATTTCCTTTAGAATGCTAACCGCTATGTTATCCTTAGTGACATTCTTTATAAGCATGGATTTGATGGTATTCTCCTTCGATGCCTTAAATACCATGAATCTTCTCATGTTATCCAAGAAGTTCATGACGGTATTTTTGGTGGACATTTTAGTGGCTTACCCGTTATTAATTACATCCTTTGGCTTAGATATTATTTTCCTTCCTCAATCATGAATGTTGTGAGTATGTTAAGAAATGTGAAAATTTTCAGCAACATTCCAATCTTATTCACATTCCTTGTCAATCCTTGCAGTCATCACGAGACCTTTATCCCTTCTTATAGTGCGGTCTTGATCTCATTGGTCTTATCAATCCTTGATCTTCACAACAACATCATTCTATCATCATTGCAACTAAATACTTCACCAAGTGGGTGGAAGAAATTCCCCTCACCTCAACTAAATCTGGTCTAATTATTAACTTTATCTACCAACACATCATTTTCTGCTTTGGCATTCCTCACAAACTCATCACAGACAACAGAAATTCCTTTAAAAATATATCTAAAGAAACTATGTGACTCATTCAATATCAAACTCATCTTCTCTTCTCCATATTATTCTTAAGCTAACGGGCAAGCCAAAATGACTAATAAGACTCTTTGTATCATTCTTTCCAAAACAATTGATCACCAAGACGTAATTGGCATCTTTATCTACCTTTTTCTCTTCAGGATTATCACACTAGCATCCGCACTTTTACGGAGCTACGCCCTTTTATATTGTGCATGATTATAAATATGTACTTCCCCTTGAAGTTAAAATCTCATCTTTGTGTGTCTCTTCGCGACTTCATCTTTGATGAATATTATCACCAAGAGTGGCTAGCATAGCTTGAATTATTAGATGAATTATGCATTCTTTCTCTTGAACACCATCATGTTTATCAAGAACACATCAAGAATGTTTGCAACAAGCACCTCAAATATCATGAATTTAATGTCAGTGACCTCATCCTTAAATAAAATCATAACGCTACTAATCTATAAAGGATCCAACATGGAAAAAGTTTCCCTAATTGGATTGGACCATACATTATCACACATAAGTATGGGTAGGGAGCCTATCATTTGGCCTTCCTTGATGGTAAACCATAATTGGAACCATTTAACACATTCCACTTATGACCATTCTATTATTAGCATGACTATCAGTGGTCACTTGGTCATATCCTTACATAATCATTCCATCATAACATTTTCCATCTATCATCTTAATGATTTGGAACTATGTGTTCTCTTTGTCACTTTCATCATCATGACCGAAACTATTGGCACCATGGCTCTTTCCATATCATTTTCCTTATAGATAGGTTCTCCCTTCATGGTGATAACTCCTGGATCATTACATTCATCACCCTCTTGTTTACATCTTCGAACCATGCTAAGGGTCCTAAAGGTTTCACTTGTACATTCATTATCCCCTCCTAAGTGGTCTACCTAGATATTCCCATCTCCCCCCATGTTAAAAATCAAAATTCATGGATGCTCTATCAAAATTCAAAAGCAATAAAAAATAGTCTTCTCCTTAGAAGGACAACTATTCATGTCAAAAACATAATCAAAAGAAATCAAAATCAATAGACCGATCCCTTGAATGATGGATATCATGTAAAAAGTAGACCATACCCTCAAAGGATGGATACTTTTCTATATCATAGTATTAAAGGCTTCCTACATTGATCAACATTCCATTTTATCAGTATCCTATGAAGGCTTCCCTTATTGATCAGTTTTCTCTTTCCCGTTCCTAGAGCTTAGGCATAGATTTAGAGAACACCACTTATGGAGAATCCTCTCCTTGGGTACAAGTTACATCACAAACCCCTTTGTCATGTCAAAATTAGGCTTATGAGTTAATTCCATCCATGCATCCTTATGATCTTTGGAATAACTAATTTTCATTGGTTATATACTAACACGTGTCTTTGTTGTGTGCTTTGTGTTTCTTATATCCCCATATTGTTTACCTCAAATGTGATTGGAGGCATCATTTCCTCATGTGTTCCTCAATATGACGTAGCATCATTCATACCCATGGGTCACCATCGTTAAGTTACGTTTTATTCTAAACCTTTCCACATCTATCTTTTATCTCTCCTTTGTTTTATTACAAGCACATATTTCTTTATGTAAATCCCCTTTATGCTACCCATCTATGATATCACATCAACTTGCCTACCCTTACCAATACCCATCATTCATCATATCTATTTTCAAATTGCTTTTTCTCAACATCACATATTATCCATGCATATACATTCATCATCATAATCAAATCCAAAGTAAACATGTAATCATCACCATCATCAATATAAAACATATTATTATCATAATAATCATCAAACACAATCTTCAAGTAAAACATATGATAATATACTTTTACCATCATCATCAAATATAAATAAAACATGTAATCACATCATCATAAATCAAATAATCAACATTACACAATATACACATGCTAAACCATGAAAAAATCATATATCATATATATATATATATATATATATATATATATATATATATCATCAAAATAAAGTGTATTAGTACATCATTGACCTATAAGGGTCCTTTCTCAAAGCAGAGATGTAAGTAAAACAAGTAAAGTTCACATCAAAAATCCTAAAATATTTTCCCTATAAGACAAGTCCCTATGTCTCTCTATCGGCCTCATCACCTCCTCCCTAAACCTCTCCTGGATGAAATTTAGCCATGCTTGTTGTGCTCACATATGGCCTAGACCTAGCTATCGTTCACCTCTACACATACCCCGAATATCATTGTATCTGCGGTAGCTTCTTGATTAAAATATCATTGTAATAATAAGCCTCTGCTGATAAGGCTTTGTATCAATCCATGGAAATCTTGCTAGGAGGTTCCATCTATCCTCCTCCCCTCGCAATGCTTCCCATGTACCACTCGTAACCTCGGTAGCTATGATCATCACCAGATATCTAAAATAGTCCCTATAGGCCTCCTTCTACATGTGGTACCAGTCCCTATCCTAGGTGACTTGATCCCTCTCCTGTGTGACTACATCTCTTTGTTGTATTATTGTTTCCCTCTCCACATGCATCTACTCTAACTTCACAAATAATCATGACATATCTCAGTAGACTCTCCTCTATCCATATCTCTACCACCTCCTGGATCCACCTCTACCTCAACCTCCATCTCATCCTCCTCCTCATCTCCTCTCTTCCTAGCCACCTTACATGCCCAAGCTGTGCTCATCCAATTAATGAATCCCACTCTAAATCCTACGTCATCATCATCATCCCAAGGCATTGTTGCCTCCTCCAATGCATCTTCCTTGACAGGATTCAACTTCTTATCAATCTCTTCTCTCCAATATAAGATAAGATCCCTAGGCACTATCTATATAAATCCAAACTATTCTCACACTTTGTCAAACCGAGCAACATTGATCATCTCTGACCGCCTACCCTACACCCATCTCGTCCTCTACATACCCACTAACTCTGCATCTCGCCCTGTGCCATGTAGGAAAGCCTCAATATGATCATCATTTGATATGATCCACATTAAACTATGCAAACATATCCACATACCCATCCACATCCATCTATCCCCTCTCTCCATGATCTTGATCAGCCCACCATCTAAAACATCCCATTAAAAGTTTGATGTGGTCCCAAGTGACCCACAGAGTAGCCATAGTGGCTAGATCACTACAATATGCTCATAGGCCGTAGTGTAATAGGAATCCTACATCTAACCCTGATATACTCCCTACTCTCTACATGGCTAGCTCATGGTACACCTGTGCTAGTAAATTAGTGACAAATAAAAACATTATAAGATGCTGAAAAATATTTTCTACAACAATCAAGCTAATGTCCAGGAAACTGTTACATCCCGAGTCGACAATGCATAACAATAAATCACCATCATGACTAAATAAATCAACCATCTCGATGGTACCCTAGCCTTGTACCTCAGCGCATATGAGAAATCCCATTAAGATAATATGAGATGGGGCACATCAGATCCAAATATCCATGTCATCATTGTAAGTCTACTATCAGCTATGATGGGGACTATCTATTCCCCATGTATAGGTAATCTAAGGATGTGATATACATCCTCCATGGTGATAGTCATCTCACCCATCCTGAATCATAAAGTTTCTTTCTTCATGTCCCATATCTCAACCAAATCTATCATTAGCCCCACATCTCGTGTGATCCTCTAGTAATGTCTAAATCCTCCTAACACCATGGATGCCAAGTGATCTCACTCACCATTGGTCATATGTCCTCTCATTTGATAATATATTTCTAGGACTCGATCTCTCATATATAAAGTCTCCTGTCTTGTAATCATGCAAGAAACACACAAACATTAGTTTTCCCATCATCATCTCATCTATCTATCAAAACTATCCAATCTATCTTTGGTCGACACCGACCCAAGTGCGGTCAATGTATGTAGGGGTCGATTGACACACATGAGGGATAAGTCAACAATGACCCGTCTCGAGTCTCCACCGATCCCTTAGTTTTCATCCATTTTTCTAAAAAAATATGGAAAAAAAAACTAAAAACAAGTGTGGGTTTTATTACTCACCATCTTGCACACCACAAAAATTATTAGCTACTCCTCCGACCTCTATCTTGCAATCTCCTTTTATAATTATTATCTCTCTATCATCACTTGCATGCATGAAAATGAGCATCGACAATCGAATTTCCCTCGGGATTACATAGCAACTGATACTAAGTCATTGTTGACCTTCTTATATCATCATCAATTGGCCTTAGGCACCATTGACTCACGTTGGTAACCCGTTTTTGGCTTGACCTCCTCCTTTTTATATCCTCTACTAAGGCATCATCTATTTTTTTATCAAATTCCACCTTTGTGGCCATATTTATTCACACTTGGGGAATTTCATGTCATCACTTTTTTCATATTTTTCCTTTTAGGCCCTTTTTATGCCCTTTTTTGGGCGTGATTATATCCATCCTTGTCTATTACACACACATACCATTTCAATCGATTCGTCATGTATGAAGGATTTCACTTTATTCTCGCATTTGATTGGGCATAGTTTGATTTCATCCTATGACCTCGTAGGTCAGCATGACTTACATCAATTGGAGAGGTTTCCTATTGGAATCCCTCCATTTTGTAGTGATTTTCTCCCACTCACTAGTTCATAGAACATTGTTGCCATCTCTATTGAGACCATCCTTTGTTCCTTAACAAAGTGATATTAGAATCACCGCCATAATATTTATTGTTTTTTTAATCCTTATTTCTTTGTGAATCTTGCTTTACCTTATTGTTTTACCCATATTTCTTCTCCCATTATCCCTTCAACATCTACCTCTTTCAAAATTTTCATTGATTCCCCTTTGCCTTATCAATCCCTCATTTAAGGGGGAGCTCATCATCAATCTTCTATTATTCTTCACCATTCTCTTTATCTCTCATCATTTTTTTCTCATGGATTTCTACCATAAACATCATGACAAAAAGGGGAAAATGTATATGTTACTGCAAAAATACAACACCGTTGAGTGCTTATGATTTTTCATGTGAGGAAATCAATGTAACCTACATAAGATGGGATTATCCTACAGTGTGGGACATTAAAAGTAGGATAATCCTCTGAGAAAGATGACTTATTCTTCTAAACTAGTGCCAACTTCTCCAAAGTGCGAGAGAATGAAAAACTAAACTAATTCTACCTTAATGCTTTCCAAGGAGACAAGGAGAGAAGGATGCATCAAAAGTAAACCTACTAAGGGAAGATAATGCACCAAGAAAGGGTGAAAAATCAAAGTGAATGAAAAATAGGGATAAAATGAGGTAATCGAGGGTAGGTGGGGGCACCACGATCTAAGACAATATTTAATTCCCTATATTCATAAAGTAAAAATAAATAAAAGTTCTTAAAGATATATAAACATGCACAATATACATGAAAACACAATGGAAGGGAAAAGATGTAATACAACTCGAATTAGGGCAAGAAAAGCCAAAAATAGAAATTTTAATGCTCGAAACATGCATAATACATTACAATATAGGCACAAGGAAAAATCATGTAGTCAATTTTACTCCCATCACAAAAGGAAGGAACCCCATGTTCACCACCTATCACCCAAATGGGAAGGCGAATGCGACCCGAGGCACGCGCGGCAGTACTTGAGTCTCTCTTTTATGTGATTTTAGTGGGAAACATCATCTATGATTAGTGTAAGAGTTTCTAGGAGGGAAGTTAAGACATACAAGAACCATAGGGCTCAAAACGGCCTCTAGATCCTTGCAGTCACTTCAGATTGAGTGTTTTAATAGAATCCAGAACATGTATTAATGTAGAAAGAAATATAAAAGCATTCATATTCAACATGAAAGGAAAGAGAACTCATGAGAGAGAAATATGCATTAGAACCATTGATATTCATGTATATATTATATCAGGTAACCTCATTACATTCATTGAACCATTACAGAGTGTCACAAAGAAGTGAATCTGTAATCATGCATTCCACTAGACTTATGTAGTTATGCTACCAAAAGAAAATTTTGAACTTCATGCCTAGTACATTCTCTCCTTGATGTAACTATCCACTAATAGAGTCCTTATAGTAATTACGTAGAGCTCCACCCATGCTATCTCTTGAACTCATACTCTTCTCAATCTACTATATCTCAAACTCGTATCTATTTTACTCTACAAGCACTTATATTTATCACTTTCCTACACTTGCCGCGCCCTCGGATCTGGCACCAAGTATTGAATGTTGTACTTCATGAGAGTATGCTTCTCCGTGCCTGAGATTTCCACTTTATCCCATGATTTTCTTCTAGAATATTCCATCCAAGGCATGCCCTTATCTGGGCTAACCTATCACCAGGCTGACACCTTATCCACACATAACTGGTCATGTTTTTCACATGTTCTTCCCTGGGCACTCAAATTGAATATGTCCCAAACCTCCTTTTTCATGTCATGTGTGCTATGTGCTTCCTTAAACCTTTCTCTTGCATGCTTTTTCCTTGCGCACCTTTCCATAACTGGGACCTTGCATGCCTATGCGCCTTCATACTTGGCCAATATTCCAGGGGTCCAACATCACCCCACACTACGCCTGTTCTCCATCCTCGGAAACACTTTACTCAACCAAGATACATGCTACCTTAGGGAACCAATGTATAATATTACACTTTATAAAAGAATAAGGGAATGAAAGAATTGGGGAAAGAATGAAGAATGGGGGAGCATTAACTCAACAAGCTAGGAAAATCCTTCGTAAGTCTACCTCTAGCTTATTCCACACTTCGACCATTCCTCTGTGCCTTCTGACAGAGGTCACCCACCAGGGTGCCCACTTCATCAAAACTCAAGCCAATTCAATGGGTGTGCAAAGTCTTTACAATCTGCTCCATCTCTTTTCCTAGGTCTTTGAGCTTTTCCATCCTCCTGGTAATTTGAGGGTATAGTTCCTTTAGCCGGGCCTTGATCGAACTCCTTAAGGTTTCAATTGCCTCTGATTTTCTCTCTACTTTGGCCGGAATGTTTTCCTTTCCACCATGTTCCCCTTGTTCTTTTCTTGGAACTCTTTTAGTTCTACTTTGAGTGTGGCGACCAAGGAGCTTGCCACCTTATCTCTATCTACGCATGTATCATACGTAGCCTTTGCAGATTGGGTAGTGACCTTAACCTCTGTGAGCACTTGGATATACTCGAAATGAGTGCTACCACCTTCAATTTGTCCTCCTCCTTCAAGCACGTAGCCACTTCTTCTACAGACTCCAGGGCCAAAGGTCATCTCTCCATAGTGAGGACACATGTTAGATCTTCTATACATTCTAGAAGGGATGAGTACTTCGTGTAGGCGGCGCTAAGTATGGGTGCTTTAAAAGGATGGCACCCTTGATAGAATCCATTTTCTTGTATACTTCCTACACCTTTATCTTCTCTTCCTTTAACTCACACCTTAGCTGTGTGTTGATCAGCTCTTCCTGCTTTAAGCTCTGGGTCTTCTCTGCCATCTCCTCTTACTTATTCCCTAGTTTATCCTCAAGTACTCTTATCCTATTGTTGCACGTGAAGAGTCTAGCCTCATTCTTGATCGTGACCTTGTTGAGTGCATTCCATAATTTCTCATCCGAGATATCTTGAGCATTCACTAAGGGATTGACCCCCTTAGATTCTGGCAATGTTATGAGCACTCCCTAACAGACTTTGAAGTCTAGCTCATCAATGTGGGACTCAAACGCCCAAGAGAGCATCTTCTTTGTTTTGGGGTATGTGCCCTCTTTTTCAAAAGACCCCATGGCTAAAATCCTTTCAGTGGGTACAATGCTTTGGAATCGCATGCATAACACCTTCTTCATGTCATCAACGTAGCCCATTACTTGCCTCTACTCTATATCAAGAGTCCTCCTGCTGAGTGCATGCCTTTGGGGAAACTTACTATTAGAGTGGGACCTCCTCCCAAGCTATCATGCTCTTTTTCAATATTCTCCTCCTTCCCTTCCTTCAGCACTATGTCCGCGCTACACTCCAACTCTTGGTCTACTAGGGCTTTGAGAATTTTCTTCGCTTCTCTTTTCACCACTTCGGTGATCTACTCCTTCGTAAAACTTATTGCTCCCTACCTTTCCCACCAACCTATTCATTCCTTTCCATGTCTCCAGTGTCTTCATCATCTTATGCACCCTTACACCACATGAATATGAACTCCTACTTCTCATCTTGACTCTCTTCTTCCGAGTCATAGATGAAGACCTGTGGTTCCTAGTATTTTTCAGGCTCATCTTCCTCACTGTCATCTTCTTCATTCTCATCCCCTCTTCCACCCACATACTTCTTCATGTTGTTGGTCACCTTTGAGTCAACTTCCTCATCCACCCTCTGATTTTTCCTAAGAGGTTTCTCTTGAACAGGGGATTCGGCCTTATCTTCTCCCTCAGGTGACTCTTCCTTAGTGAAGGGTTCCCTAGGTGCCTCTACTTCTGGTGTCTTTTCCTTCACCGAGGACTTATTTATTTGTATGTAAGTTTCGGCTTGATGCTTGTTGTTGGCATGCTCACTATCTCGAGTAGTCGACACACTTGGTGCTTTATCTTATCTTGTCTGGGTAACCCATGAAAATTTTGTTCGGTCCTCATCGGGACCCTTCGCATTCGAGCGTTGCAAAAATCCTTTCTCTCGAAATCTATTTTTCTGAACTTAGCCATTTTTGGTCTTTTTGGTTGGGCACACCTTTTGTCTGTGCAACACAGAGTAAATCTATGCCCCCTTCATTTCCTTTGGTGCACCCTTTGACATGTTAACACACATTTTGGTGCACCTCCATGTGATGCACCTTTCTTGCATGTGCCAAGGCACATGTGCCTTCATGTTGAAAGCATTTTTGGTGCACTAAAGGTGCACATAACCATGTGTTAACACGCGTTTTGGTGCGCCACAGGGTGCAAGCTTTGCAATGTCGATAGGTGTTTTGATGCGCCACTTCAAAAAGTGGTTGGCACATTTATTACACCTTTGCCTATATATAGGCGCATCCGCCCTGTCACTTTCACAATTAAAACACGTGATTGATCTTATTCCTCTGCACCTGTCAGCATGCCTGTCATCCTCGTGTCACGTTCGTGGACCCAGTTTCACCTCTCACATTCTATATATTCCGGGTAAGTGGTCCTTATTACTCTCATGTTTTATGTTTTGATTGTTGGTTGTTTGTTTGTGGGGTTGGATAGAATGATCTGTGAAGCCATGAAACCCCCCTTTGCTGTTTTTGTTGTCCTTCTCCCCCATGCACTTCCCCCTCTTTCTAGATCTGCTGGTAAAGAGGACTCTGCCTCAGAAAAAATCACTTGGATCTCTTTATTACATCCTCTTCATCATCCAAGGAACCCTGCAGAAGAGGCTTAAACACATGTAATCCCTCCAGAGAAGGAAACAAAGACTTAAAAGCTCGTACGACTGCACTTTTCCTCTTTGGCACAATCACCACCCTTGCAACATAATGCACAGTCGTGCCAATGGTGCATCCGCCATGCTTGCTGCATAAAAAACAGTTGCGCCCTCAAAGCGCACTTTCCTTGCTTGCAACACCCACTAACCCTGCGCCCTCTTGCACACCAAACTCATGTGTAACATTGCAAAAACTTGTGCCATTGGCACACCCTACATCCATGCAACACCAACCTTACTTGCGCCAAGTATAAAACTATTAAATGCCACAGCGCATCCCCTATTACAGCAACATCATGTCATGTAGACCTCCCATGCGCCGCGCCAAGTTCCCCTGCGCACAAAAAGATGATGTTACACACACTAAACCTACACCCTTTGGTGCATCCTGTACCCATGTAACATGAAAAATATCTGCGCCCGTTATAAAATGCATGTAAATGGCGCAGGCGCACTTCCGCTTGCAACAACAAAAATGTCATGTGCAGTATCCATGCACCTTGCGCCCTTTGGCACTGATTTTTCCCTTGTAGCACCCTTTTCTATGTGCCATACTATTTAACCCTGCAATCTGCAGTGTTCATGCACCCTGTGCCCTGATGCCTTAAAATTGCTAACTCTTCCTTCTGTCAATGCTTTAATGGGAGATCAAAAAGCTAACATGACTCTTCTACATTGGGTTTCGCTTCTTCTTCTTGCAGATCAGCAACTGAGTTCAGAACTACATATGTCTACATCAAGCAAGAGACCAACCAAGTCTAAGGGCAAAGCCAAACTTACAGAGGAAGAAATGAAGTATAAATATCAGAGGGTCAGGATGCCCAAATCCCAGGAGAATGTGACCTAGATATAAGAGACTCTGAGCTCGGCCACATTGATATGGAAGATTTCTGGGCCAGAACCAGGAGGGTCATAGGAAGTCCCTAGATGGACAAACTGGTAGGTAGTGGTGTGCATTTTACTTGGGGATCCCCAGTCAGGTGCGATTAACGAGTTCATGATGGTAGTAGTCCGCTACAACAAAGACATGAGGTGTGTCCTGAATGAGAAGGGCGAGGTCATGATCAACCTCACTGCCCGGCACTTCAAAATAATGCTTGGCATTCCTCACCACTGGCACTTTGTGGCCGTAAGCCAAGAAGACTACACCAAGGCTTGGGAGGATAATGAAGACCAGTGTATGTAATTGATGAATGAGGTATACCTGAAAAACAAGAAGGTGGTGACCAGATGGCCACAGTCATTCATCACAGTGATTTCTCCGAGGAACTAAGTGATACCATCACGTTCCTAAGCAGAGTATTTGGGCTTCCTGACGCCCACTACTTTCATAAATGGATGCTTAGGTACCTGGAGACAATGAACAAGAATGTGCCAGATCAACGCTTCGAGTGGGCAGAGATCATAAGCAGCACTATATCCAAGCAGCTCCAACAACTTACCACAATGGGGAGGTTCTACATGAACTCCTACGTAGTTTATGCTGCAACCTTGGAGAGATTATCCAGCGTTGATGCGGTGTGGGGTTTGGCCCCAAGTAAAAATATATGAATACTATCTAGAGCTGAAGCTAGAAAATAGTATTTCTCAGTTTACAAAGATTAACGATGCCTTCTTCTATGGCATCGTCTACCTTTTGAGGCCAAACATGACTCACGATTGTATTTACTCAAGAGCATTGTTGCAGCAACAGAAAAGTGGGGGGCCTTATTCACACAATTCCCCACCTTCACCTATCTAAGGGCAGCCAACTTCTTGGGGGAACCAACCAAATTACCAAGATATGCCGGCCCCAAGCTGATCCTGTTAGACAGCTCATAACCTACCACGAGAAGTGCTTGAAGAGAAAGAAGGGTGGAACTCCTTTCCCCCTCACAGTGGGTAGGTACACTTGTCTTTCCCACCACAAATCCTCGGGAGATGTTTACAGAGCTGGAACTACTCAATCTAAAGCACAAATTCCCGGCAAGGCCCACTTTCGACCCAAGGAATTTCCTTCCCAGGGCCAAACTCGATCCAATCCACATTCCGTAGATCGAGGATATTTATATCGACCTGTATCATGAGGTCGAGCTCAGAAGGAAAGATCACTCCCACTTGGCTTTGGCCGAAATCATTCAGTATGGTGTAGCCATCGTCCCAAAAGGTTATCAAACTGCTGATCAAGAAGTTGATCAGGTATATCTTGACACAGGTGGGGACGACTAGCCATTTGTTGTGATCGACAGAACTAAAGCGCCTCAAACGATAGAAGAAAGGGTCAAAGAAACTCTGCGGAGAACAGAGCACTGGTGCAGGATGAATGGTCTCATCTACCTCGGAGTTGATTTCACCACATCTCCATTGGGCAATGCACCTTCCAGACCAAAACATCTACCAAAGAGCAAAGGTAAAGACAAGGAGGGTGAGTCAAGCTCTAGCCCAAGAAGAGACTCTTGAGAGTCCCCTTCCACCGTGTGAGAACAAGTTGTAACTCTGGTTTCTCTAGAGAAAGAAGTGGCCAAAGATGTTCCGATGGGCACATCCACTCAGGATGTTGCCACTACTGCAACTGTTGAGGTCCCTTCTATCCCTTCTCCCTCTCCTCCTTCCCCTCCTCGAGTGACCCAAGCAACCATTCCTTTGGTTGTATGCTCTCCCCCATCTTCTACTGTTCCCCCTTCCTCGTCGTCCATCTTCTCTTCTCTCACGGAGCTGTCCCCCACCATTTCTTCCCTCATCTCTCAGCTCCCTTCCATCTTCATGTCTTCCTCCCATGTAGTATCTCTTCCTCCCGTGAGCACTTTCTCGGCCTCCCTCTCAATGCCACCTCCAAGTGTCTCAACGCACTTTTCTTCTCTGCACTCAGTAGCTGCTCCCTTTTCTATTTCAGCGCCTCTCCCATAAGTCCAAAGATGGATCTCTCAAAGACTGAGCCAACAAAAGAGGAAATTTCCCATCGCACCGATGGACTTTTCCATCATCCCATCAAAGGGGCCAAGAAGTAAAATCCTATAACCCACTTCTCTCGAGTGCGTCGGAGAGAGTAATGGAGATAGCATACCCCAATCCTTTAAAGGATAAAAAGGATCTGTCTTTGATAGATTATACAGTGACCCAAGTCACAATGGGGACATCTTCAGAAAGCCTTCAAGGAGAGGCCCTATCTGCAGTTGATGCCCTTTGCAAGAAGCTCCAGGAAGCAAAGGAAGAAAAGAGGCATTAAAGGAGTAAAATAAACATCTTCTCCATGCCTTACAAAAATGGGCGGACACCTCCTACAACTACACTTGAACTCCTGAGCCTCTAAGCCAGGATAAGATTAATGAATATGCCAAAATCAGCGAGCAGGGTATGGCAGTTTCCACCTGGAGGAGCCAAATCCTCAAGGAAAGTGAGGGAGTAATCGCCAAGTTCACCAGTTTATATCAGAATATCAATCGGGTGAACAAAGAGCTCCAGGTGATAGCAGGACCCATCTCTGAAGAGCTGGACCATGCCAGGATGCAGCATGAGACCTTTTAGAAAATGTTCAATTGTTCAATCAAATATTTGGTCAAGTTCGGCATCTTCGGCCACCCCAGAGCCCTCAACAAAATCCTTTCTACTCTGGATTACTGGGTCGATCAGTTAGAGTTTGTCCTAGAGAAGATTGACAAGATCAAGGAGGAAGCCCTGGATGCAATGCATCAAATGGAGAAAATTGTCCTGAGAATGTCTCCGGGCTTGCTCACTCCTTCTTTCACCTTAAGAAAGGTTGATGAAACTATTCGGATCTTCAAGGAGATCGTTTCGCAAGGGCTGGGACCAGAAGTCACTTTCGATGCCGAATCCATCAACAACCTGCTGGCCTGTCGTGACTTCATAGGGTACCTGATAGATGCAGAAAATGAATATTCCAAGCTCCCAGAAAATCTCACAGACGAGCGGGAGACTTGCGAGGCTATCAGTGATCGACACAAGGATCCTTCCCAGGATCAACTTCAACCCATGATCAGCAAGTTCATGGAATACATGCCCAGTTCCACATCTCGTCACCTGAGCAGCAACAAAAGCAGGATACCCCCTTTCAGCCGTGGGACGACGATGAATAGTTTCATTCTTCCCGACCTTCTCCTTGTAAATATCTAAAGTATGTTGACACAAATGATGACATCATCCATGTTGCACCATGGGATGATGTCATCCACAAAGTTGTCAAAAGTCAACAAATGACTTTAGGATATCTTGTAAGATATTTTTGTAATTAAGTGGTTGGTTTGTTTTTGCCTTCTTTTCTTCTCTTCTTCTATATATACTTGAATACTTGTTGTATTCAAGGGTGGATACTTTTCAGATGAGAAATAGAAGTAAGAAGAAAAGATTTTGAACTTTTTGTAACAGAAACAAATATTAATACAATATTTAGACTTTGTGCTGAATACATGTGTTTTACATCAGACCTTTCTTATGTTAGATCTGTGTGATTGTTCTGTTGAATCTACTTCTACTTTGTTGTCATTTATTCATCAGTATTGCTTTATTCGTCTATGCAAAGTAGGTTCGGCTCTGTATACTACCAACCCAAATCATAGACCTTCTGACCTTTCTGCTTTGGAATTCATTTCTTTTCTCCCTTCAGATCTTTCCTATCTCCCCACCTCGTTTCTTTCCCTTCTTTTACAGTTGGAAATACCTCTACTGGGATGAGATCCCAACCCCTGAAGGCAGAATATTGTGAGACTTGCACAAGATTCCTGCTGGTAGAATAGCAATAAACCAGTTTCACTTTGCTGACTCAAAGAGGGGCTATGCCCTGCACACTGTTGGCTCGTCTGTCCATAGATCTGTCCACCCGATAGATTTTCAAACCAACAGTTTTTGGTGACTCCACTAGGGAATTGAACAGACCTAACGATCTATGGTAGTGGTATGTTAAGAAATCAGTAAAATCTGAAAAATCACTACCTGTTTGCAAATCTAAACTTTTTGCTTAAAATCCAAAATTTTTGCAAAATACTCCAAATTGAAAATTTTCTTCTGAGATCCATAGATCTGGTCTAGATAGAGATCTTTAGTTAGTGAGTTTTCACAAAAGTCCATATTTTTCATAGATCTGAGTTTTTGACAGTTTACCAAAATTTTCAAACTCTTTGAAAAGTCAACTCTAGATCTAAAAATCAGCTTACTAAGTTTTACCATCATTTTATCCTTGTTAATCAAACAAATAAACCGCAATCAGTTTTTAAGAAAAGGATAAAATTTAAATATTTAGAAAAGTACATGCTACTGGTTTTTGTCAGAAAAATCAGAAAATCAGCAGTACAATCAAAAAGAGTTCTTAAATCTGCTCCAAAAATTACAGATCTGGAAGGTACACTGGCGGGTGAACCATTTACTCATAGCAGGAGAGCTCGTGGAGAAGTTGATCTTACCTTCGACCTGCTTCAAAGGCACAACTTCAGTGTATACTTGGTGTGTTTCTCATCACTGAGCTCAGCCAACCGATTGTCCAAGAGTGTCTCACCTCCACGAAGGAAGCATCTCTCATCGGGAACATCTACATCACTTTGCAGTGCCTTGCTGCTCAGTGGAACTGTGCTTCCAGCCCGCGTTCTTTTTCTGGCCGTCCAAATGGCAGTACCATGGGGAAATGCTATGGGCCCCCTGGCTTTGCCACATCCTGTTCACGTGCTCCCACATGCGAAAGAATTTTCCCAAATTTTATGGGAGCGGAAACCAAAGCACCGATTCACATATATCTGCATTCATCATGTCATGTAGTATCCTTGATGTGACCCATGAAGATGTGTCGGTTCACCTTTTCTGAGACCTTGCAAGGACCAGCCGCAGAATGGTTTCAGCATTTGTCGGCCGATCTATTACTAGTTGGGCCACCTTACGGGCTGCATTTGAAGATAGGTATAAGCCTTCCGAAGATGCGTTCGCATTGCTGTCAAAGATCACTCACCTAAAGAAGGAGGTCAATGAAACTATGCGTGACTTCATCACCCACTTCAATTCACTGATCAACCGTGTTCCGCCTACCATGCTTCCCACACCGGAAAATCAGAAGTGTTTCTTCGTAAACGCCATGAGCTCAAAAGTAAGTTTCTTACTCCTGCAAGAACAAGTAGCTACTTTGATTCTTGCCCAGGCTGCTACCATCTGGATCGAAGATAACTTGCTAATATCTGGTGAATTAAAAAGAGAATCGTCCAAGCTTAAAGCTTCGAGCCCTTCTCCCACTACTTCATCTGATCCGACATTTCAAAAGATGGCAAATGACTTGCTCGCATTAAAGAAGCAGTTAGCCCAAGCTTCCCCCAGTTCCCCATACTGGGATATTCCATGAAGAACTTTCACTTCCAACAGCATCCCGCATAGGCCACGTTTGCCTACAACTACTCCGCGGTTGGCACTTGAGGCTCCTCCGGTCAACGCTTTAGCCGAAATCGAAGAAGAAGAGAAAATTATGAAGAACCTTCATCTCAAGGTGAAGATGATCAAGATGTCGGTGAACTGACTGATGACTCTACTATCGGGTATATGGAATTTGATGAGGAAGAATCTGACGAAGAAGAGGGTACCCAAGGATATGCAAGCGGACAATCATATGCTATTTTTACCCGTTCGCAAGGAAAAGAAGCAGAGGTGGCTGCCCATATGTAGAAAGAGAAGGCCACATCATCCACGCCCCCAACTATTGCTAAAAGAGGTAATCCTCTTCCTGCTCAACCCCCTATTAAGTCTTTTACAAAGAAATCTTTTCCTCCCATCTCTCCTCCAAATCAGCCTTCTTCTATTTCCATGAAGGCCAGTAACCTTACCCTACCATCATGAAATGAAGGACTCATTCCTCCATCAACGCAGCCCTTGGCCATGTTTGACATAATTGACCATGCTAAAAAGACCAAGATCCAAATGTCTGAAGCTGAGTACCTTCAGTCAAACCCCGAACAGCTTGTAAGGTTGACCGAATACATCCAAAGTCAGGTTGTCATAACTAATCAAGTTTCCCCAAAAGGAATCCTTTCCACCCCTCCTTCATCCCACATAAATGTTTCCTCGACTTCCACATCAGGAAAGATAGAACCTTTCTACCTCTCCCTCCTAATCAATGGCCACAAACTAAGCAACTACATAATTGATTCTGGGGCTTCTGATAATGTCATGCCGGCAAAAGTCACCCATGCTCTAGGCCTCACCCTTACCAAGCCTTTTGGCCGATGTTATTCCTTGGAAACCAAGCAAGTTCCGCTGATCGGTCAAATCAAGGATGCACAATTTACATTTGCAGCATTCCCGGAGAAAAGGGTAAAAATGACCGTCCTTGTTGCCGATATTCCAGCAGCCTATGGAATTCTGCTAGGAAGGAGTTTTTGCAGTGAAGTTGGTGGGGAGATTCATATGGACTGGTCTAAGGCTAGGATCCCCGTCAAAGGTGTAATGCAAACTTTGGAGCCTGAATCGCAAAAGAAGTACCTGGTTACTAACTCCGATGACCCTAAAGCCCAAATTCTCTTCGAATCATCAGGGATGGGAAACTATTTCTTGTCTACCGAGTCTGACAAAATGGATGTCCTCATCCAAGAAGAGGATCTTAACAAGATCTAGACTTTGCAGTTTGATGGCAGTTGTGCAACTAGTGGGTGTGGCGCTGGTGCCGTACTAATATCTCCCAAAGAAGAGATTATTCCTCTCTCTTTCAAGTTACAATTTTTCAACACAAATAATACTGCTGAGTATGAATCTTTGCTACTTGGCATGCAAGCCACAAAGGAAAGAGGAATCAAGAATCTGAAAGTACAAGGTGATGTAGAGCTGGTTGTAAATCAAGTTAAAAGGATATACCAAGTGAAGAATGAAAGGCTCAGGCATTACCGCAACGCAGTGTGGGACAACATCAAAGATTTTGACACTTTTTCAATAAAAGCCATCCCAAGAGCTCAAAATGACATGGCCGATTCATTGGCCATCTCAGCATCCCTCATGCTCCCTCACCTAGGTTTGAAAACAGACAAATATACCATTGAGGTGGTTTTCCACCCAAGCGTGCCGGACAATTCTCAGCTTTGGAAAAACTACCTTATTTAGAAACACCAAGAAGACTTATTTATAATAGGGCTTCAGCCTACTCCCATTGAAGTGTCTAAGAAACTTCATCCCATCCAGTGCTTATAACTGGCATGCACCTGAATCAAGGATGTACGAGATTGTGTAAGGACCCAACCAATGGAATTTCAACTTCCCAAGATGGCGCAAAAACTTAGAATCATATAGTAACACCATCTACCCAACCTCAAACTTCTTGTTCCTAATGTGGCGATCATGCCAAGCCTTTTACTTTGCTTTTTCTATTGTTTGGCTCCACTTAGTGAGTGATCGTCTCTCATCCAGCTTTCATTAACTCATCAATCCTTTCTTCCAGTGCTTGTTCATCATCTAATCCTCCTACGTGCGCTATTCACAGAGAAGGTAACATAAATTCAACCAGAAAAACAGCTTCCATGCCAAACACCAATTGAAAAGGTGTGGCTTTGTTTAGCCTTTTATACATTTTCCTGTAAGCCCATAATACTATCGATACTTTTTCATCCCAATCTTGTCTTGAAAATCACAAATTTTGGTCAAGGTATGACTCAAGATATTGTTGAATGCATCCACGATTCCATTTTCTTGTGGGTGATAGGGTGTAGTATTATGATGAGCCACCATAAACTCTAATAATAAGATCATCATGGTCTCATTCAAGAAATGTGTACCCTTATCACCAAGTTAAACTCAATGGGCATCCATATCTTGTGATAATGTTCTCCCACAAGAACCTTGTCACTATTGCTATCGTGCGATCTTTAGTTGGGGATGCCTCTTGCCCACCTTGTGAGATAATCCATGTAAGTGATGACATAACGTGACCCGATCCTACACGTTGCCGGTACAATAGGTCCCATAGAGTCTATCGCCCACTTTTCAAAAGGCTCTGCACTAGGAATAGTGTGAAAGGGCATTTCGTGTCTCCTTCCTAGTTTTCCAATGTGCTGACAATGGTCACACACTTTACAATAATCTCTATAATCTTTGTACAATATTTCCCACCAAAAACATGCCATTAATATCTTACACATGGTGGCATCACCTACATAATTCCTACCCGCGCTTCCTCCGTGTGCTTCCTCCATGATGGCTAGGCACTCATGTTCTAAGACACACCTATGTAAAACTTCATCACTTCCAAAATTGTATAAGTCACCACTGATTAACATGTAGGGTGCAGCGTGTATGTACAACTGCTTCTTTTCCAATGTCTTCATTCCATCTGGCACCAAACCTTCCTTTAAAAATATTGCAATCTCTTCCAAATCCGAGGGTGCACACTGTAACCTAAATAGTTACGTGTCTAGCATTGTTTCCTCAATACTCTACACATCCTCCCTTGAATTAATTCTTGACAGATGATCAGGACCACAATTGATTTTTCTAGGCTTTACTACAATGGTGAATTCAAACTCTTGAAATAACAACACCCATCGACATATGCGTCCTTGTAGAACATGCTTGTTCACTAAATACTTTAATGCCATGTGGTCGAGTGTAAAACACAAAGGGTGTTTCTAGCAGATACTATCTAAACTTGAAGAGTGCATAGATCATTAACAATGCCTCGCACTCGGTTGTGGTATAGTTTTGATCTACTGGTGTCAGCTTCCTGCTTACAAAACATAGAGGATGATCAACAATCCCTTCACCTGGTGTGCAAGCACTGCTCTAATGGCAGTCCCTGAGGCATCTACATGGACATGGAAGGGCTTTTCCCAAGAGGGAAAATGTAAAATAGGCATGGTGATAAGCCTATCTTTTAATGTATCAAATGCCCTCTACTGTACCTCTCCCCAATGGAAGGAACTTTTATGTCTAAGTAGCTCCTCTAAAGGCACGGTGATCTTGGCATATCCCTTAATGAATTTTCTATAATAGCCCATATGCCCAAGGAATCCACACACTGTGCTCTAGCTAGTAGGCTCCCTTAACCCCACAATAACTGCAACCTTAGCGAGATCTACCAACAAGCCTTCCTTACATATGATATGTCCCAATAAAGTCCCAAAGGGTGTAGTAAACACACATTTCTTAATTGTGAGGGATATCCTCAACTACCTACACCTCGCAAACATTAACCTCAAATTGTCACAATGGTCCTAAACCGGACCATATACTATCCAATCATCTAAATAGACTGAAGAAATTTATAGATAAAGTCCTGGAATGCTTACACCAATATGAGCAAAAAGATAGTGTCGTATTCTTCAATCCAAAGGGCATGACCCTATATGCAAAACTTCCCCACTCGGTAGTGAAAGTTGTCTTCTCCTAGTCCTCCTTTGCAATCCGTACTTGGTGGTACCCTAAAAATCCATCCATAAAGGAATAGATCTTGCACCTAGCAAATCCTTCCAAAATTTCTTCAGTGAAGGGGGTCAGAAAGGGATCAATGACACAAACCGCATTTAATTCCCTATAATTCACACAAATCTTAATCCACCCATCTTTCTTGATGCTGATTACCATCAAGCTTACCCACTCTAATTATTATACTACCTCAATGATCCCAAAATCTATCATTTTCTCTATCTCCTCCTTGACCTTCACGCACAAATTAGGTTTCATTCGGTAGGTCCTTTTCCTAATCGAGTGCACATTGTTCTTCAGTTTTATCTTCATCTCCCCCAAGGAATGGTGAATGCCTTTGAGCTCATGGTACCCATGTGGGAATAAATCCTAAAATTCACAAAGAGCAGATCAATGATCTTAGATACTTCCTTCTCCATCCAGTAATCTCCAATAACAGCTTCCTTGGGTTCTTCTCTTGAACCGATGTTAACTTTCTTCATTTTTAAAGGCTCATGGTAGGCGTGTGCATGAGTATCTGCACTGTCCACTACCTCACACATCCTTACAAAATGGATAACATCTAAGCTTTATGATTCCTCTCCATCAATCACATATACCAACTTTCCCTTCTCCTTTTCCAAACACATGCACTCAAGTCTGTAACTCTTATGTTTCCTCTACTTCTTCAAAGCGCACCTCCGATCCTAGTTCACCTAGTAATTTCAACATCCTATCTTCCTTCCTGGCACTAACCACCATGATAAGGTGCTTGATATCCTACAAGGCATTATCAACTGATGGTTTAGTACTCACGATACTTAAAGGTTTGAATAAGGTCACCAAGCGAGCTCTTGCCAATTCCTTGTCTAGCAAGATGTCTCCGAATGAATGTACCATGTGTGCGCACAATGCTATAGTGTAGAATACAACTTGTGCACCTAGAGGGATGGTGGAAAAGATTTTGTGCCTTCTCTCCGGACTCGTTCACACTCTTGGATATCGAAACAGGTAGGCTCTTTCCCATGGTAGTCTGTAATGATGGTGGGTACATTGTTCTAAAAATCGACAAAGAGAGAAATTATTACCTCGCACCACTCTAAAAGTATTTTCTGATGTATAGCCCACCACCAAGATACTATGTTGAGTAAGACATAACACCCCCCTTCATTGATTTACATCCTTCCATTAAGCTTCCACCTCCTGTAGAAAGATCTCAAGGAAGGCTCCTCCTAAATACTTGGGTAGTTCTTTTCCTCCAAGGTGCCTAACCATGCACGCCTTTGTTACCTTGGTCACCAATCCTCTCAACTACCATCCCATCAATTCATAAGTTCCATGTGCCCAATTTTCACATGCCAGGCTAGTGGTATCACTCATTGACTGAGCATCTTCAAACTAGATAACCTCATTAGTAGGGTGTACCATCTCAGGGTCTCTGATTGAGCACACATAAATCCTGTCTAGAACTTCCTCCCCCAACGGTTCAATATAGGGTGTTGACTTCCCATCAGCTAAGGGTATAATGACCTATTCCTCCTTGTTCTTGAAGTTGATGTACCTTTTGTTGAACCAAAGGTCTGCATTGTTCTTATAACACCAAGGGTGCCCAAGTAGTGCTGGGAAATTGTCCGCCTCGCGAGCACCAAGACTTTGAAGTCCCTAGTAAACTTGGCTCCTTGTATAGTAATAGCTGCATCCTTCAAGACACCGATGGGCATTGCCTTAGTCTTGTTTTCCATATACAACACATTCGAAGATGGCTGTAATGCAAGTCTTCCCATCTGATGCCATGCATCCAAAGTCAAAACATTAACCTCCGCACCTATGTTAATGAAGATATTTCGAGGAGGCATCCATCTATAACTACATTCAACGTGATCTCCTTTTCATAGTCAATGCTATGAGGGGGAAGGTTCATGTGTAAGACATATCTCTCGTGCTCTTCTCCAGTGTGTGGTACCTTCTCTCTCAACCAGGATCCTAGCAAGGGAATGATATTCTCCTGCCTTAGCATTTTACACACCTCCTTAACCTCATCCAAGTCATCCTTTTGTGCCTCAACTCTCCTTCCTTGTTCCTCCCTCCTGGATTGCTCCTTTAGACACTGGATCTCCCCTTGTAAGCTCTGAATAACATCCATGGTGTCCTGATATATCTCCTTTTGATGCTTGGGATCTAGATAATTTCCATTAATAACCTCCTCCCTCGAAACTAGGGTTTTCTATCTTGGTACCTCTCTTGTGTGCGTGGCTTCGCCTTGTTACCAAGCTAGGTTCCAAACCTAGATCCCGTATTACCCGAGGCATCCAATATATGTATACCTTCTTGATGTTGACCATTACAGTGCCCTTTTCCTTCCCATGCTATTGATTCATATGCTCAAATAATTCTGGGCACTCCTCATACTTATGCTTCTTCCCACACCACGAGCATTGCAATAGGTCTGGGCACTCACATTTGTAATGTTCTCTAGATCCACAAATTGAAGTATGTTCCACACGGGAAAAAACCAATACGTATTCATTTTTACTCCCATCACAAAAGGAAGGAACCCCATGCACACCGGCCTATCACCCAACTAAAAAGTTGAGTGCTCACCCAAGGCACACATGGGTACTGAGTCTCTCTTTTATGTGAGTTTAGTGGGAAACATCATTTATTATTAGTGTAAGAGTTTCCAGGAGGGAAGTTAAGACATACAAGAACCATAGGGCTTAGAACTACCTCTAGATCCTTACAGTCACTTCAGACCGAGTGTTTTAATAGAATCCGAACATGTATTAATGCAGAAAGAAATATACAAGAATTCATACTCAACATGAAAGGAAAGAGAACTCATGAGAGAGAAATATGCATTAGAACCATTGATATTCATGTATATATTATATCAGGTAACCTCATTACATTCATTGAACCATTACAAAGTGTCACGAGAAAGCCAATGTAGTCATGCATTCCACTGGACTTATGTAACTAAGCTACCAAAAGAAAATTTACAACTTCATGCCTAGTACATTCTCTCCTTGATGTAACTATCAACTAACAGAATCCTTATAGTAATTATGTAGAGCTCCACCCATGTTATCTCTCAAACTTGCACTCTCTCTAACCCACTATATCTCAAACTCGTATCTCTTTTACTTCGTAGGAACTTATATTTATCACTTTCCTACACTTTGGTAGCTTTCCCTCCAGTTCCCTCAGATTTGGTTCCAAGTGTCAAATGTGGTCCTTCATGTGAGCATGCTTCTCCATCCTTGAGCTTTTAACTTTATTTCATGATGTTCTTCTAGCAGATTCCATCCGAGGCATGCCTCTATCTCTGGCCACTGTTGCTAGGCTAGCATCTTATCCATGTGCAACCAGTCATACTTTTCACATGTTCTGCCCTAGGTTCTCAAATTGACCAAGTCCCAAACCTCCTTCCACTTTTCACGTGTGTTATGTGCTTCGTTAAACCTTTCTCTTGCACACTTTTTCCTTGCACATCTTTCCATAATCGGGACCTTGCGCAGCTATGTGCCTTCATACTTGGCCAATATTCCAAGGGTCCAACAAATCCTTTACAATAAGCCCAAATTTGATGCCTTTAGCTCGCATGATAGCTCTGGAATTTTTTTATAGAGTTCCTTTTCTTTTTAGAAAGTATCCCTCAAAATGACGTGAAATTTACAATATATAGAATGAGATCCTCAAAATTACCTCACCAACCAACATATTTCATTAAAGAGGTATGGGAGGCCATATAATTTGGTAATTTTCTTGCACAGGTGGCCATGGGTGCCATACCTCATTAAACTGGTAGTTGAACCAACCTTGTACCACTCCTATTAATCCATGGTTTCTTCTTGTACTCGGTCAACTGCAAGTATGTTTTCCTCCCACTAGGTATTATTGTCTTTTGGTGTTAGTCGGTTACATATACGCAATCAGCCAAGAACATGTTTTCCTGCTACCATTCAAGAGCTTTTAAAAATTCATTGGCGATGGCATCCGTACAAATGATACCGAGACACCGCTATCAACCGAATTCTCCATCATCACTTTTGTGTAATGATGATAACACTAAAAGTCCTACCAGCTAGTAGCATTTTAAAACCATTGTCGAACCTTCATATCCACTACTAGATGGTAGAATCCGTACATACTACCAGCTGGTAACATTTGAGTATTATCAGTGCCTCTGCCCATTTTCCCTATGACCTACTGTTATCCATGCTTCCGCCTAGTGGCATCTTTACTCTGCTACCAAGACTTGTTATTATCACTTTTTCTCATCAATCACCCTAAATATTTATCATGGCAAGCTATTGAAAACTATTCTCCACTAACTGCCACTTCTAGTTCTGTAGGTTAGTCCATTTTTGTAGGAATGCAAAGAATTGATAATGATTTAGTGACTTGTAGGGTGATCTTCCTACTAGATTTGAAAGACTAGTGACCCTGGAAGATCCATTGGGCATGGATTCATTATTGTTATTTAAACTGATCTCACACATGAGAATTCATCCCTCGAATTATGAACATTGTTGGGAACTTTCATTGCTAAAACCCTTCGTTGGAGGCTAAAGGTTCCATCACCAAACTTTTCCCGAAACCGGGAAGTGCAAGAGAAACAAGACACAACTATATACAAAAATAAAGTCATATGTATCCCAATTGGAACATGCATAGAGTGCATCAAAACTTATTACAATAGAACTCCCTAAATACAATAGAGAAATGTGATATAATAACTTAGAGAAATTTAAAACCTAAACTAGTATGTACAAGGGTGAGAATTTTCCTTTCAATAAAAATGCTTGAGGTAGATTCCATTGACTGGAATCGAAGTTCTTCTCTGTCCAACTTGGATAGCTAGAAAATATCGTTGTTTTTACATTTTGTGACCATGTAGGGGTCACTCCATATGGCATAAAATTTTGAATACCTACCCAACTTAACCCTATCCACATCCCATTTTAGGAACAGTCCTCTTCCCCCGAAAGGTCCTTGTTTTGGATTTCTTGTCAAATTTTCTCTTGATCAAGGCTCAGTCCTTCTCCATGGCCTACATTGCATGCTCCCTTATTTCTTCCAACTCCATGAGTTCTACATACCGGCTTCCATGGGCTCAAACTTGGATAGCTCTAGTTGCTTCATGAGCTCCAATGTTGGCAACTCAAGTGATATGGGCATCCTGGCTTCCTTCCCATGTAGACCAGCTTGTAAGGCGAGTTTCCCATTGACACTTTTGGTGTGACTCTATCAACACACAAGGCTGATTTTAACTTGGTATGCCAAGTCCTTTGATTTTCATCTAGAGTCCTTTTGATGATTCTCAACAAATTATTATTCATGGAATCTGCTTGCCCATTACCCTGGGGTAATAATTTGATGAGGTGCTGAGGTATACTCCATTCCTAACAACCCACTCAGTGATCTTAGTGCTAAGGAAGGCCAAAGAATTGTCTGATATAATGGTGGCTGGTACTCGAATCTTGTCACTATCCCTTCATAAAATTCCAGAATGCTAGACTCATTTTCTTCCTTAAGTGCCACTACCTCGGTCCACTTGGTGAAATAATCTATTGTAGTTAGGATCCACTTGTGGCCTTGGCTAGAATTTGGATTAATGACCCCAATGAAGTCCAATCCCCATTGTATGAAAGGATGGTCCACTAAAATTGGATGAAGTGGCAACATTGTTAGATTTTCTTTACCTATGAAGAAGGCACATTTTTACATTTCTTGATCCAAGCATAGAAAAACTCAATAGTGTAGGCCAATAATAACCAACTCTCATGATCTTGAGATCCATCACTCATGGATAAAAATGACCTCCAACTTCTTCATTATGAAATTCTTGTAGCACCCTTTCAACTTGGTTTGTCCCAATGCACCTCAATAGGACTCCATTCACATCCTTCTTGAACAAAACACCATCAATCAAAACATGCGGAATGGCTTGAAGTCTGAAATACCTTCTCTTTGCTTTTCTCATCTTTAGAGGGCATAGACCTATTTTTAGTAAATATATCATATCTCGAGTCCAACAAGGAGTATGCATGTTATCATCTACATGTTGTTGATTATCTTGTAATACCAAAATAACCTCTCTTTGATCACTTGCCTCAACATGTTGAATAGAAGCTAGATTCTCACATAGTCCCTTTCCACGAGCCAATTTGGTGACTTTAATCTCTATGTCATACTCCATGACATGAGTGATCCAACCTTCCTATTTCTCATTAAAATATTTTTTCAAGAGGAATTCTTTAACTCTGGCATGGGACACTAGAAGTTGAATCCTATTATTTGAGACCAAATGCTTGAAATTTTTCAAAATCCTAATAACTGCAAGGACATGTTTTTCAATAAAGGAGTACCTTACCTCATAATCCTCCAAGCCCTCACTTTGAATAATGTAATAGGATTCTCCATTACATATTTATTTTGATGCACCGAATTGTGGAGATGGTTTCTGAACCACCAAAAGCATAGAACATGAATTATTTGGAAAAGTTTGGATTGATGAGAGTCTCAAATTGAAATATAACATCATTGATAGTTTCAAATTTTTATTTCCCTTTTGTTGTCCACTTAAATACCATGCTCTTTTTAACATCATTGTTATCAACTTGAAAAGAGAGATGAAATCGACTTGAACCTTCACATAAATTTAATCCTTCCCAAGAAACTTTGGAAAGCTTTCTTATGACTTGGTAACATCAATTCTCTAATAGCTTCAACCCTCTCTAGATCAATAGTCAAACCCTCTTTAGACATGATATTTCCTAATAAATTACATTCATGATCGAATAATATACATTTCTTTGGGTTTAAAGACACTCCAAACCACCTACATCTTTGGAATAACTACTTGAGGTGAAAGAGGTGGCTTTTCTACATTCTTGGAAAACACAGTGATGTTGTCAAGATATATAAGCACTATTTTGTTCAAAATCCATTTGAATGGCATATCCATATCCTTTTGAAATGTTTCTCTAACATTCGATAACCTGAATGACATCTTCTTATAGGCATGAGTGCCCCATTTTGCGATGAAGTCCATTTTAAATTTATCTTCCTCTTTCAACATGATTTGATTATAGCACAAATATCCATCAAAGAGGGAGAATATTTCAACAGTCACTACCTATAGTATATGCTCCATGGAAGGAAGTGGGTAATGGTATTTGAGAGAGGCCTGTTTAGATCTTGAAAGTTCATGCACAACCCAATTTCCTAATTCTTTTCCCGACTAGCACCAGATTTGCAGCCCAAATTGAGTGCTTGATTAGAAATATGATTGTTTACTCTATTAGCTTATTCATCTATTTCTTCATGAGGGGCTCAATATCCCAAGCCTTAGTTCCAGTGCTTGGTGCCACAACAAATATCGACATCAATCGGGGGGTTTACAATGTCGATCGACTTTAGTCATCGGATTGTCAAGGCTTAGGTGACCGACACTGTTAAAAGGGAATGACGAGCAACATGAAAATTTGGTGATGGTCAAGGCGAACAACAACGGTTAAGGTTAAGAGTAAATAGGGGTAAGAAGGGCAAGGTAGTAAACTAAAATAGGTGAAGAAGGGTTTGGTGAACATTAATTTAGGTAGAAGAGTGTAAAAATGCTATTTTGAAGATATGGGGTAGGTGAGTAAGTGAAATGAACTAAGATAATGGGTAATAATGATAAGGGTTGGTAGGCTTATAGGTGAATTAGGTAAAGGGGTAGGAATAATTGATGTGATTGGGTATGGGTGTTGGGTAATAGGTTTTTAAAGTTTTCAAGTCTTTATAATGTTGTGTTAGATGATGTTTGGCAAGAGATCAGCTAAGGATGCGAGATAGAGTACCACCCCTATTGGTATGGATGTGGCCTAGTGTGACTATAGAGGAGTGGGAGCACATGACATAGGTTGGAATTATTGGGGTCTGATGTTATAGGCATATAGTTTGAGATCATAGTATGATGGCCACTCTCATCAACAGAGATGGGATTCAATGATTAATACCTTCCACCTACTTGACATATGAGATGACTTGTAACACATGTGGCAAACTATTAACTTTTCCTCTTTTGCATTACAAGCATTGACATGTGATTTTTCATAAGAACATGTATTCTTTTGACAGATTAGAAATCATGCTTGCCATGGATAATTTATTTCAATTATTGGATTCATTTTTTTGAAATGTTGTTGCTTGCAAAGAATCCATTCTGTTTGAGATAAGAAAGGTTATAAACTAGTAATGTTGTTTGCAAATTATCTCTTTATAATAACAAAACCTTGATCAATTCCATTGATCCAAGGTATTTTTTAATTCTTCTTACCTGATCTGTATGGTAAAATAACATTCAGAGGTTGAAGGAAATAAACTACTTGAACTCTTTTATTTATACAATTTCATTAATCTTATTGGAAGTTCTTGCTTTACATTTCTTTTGTAAGTAGTGTTATTAGATCTTCTTGTTAATTTCTCCGGACGCCGAATGGCATAAAGAGGATGGAGGTCTACTTCAGACTATTGAGGATAAAAACCTAAGTCCTAGATCTTTAAGATATATCCTAATGGGATTCTAACCTAAGGTAAACTAGACCTACCTTATATCTATGTTTACACTAATCTTGTTGCATCCTTACCTAAGTTGTATGTTTTACAAAGTGGGGGATTTGGAAATAACCTAAGGTAACTATAGGTTTATTTCTAACCTATTACCTAATGCTAAATTGGTATGGAGTATGGTCTATCCTAAGATGGAAAATTTACCTAAGGAAATGTTTAAAAACCTAAGGTAAATACTTTCTAAACTAACCTAAGGATGGATCCTAAGCTAATGATATCTATCCTAAACTAATGCAAGGATGGAAGGGGACCTAAGGGGGTCGTATGGCAAGTGGATGGCATGGCGACAGTTCCTAAGTCATTTATTTGATTTTATTTTTGAAATTAATAGAGGTACTACCAATTTTGGTAGAAGCATGGAAATTTGGCGAAACCTACTTGACATCAACATTAGATTTAAGTAATGTATGCCATGGTGGAAATTGGACTCCAACTTTAGATGGTGGTGGCGTGGAGATATAGGAAGGATATTGGAAATTAATGACATTTATGGTCATCAAATTTTGAGAGTAAACCAACTTAGAAACCATGCAAACAGATTTCTTGGGGTTGTTTGGTTACTCATGCAATTTGATTTTTCTCTACATGGAGCTATCTCGGTTCTTTGAACCAATAGTTCTATTTTTAGTTTGTTACTATTTTAACTCCTTGGACTATTTTCAATCCAATGGAAGTATATGAGGCATTTGAGATGGAAGTTTTGGGGTTGATATCATTTGGGGAAGAAGGAGTTGTGGAGGCTCAACTAGAAATCTTCTTCAAATCGACGGAAGAAATATCAAGAATGATAGACTCTATCCATTAAGCTGCTCTTCTTTTCTCTAAATTTCTTCATTAAAAAAACTTTTCTATCATGAAATAAATGGGCCTTTTATTTTGTTATGATTACCATGCATTCTTGCTTGAAAAATCTCTATTTTTCTTTTGAGGAATCTCTGCTTGATAAGGTAGGAGATGGGTTGTTTTCCTATTCATTTAATGTTGAATCCCACCTTAAATCTTGTGGTGATTTGAGTAATGATGTGCATGCGTGAATCTTACTTGTCTATTTGAAAAGGGGTTTATGGAAATGAAATGTGGCTTCAAGTTTCAAACTAGGTTTGTTGTTTTGGGTTGTTAGAAGGTAAATGAATATCCTTCTCTATCACATCTTTGTTTGTTGAAGTTTTGTTACTCTTGTTGGAACTATACTATTATGAATACTTTGATTCAGAGTTTTATGAACTTGAATTTGTATAGAAAATAGTAAATAAGTGACTTCTTCTTGAACTTACTATATAATCTATCAGTTATTCAAATTCGGTATTCGATGGGAGCTGGGAAGATATTGGGTGTTTGGAATCTCTATTTTTTTGTGGATTCATCTTGTATGGAAACAAGAGTGAATGTTTTATTATTCCTCTTATCATTTTATTTAAAAATTGAGTTGCTTGAATTAAGTTATTCTAAGGAAGGTGTGTTAATTGATTCTTGAAACTTAGATTTTGAGGCTATCTTGTTGGGAATACCTATGTGTGAAGTATTTTCTTCTGATCTTATATATATACTATGACTTTATTTAAGTTCTGGAGGACTAAACTAAAGGATAAATAGATGAGGTCCTATTGGTTGGGGACATTATGATAGTCATCTTGTCTGAGTCTATACTAGGGTTATTCTCATAGCTCTGTTTGAGCTTTCAATATGTCGATCATGTTGTCTACTTCCTGTTGAATTAGAAGTTGTTGATTTTGAATACTTGTTCCTGATCTGGGTTAACCTCTTGAGTAACTTGCTAGAGTAAACTTGTTGATTCCTTCCTGATTTTGTTTTCGTGAAGCTTTAAAGATGTTATTTAGACTTTTGGTTGATGTTTCTTGATCTGGAACTAACCAAATCGGTTCTGAGTAAGGGGTTTTCTAGACTCTTCCATTTCTTTGTTCTCTAGGTAAGATTGGAAGGGATAATTTACCTTATCAATTTGTAGAGGTGTGTAATTGAATTGTCCATAGTAATGTAATGAAAAGTACTCTTTTTCATCTCTATTGATAGCTTGGTGCCTATAGCTTGTAACACCCTCGACAATTGTTATATTCCTCTACATTTCATGTGTTGACATGTGATTTTCTTCTAAAGATGTGTTATTTTGATTTTTAGAGATCATGCTTGATATGGATAAATATTTTCTATTCTTAAGATCATTAAACTAGAATGGAATGGCTTCCTTGAATCCATTTTTCACTTCTTGTAGGTGAGTTGCAATCTGGTTTAAGAGTTGCAAACTTATCTCTTTATCTGACTCATCCTTGGATCAATTTTAGTGATCCAAGGAATGTTTTAAACCTTCTCAGTTGAATGAATGGTAAATTGACATTCCATAATTTGAGGGACATAGTGGACTGAAATTTGTTATTACAAGTTCTTTAATCTTGTGTGAATGTGTTTCCATTCAATTGTATGTTGTTCTTAGGTCCTTGAAGATCGATCTTGGCAGTACATTGCTGATGTAAATGAAATAAATCCTGTTCATGACATAGGAAGGATTCAGAATCCTAAAACTAAAGGATTATCCTAGGAAATCCTAAGCTAGGTAAGAATATTTACTACCTAGCTATGTTACTTAATTGAATTTTTATTCTAACCTAAGCCTTTTGCTAAGGGAATATGGAAAGTTTGCTAGGCTATTTAAATTAACCTAAAACCTAATGCTATAAGGTTATTAGATGATCTAACCTATTGCCTAAAACTAAAGGGTTGTGAATTAATCTAACCTAATGCTTGAATTACCTAAGGTAATGTGTTAAGACCTAAGGTAATTATTCCTAAACTAACCTAAGTTTTTAAGGGATCCATTCTAAGCTATTTAATTGGGAACCTAAAGGGGGTCGCATGTCTCTATGGTGACAGTTCCAATGGCATTGAATTTGTTAATAAGCTTTTAAGGCATTAAATCACGCCGAGTCTTGGTAGGGGCTAGTTGACTTAGCGAAAGATTATGTGGGAACTCCACTAAATATGGAATTACATGTTAAATGGGAATTAGAATTTTCCAGTTTAGGAGGTGGTGGTACGAGAGATAAGCGGAAAATTGGAATTAATGAAATTAATTGGCCTCAGGTTTTGTTCACAAACCATCTTGGAAACTTGGAAGGTGGGTTTGTGGGAGGTTATTTGTTTTTCATGCCTTTCAGATTTTCTCTGCATGGAGCAAACAGGTTCTTCGAACCAGCAGTTTGACTTTCACTTCATTGTTATTTTTAACTCACCTGGTCTATTTTCGATCATGGGAAGGTATATGAGGCATTATGAGGAAAGTTGTTGGTTGGTTGATCTTTCGTGGAGGAGAAAAGGAGTTGAAATCTCGGCTGGAAGTATCCTTCTATTTGGTAGAAGCGCTATCAGGAATGATAGGCTCTAACCATTAAGATTTCTTGCTTTCTTCTAAATGTTTCTTTAAAATGAATTTGCTCTTATGAGATTCTTGGCTTGCATGTTTTATCTGGTTATTTTCTTGCTAGGTTTTATAATATCTAGAAAATTTGGTTATTAATCCATGGAAAAATAGTGTAATTATTGGAAACCTTCTTTGTATGGTTTAAATAATGAAGCATGCATGATAAACTTATTCCTATGGATCGATTGTAATTTCTTGAACTGGTATTCAAAGAGTTGTGTTTATGACTGAACTACGTCATTTTTTACTTGGTTCTGATTTTTTGGGAACCTTGAGTCCCATCTGATCTTACGTTGGAGCTCGTGGTTTTTGAGCTTGTGCTTATATTTGAGCTCGTGTTTGTTTGAGCTTGAGCTTGTATTTGAACTCGTATTTCATTGGAGCCTATATTCGGGTTCGTGTTTTGTTTGAGCTTGAACTTGTATTTGAGCTCATGTTTCATTTTAGCCTATATTCGAATTCATGTTTATTTTAAGCTTGATTCGGGGTTTTTGTTTTGATAAGAATTTGTGTTGGAGGTTTTTATTACTCTAAAATCGTATTTGGATTCTCGAGTAATCTTGGACTGTTGTTTGAATTCCATATGTACCTCTGTACTTGTGTTTATTCTTGTATTATTCTAGACTATTAATGGAAGTTCATAATGTACACAACACTCGTATTTTATTACGTGAATAGTCTGAACTCTGGTTAGAAGCTCGTGTTTTGTTTTGAGATGGTATGAGTTTTCTTTGTTTGAAATACAAACTGGAATGGGAACTTGTGGTTTCCCTGAACCTGTGAATATCTACTTGAATGGTTCTGAACTCTTCTATGAGAAACTTGTGTTTCATTTTGAGTTGGAAATAGGGTTTCTTGTTTATGCTATAAACTGGTTAAGGTTGTTCATATTATATTTTGTCTTGTATCATGATATTTGTATATATTTGTGCTCATGTTTGAGATTTTGTGATTTGACAATGTACATGTAATTTGGTACTTAGTGTTTGGAATTTATAGCTTGAACGATGTGTTGGTTCTGTTATGGTATTTGTGAGTTGGTTTTAAATTACATTCAAGTTGAAAGCTTATAACTCTTTTAATTCAAACTACTTACTCAAAGTAAATCTGGGGAAGTAGTATGACTGAGCTGTTTGAATATCTTTTGGAGATTTAACTAGAAACACTTTTGTTTGATAGTGGATTTGGAACTTCTTTCAAAGACGAGTTTTGTACTAGTGCTTAGAAATTGTAGTGGAAGGATTACTTAACTCTATTCAATTTGATTTTGTTTTATGGTTCTAAAATAATTATGAACCACTTATTCTTAAGTACAATGTTGTGGAGGCATTCAGTTTTGAGTCCAAGGATACTCCTAAACTAGTTTAGTTTAAGGTTTTAGGTTTTCTATTCTTGTTGGGATCAATAAGTGAATACTTGAGTCTTTTAAAAGAAAAAGAAATTGAGAATCCTTAGGGAAAATGTGTTGTTTTTGAACTTTATTCTTTATGTTGTTCTGAACTGAAATTGGAACTCGTGCTTTTAAATGATAAGGATTATAAGGGGGACATGTAGTACATTTTCTTTACAATGAGTTGGTTTTGTTCTCTCTTCTAGGAACTAGTGTATGAGCTTATTGTTTGGATTAGAAAAGGGAATTTGTTGTTAAGTGTAGAGAAATGATTTAAGGATTGAATCAAATTCTGATAAGATTCCTTTTCTAACCTGTAGGGATTAGTTCATTTGATTGAACCCTTCATTATTAGTTCTCTTGTGAAATGGAGATTTATTATAATTGTTTAGTCTTCCTTGTTCATATCATTTTTTGAAGTGATGTAGGAAGAGATTTGATGTTTCAGTTTTGTTGAATAGAAAATACAATCTTGTTGGCAGACTGTTTAAATTATATATTCCTTCTTAGATTGATATGGGATTCATTATGATGAAAGTCTTAAATGTTGAATTTTAAGGTAGTTGTCGTTTAAATGAAACAGTTAAATTCATGTTATGAACTTGTTTTTATTTTTAAATGTTTTTGTGTTGAGCATAGTTTGGAATCAATATTCTTCTTCCTTGCTTAGGGGCTAGATGAATCATCCTAGTGGGAACTATGATATAAACCCTTCCTTTGTCTTATAGTAAAGTTAAATGTTATATTCTATCATGATAGAATTGGTAACAATAGGATGTTATGATTTGTTGTTATTTAAATGTAATTGATTGGATCAATTAAACTATAATTTTGTAAGATGCGAGATCTTTGTGGATTATAATTTGTTCTTCTCTTAGAAGTGAATTCAGATTGGTTAATGTACTTCTTTTATGATTGTTATTACTTATTGATATGTATGATATATTAATTGTTTCATTAAAGCAGAGTTGTTTTAATGGAACAATTAGTGGAATGCACTTCATTTTAAGGCTTAGTGCTTATCATGATAAGTTCATTGAATTGACCCGTGCTAGAAATTTTTGCCGATGGACTTTGTAAGTGATAAAAGAAGGAAAAAATTATAGGATGGATTGGCTGATTTAAGTCTCATTCTTAGTGAAGAATCCTGATTCGTTCTTGAGTTGTATTGAAAAAGAAAAGTGGTATTATGATTAGAATGAAGGATATGGTTATGCGGTATGCCTAAAATGCATAAGTCTTGTAAATGTATAAGTTTCATAAATGAATTAAAAGTTGGGAATTTAATTGTATTGGTTGTGTAAATTATCTTGTACTTTTATAAAGAAGATGAAAGTTACATCTTCTTGATATTATTTACATTATGTATTCTCATCTTGTTATCTTTGATAAGATTGATAATGGGAATTAGTTCAGGTTTCCTTATAATGAAGCAACTTGAGAGTTGCATAATATGATGTGTTATATCTATCAATTTAACATAGTAATAAGTTACATAATAAACATGATGTCTAAACTATGGACATTGGAAATGAAATACCCTAATACTTAATTAAATAGAGGAAGACTCTTTCTCTCTCATAATTAAATGTAAACCTAAAAGGTTTAGAGATAAGATTAATGATCATTATACTTCTCCTTATGTGAATCCTACTTTAGTTGGAAGTATGTGATTATTAAACCTTCCTAAGAGTTAAAATACATTTAATAAAACTTATGACATCGCTGTCCTGTTTTGGTTAAGTAATGGTTAAACCATGAAAACAAACATTAAAAAGTAATCATAAGTTAAGGAAGTTCTGCATGGACTCAATAAAACATATTTAGGATAGAACTTATGGAGTGTTGGATTAGGGTTTAACAGGGTTGTTGTAACCTAGACATAATCCAAATTAATAATTCATCAATGAAATCCTAAGGGTATGTACATCTTGGTGAGGCTATTTACGTAGGATGTTGGCACACGCCAACTACGGTGGTTGTAACTTTGGGAAGATTAGGGTCTTCTTGAGGATACAATGATGTAGTTGACATGTGGCATCACCCTTCCACATTGATCATCCAGATTTACACACAAACTTGGACTTGAGCTTAGTTTTCTCTAAGATAGGTTAGGGGCATATTTAGGAAAGGAATTAGTTTCCAATGGCTTAGGGTACCTTGGAACATCCGGTTGACTTATGTCAACCGAGTATGCCCATTTACCCTAAGCCATTGTGAGCATCTTCCTATAATGATTTATGTTACTAACTAGGGCTAGGGTTAAACCTAGGACAAGTGGATTGACAGTAGTTAGTAAAGACCAATCATGATAATAGAGGAGTGAGGTGAAGGACATATTCCAATATGATGAGTATGCCATCTAGGAATAGTGACATACATAGTATGTTGTAAATATTTAGCCAAAGTATCACAAGCTACTGGTTGCATTGTCCTATGTCACCTAGTTTAAAGTAACGTGATGTCAGATGAATATTGGTAACAAATATTCAGATAGGTTCTTTAAACAGATCACTCAGTACCCGAATAGGGTAAGAGAACCAAGTATACGTAGTATATGACAATTATTTAATACTGAAGTTAAACATGAATAGATCGGTAACCGAGTCATGGAATGAATAGATCGGTGTATCACCAAGTCATTCATAGCTACATATGGTTATCTATTATGAGATTGATTAGCATTGAATGTGTGTTCTAAATAATGTTTTATTTAGAACCGTGAACATTATAAAAAAATTCCCTTGTTTCTAAAGTATTAAATTGGGAATGTTACATAGCTATCCATGCCACGATCTTGGAATGCACCTTCTTTGAAATCAATTCATGATGGATAGTCTTTGGTTCCTTTGACTGAAACTTTGACATTTTTGAATGAATGATGAAGGTTGTTAATTCCTGCAAGTTGTTAGCAATTCTGATTATTACATCTCTTTCTTGATGAGAATAATAATACTACTACTACTTTTTCTTCATGTTTGGGTGAACCTTATTTTGAAACTCGACTTGCATTTTGTGGTCGTATGATTCAGTCTAATAGTTTTTGGTGCATGATTTCTATGTTTAAAAGAGTCTAAGGATATTATGATTGGGTCTGTACCAATCCTTTTATGACCATCCTTTCTTGTAAAGGAATGTTGGAATCCTTCTCTAACCATGTCGATTGACCCTTTCTCTTTATTCTCTGAGGTAATGAGTCATCACTATCTCCTTTGGAAACTGTAAGAGATTTGTGTTGTATTCTCTTTCCTTAGTTGTGAATGGGGATTCAGGTTAACATAATTGTAAATGAATTTCTAAACTATTTTATCACAGTCATTCTTCTTATTTTGGGTAAATCTTGTCATAGATTTAATTGGTTTAGTTGCATTACTTTCTTTAATGCCTTTGTGTAGTTGTCATTACTACTTGCTTATTCACTTGACTTGTATTAAAAGTATTTTAATATTTTTATATAGTAGATTAATGTGAAATGTTGTGCATTGAGTGAATACTTTCCTAATGTTAATGTATGGCCTAACTTGAGAACTTAGGCTATGTCTTGGATTTGGAATTAGGATGTCACATATGATATGTGAAACTCTTATTTACTTATATTGTTAGATGATTCATCCTAAAACCTTTATGAAGATGGAATGAGCTTGGTTGTAGTTTTCTTTTTTATGAAACTCTATAAGCTGAGTTAGAAGGTTCCTACTTCTGAAAGTAACTCTATTTTGGTTAAATAGTGAATTCAATTTTTGTATTTCAAATTCAGATGAATTATGGAGGAAATAATTAGAAGGTACTTTTATTTGATATGGATAAGTTTTTTTGTTGGAACATTACTTGTATGATATCATGCTATAGATTGTTGATTACATCATGATATTTCCTTAGTGTTTCATAAAAGTAGAGTTACTTTTATGAAACAGTTAGTTGAAATCACATCATTTTAATGCTTAGTGCTTATCATGCTTGGTTCAATGAACTAACCCGTGCTAGAAATTTTTGTAGATGGACTTCACAAGTGATAAAGGAAGGAAACATATTATATGATATATTGGTTGCTTAAAATTTTAGACCCTTTTATAAAGAATTCTGATTCATTATTGAGATGTATTGCAAGAAGAAAATTTGTACTCATTAATGATATTGATGTTGTTGAAATGAAATACATTAGTAATGCATACTCTTGTAAAATGTGTATTTTATCATGATGAATTGAAAATATTAAAGTTACTTAACTTGATTAGGTCAATTCTCTTGTGCCTAATATGAAGAAAATTTGTAATCATATCTTTAATGTTGGCATTCATATCTGATTGGATCCTTATTTCTGTTGTCATTAAATGAGTTGGATAAATGGGAATTAGTACAATTTCCCTTACTTGAATGCAACTTACTAAGTTGCATGTATTGATGTTCTTTACCTAATCTTGTATGGTTTATTATGATTTTAATGAACATATGGTTAAAATATCAGGAAGTATGAAATGGATAAGGTTATAATAAATCCTAACACTTAACCATAAAGAGGAAGGTTCTCCTCCTCTCAAAAGGATACAAAATAAATGAATGGTATATGAGTTCGTTAACCATTTAGACTTCATATCTATGAAGTCTACTGTAACAGAACTTGTTTGGTTATTATAAATTATTTGAATGGTTGAGACACATTAAATAAATATTATGATGGATGTTGTTTCTATTTTCAATTAATTTCACGTTAAGAAAAAAGTTAATGAACATAAAAGCAATCATAGGTTTATGAAGTTCCATATTATTTAATCAACCCAAATAAGGATGGAAACCTTAAGAATTTTTGGGATTAGGGTTGTACAAGGTTTTTGTGATTTGAATCTTAATCCAAAGATAATTAAGTGGAACAACCTATTGAGCTGTGTAAATTGGTATGAAGTAGTTCTTTTAGATGTTGGTACACGCAAACTACAAAATTGTACCTTCGTGAATACTTGGGTATTCATGAGGATATAGTGTTGGAGTTAACATGTTGTAACACCCTTCGACATTGATTCATCTATATCTACTCAAATCTAGGCTTGAACTTAGTTTCTCTCTAGATTAGGTTAAGGGCATGATTTAGCATAGGAAGTGACTCTCAATGACTTAGGGTAACTCGGCACATTCAATTGAATTAGGTCGACTAAGTATGCCCATATACCCTAGGTCATCATGAGTGGTTCCCTATACCAAATTATGTCAATAACCTAGGTCAGGGTCAAACCTTGAACAAGTGGACTAACAAAAGTCAGTAAATACCATTCTAGATAACAAATGAGTGGGATGAAGGACGTATTTTGATTAGAAGAGTATGCCATCTAGGAATAGTAACATGAATAGTATGTTGAAAATCTTTGTCCAAAGTATCGCAAGGTGTTAGTTGCATTGTCATATGTCACCTAGTTTAAGAAATTAGATTTCAGATGAATATTGGTAATAAACATTCGAGATAGGTTTCTTAAACAAAACACTCGATACCCAGAACAGTGTAAGAGAACCAAGTATACATAGTATACCCATAGTATTCAATACTTAAGTTAACATGAGAGATCGGTTGGTAACCGAGTCATGAAATGAGAGATCGGTAGTTCATTGAGTCATTTACAGCTGCATATGGTTATTTGTTATGAGATTGATTGGCATGGAATGTGTGTTCTAAATTATGATTATTTAGAACAGAGAACATTATGTATAAAAGAAAAAAAAATTCCCTTGTTTCTAAAGTCTTAAAATGGGAATGTTACATCGTGGTATTAGATATAAAGGTTGTAGATCTTGGACCTATTATATCCATAATTTGATAAAACTTAAATTTTCTTGTTAACAGAAAATGGTTAGAACAAGAGGAAATATTACTAACAACCCACCACCTGGTGGAGAAGTAGTAAATGCCCATAAACTTAATGAGATCCTTGTTGCCCTATTGGACATAAGAGATTGTTTGTATGTACTTGAACAACAAGTAATGGGAAATGAGGAGGAAGAAGATGTTGGTAATAACAATCAGCCACCTCTTGTGGACAATGCCAATTTAGGAAATTTAGGTGTTGATAATAACAATGTAAACATGCTAGATCAGCTAGAAAATAAAAAGGCAAGGCTAGAAGTTGAACTCACTAATGATATAAAAAGGATAATTCCACCTAAGTTAGATGGAACCACATTAGAAGATAGATATGAGAATTATCTCAATGAAATGGATAAGTACTTTGCAATAAGGAACTTCTCAAAGGAAAAAAAGGCAATATGGGGAGCATATCAGCTTTCCCATGAAGCATCTTCATGGTGGGACAGCCATAAGAATGAGTTGAACATTGATGAAACTAATATTACCTAGGATCAATTTAAAAGTTATTTTAGGCAAAGATGGCTGCCACAACTTTACTATGATCAAAAATGACTGAATTTCAGAACTTAAGCCAAGGAAAATTAACTATAACAGAGTATTGGGAGTGGTTCACTAAAATCCTTAAGTATGTACCTCATTATCAAATTGAAAAGAAGTTTAGGATACATTAATTTATCAAGGGATTGAATCCCATTATAGGGGAGAGATGGATGTTCACATCCCAACCACTATGAAAGGGGTTGTTGAAAAAGCCATAAGGTAGGAACAGAAATTAAAGGCAATTTTTGCTCATAAAGAAGAAGTAAGAAAGACAGCCCAAACTCCTCTTCATCATCTCTTGCACCTAAGAAAGAACCATGGAATAATTTTATTATGAAAAGTAAGTTTTTAGTTGATAATAATTAGAAAACAACAAATAATCTTGATACTAATGTACACAATAATTTTGTCAAGAACAATAATAACTGACGAAGTCCTATGGAGCTCGTAGTGATAACTTTAAGGCCGGAAATAAATTTGAGCCTAAAAAGGGACCTGCATGAGGCCATTACAATTGTGGCAAGTATCATTACGCAAACCAATATCCTTTGAAAAAGGATGACCATAATTAGTAGCATAGGATACACACTACAAAGTAGGTGAAAAACAAGTTGAAAATCGAGTCACACCCATAGAAGTTATGGGTAAGTTATTTGACATACCTATAACTATGCTTTTGATATAAGAGCTACTAAAAGTTTTATTTCTAGTAAATTAGCATCAAAATTAAAAAAGCTGACAAAATGGATAAATCATGGGCTGTACATTATGGGAATAATGTTGTTCATATAGTTAGTATAAGTCTTTTTAGAGCATTCCTTGACTTACATAGTTTTTCCACCGGGTTGATATTTATGTTGCTCCTTTGGGGTCTTATGATGTAATCATAGGTGTTAATTGGCTAGTTGAACATAAAGAAAAAGTGGATTGTTTTGAAAAACATATTAGTTATTTAGATGACTTGTAGAAAACAACAGAGATTCAAGGTGTAAAATGTGAAATTTCAGTCAGGAAATTGTTTTCTATGCAACTTAAGAAGGCCAAAAATAAGGGTTATACCTTATATGCAGTAAAAATTTCTGAATCTACTGAAGAAAAATTGAGATTTCTTAGAACGTTACCCATTCTTATGAAACTTTAGTGATGTGTTTCCGTGATGAATTACCAAGCCTTTCACACAAACGGGAATTTGATTTCACAATTGAAATCAAACCTGGAACGAAGCCTATTTCTAAGGAACCTTAATGAATGACTACTATTGAATTGGTAGATCTTAAGGCACAGTTACAAGAACTTCTATCTAAAGGTTTTATTAGAACGAATGTCTCACCTTAGGGAGCACCGGTAATTTTTGTGAAAAAGAAATATTGAACACTTAGATTGTGTGTTGATTATAGAATGTTAAACAAGGAAACGATTAAGAATAGATGTAGACTTCCTAGAATTGATGATCTATTTCATCAAATGCGTGGAGCATCCATATATTATAAGATATATCTATGATCTAGATATCATAAATTAGTAATTAAGGACGAGGACATTCATAAAACAACTTTTAGAACAAGTTATGGACATTATGAATTCACATTTTTACTTTTTGGATGAAAAAATGCACCTGCTGCTATTATGAATCTAATGAACAATATTTTTTAGGAATACTTGGAAAAATTTGTTCTTGAATTCTTGGATGACATTCTCATATATTCTAAAAGTATGGAAGAACACCATGAGCATTTGAAGATAGTCTTAGAAATCTTGACGAAGAGATGATTGTTTGGTAATTTGTCTAAATGTTCTTTCTATGACACGAAAGTGCACTATTTGGGTTGTGTTATAAGCAAAGATGGAATAGTTGTAGATCCTTCCAAAATTGTAGCTATAACTAAGTGGCCTGCACCAAAGAATATACATGAAGTTATAAGTTTCATGAATCCTACCGGTTACTATAGAAAATTTGTTAAATATTTCTCTAAAGTTGCTGCACCAATAACTTCATTACGAAAATGGATAAGAAATTTGTGTGGAATGAGAAATGTGAATCAATTTAAAACTTTAAAAGATTAATTAACTACAACACCTATTTTAGCTAAACTAGACCCTAATGGAGACTCTACAATTGTAATGATGCATTTGAGGAAGTCATTGGATGTATTTTGTTACAAAATGATCATGTGATAGCTTAGGAAAGTAGAAATCTCAAGTTACATGACCCGAATTATGCTCCACCTGATCTAGAGCTTGCTTTGTCATTGTTCATACACTTCAAGTTTGAGGCATTATCTACTTCAGAAACCTTTTGAACTAAAAACTTGATCATCTTGGGCTGAGGTATATTTTTACTCAGCCAAATATGAATGCAAGACAATGAAGATGGTTAGAGTTTTTATCTCAATATGATTTTGACATAAGTTACATTAAAGGAAAGGAAAATAGGGTAGCTTATGCTCTAAGTTGTAGGAAGCACATTTATGCTCTTATAATGTTGAGAACTTAGTTTAATGATGACGTAAAAAGTGTTATGGAATCTGATTCTTATTTTCTGCAAGTAAAAACAACACTTGCTATAGATCTAAATGATGAGAGATATAAAGTTTTCACTTTGATAATGAAGGAATCTTACGATTTGAAAATAGGGTATACACACCATTGCTAAATGATGTAAGAAAGAAATTATTAGTTGAATTTGACAATTCACCTTTTTCTGGACACCACGGTATTATAAAGATGTTTGCTGATATAGAACAACAATATTTCTAGAAAGGGATGAAAAAGGACATGGTTGAGTTTGTGACACATTGCTTAGAATCTCAACATGTTAAAGCTAAACATATGCATCCAACTGGTTATTATATCCTCACAAAGATACCAAAATACAAATGGAAAGTGATATTCATGGATATTTAACAAGGGTTGCCTATGTCAATGTCAAGAAATAAACATGATGTTATTTTGGTTATTGTTGATAAACTAACAAAAGTAACACATGTTATTGCTGGTAATCTTAAGGATGATTCACCTATTTTAGCGAAAAGGTTTGTTCATGATATTTTCATATTACATGGGGTACCTGAATTAATCATATTTGATAGAGATCTAAGAATGACTTCAAGATTTTGGCAAACACTTAATGCAGCTCTAGGAACTAAGTTGAATTTCAATTCTACGTATCAACCAGAAATGAATGGATAGACTGAAAGAGTTAATCAGGTTTTAGATGATATGTTACGAATGTATTGCATGGATCAATAGTATAAATGGGAAGAGTACCTTCCATTAGTTGAGTTTGCATACAATAACACATATCACGCCTCTCTAAAGATGGTACCTTTTGAAGCATTATACGAGGGAAATGTAGAACCCCGTTAGTTGGGACAAAATCAAGATAGAGAGGTGGTTGGACCTCAAATCCTTATAGAAATGGAACAAAAGTTAAAATGATTCGTGAACGCTTGAAAGAAGCAGCAGATAGGCATAAGATTTATGCTGACTTGAAGTGGGTTGATAGGAAATTTGAACTTGGTGAGAAGGTTTTTCTTTGGGTTAAACCAAAAAGAGTTCTATAACTTTTGGCAAGGCTGCCAAATTATCACCTCGTTATGTGGGACCCTTTGAAATTGTTGAAGTAATCAACCTGGTAGCTTATCGTTTAGCATTACCTCCTACTTTGTCACGAATTCTTGATGTTTTCAATATTTCTTTGCTTAAGAAATACATTTTAGATTTATCACGTGTTAAATTGAAATTCCTTGCAGTTAAATACCCAAGAATAATCATGTTTGAACCTATATGAGTGTTGGAAACTCACCAGTTGCACTTAAGAAATCATGAAATAAGTCAATGTAAGGTCCAGTGGGACTAGTTTAACGAGGAAAGTACAACTTGGGAAAATCGGAAGATATGAAAACTATTTTTCCATATTTATTTGAACAGAATTGATTCTGTTGACTGATAAAATTTGTGATTTTATTCTTTTTATGACAATAAATCTACCAGTTTTGGGTAGATATTGTATTATTTTAAAATAAACAACTACGTAAATGCTTATTTTGGGAATTTTAAAATCCAGTTCTACTTTGAACATATGGAAAGATAGATAATAAATTGATTGTCCTTGATGCAAATTGTTTAAATAAGTTAATCATCGGGATGATGATTCTTTTTAAGAGGGAAGTATGTAACACCTATGGCAAACTGTTAACTTTTCCTCTTTTGCATTGTAAGCGTTGACATGTGATTTGTCCTAAGAAGGTGTATTCTTTTGATAGTTAGAAATCACGATTTCTATGGATAATTTATTTCTGTTCTTAAATCAATTTTGCCGAAATTTTGTTTCTCGTAAGGAATCGATTCTATTTGAGATAAGAAAGGTTGTAAATTGGTAATGTTGTTTACAAATTATCTCTTTATAATAACGAAACCTAGATCAATTCCATGGATCCAAGGTATTTTTAATTCTTCTTACCCGATCCGTATGGTAAACTAACATTCGAGGTCAAGGAAATAAAAGACTAAACTCTTGTATTTATACAATTTCATTGATCTTATTGGAAGTTCTTGATTTTCATTCTGCTCTAAGTAGTGTGCTCGATATTTTTGTTAATTTCTCTAGGATGTTGAAAGGCGTAAAAAGGATGGAGGTCTACTTCAGACTATTGAGGATAAAAACCTAAGTCCTAGATCTTTAAGATCTATCCTAATGGGATTGTAACCTAAGGTAAACTAGACCTACCTTATATCTATGTTTACACTAATCTTGTTGCATCCTTACCTAAGTTGTATGTTTTACAAAGTGGGGGATTTGTAAATAACCTAAGGTAACTATAGGTTTATTTCTAACCTATTACCTAACACTAAATTGGTATGGAGTATGGTCTATCCTCGATGGAAAATTTACCTAACAAAATGTTTAAAAACCTAAGGTAAATACTTTCTAAACTAACCTAAGAATGAATCCTAAGCTAATGATATCTATCCTAAACTAATGCAAGGATGGAAGGGAACCTAAGGGGTTCATATGGCAAGTGGACGACATGGCGACGGTTCCTAATTATTTATTTGATTTGATTTTTGAATTTAATAGAGGGTACTTCCCATTTTGGTAGAGGCATGGAAATTTGGTGGAAATCTACTTGGCATCATCACTAGAGTTAAGTAATGGACGCCATAGTGGAAATCGACTTGCCAACTTTAGATGGAGGTGGCGTGGAGATATAGACGAGAGATTGGAAATTAATGACATTTATGGTCATCATTTTTTTTTCAGAAAACTGCCTTGGAAACGATGCTAGCAGATTTCTTGGAGGTTGTTTTGTTACTCATGCATTTTGATTTTCACTCTACATGGAGCTATCTAGTTCTTTGAATCAGCGGTTGTATTTTCAATTTGTTACTATTTTAACTCCCTTAGAATATTTTCAATCCAATAAAAGTATATGAGGAATTTGAGATGGAAGTTTTTGGTGGTTGATTTCATTTGGAGAAGAAGGATTTGTGGAGGCTTGGTTAGAAATATTCTTTGAATCGACGCTGTACACTATTAGGCATGATAGGCTCTATCCATTAAGCTACTCTACTTTTCTCTAAATGTCTTCATTAAAACAACTTTTCTCTCGTGAAATAAATGGGTCTTTTATTTTGTTATGATTACCATGCAATCTTGCTTGAAAAATCTTTGTTTTTCTTTTGAGGAATCTCTACTTGATAAGGTAGGAGATGGGTTGTTTTCTGTTCATTTAATGTTGAATCCCACCTTAAATCTTGTGGTGATTTGAGTAATGATGTGCATGCATGAATCCTACTTTTCTGTTCGAAAAAGGGATTATGGAAATGAAATGTGGCTTCAAGTTTTGAATTGGGTTTGTTGTTTTGGGTTGTTAGAAGGTAAATGAATATCCTTCTCTATCGCATCTTTGTTTTGTTGAAGTTTTGTTACTCCTGTTGGAACTATATTATTATGGATACTTTGATTCAGAGTTTTATGAACTCAAATTTGTATTGAAAATAGTAAATAAGTGACTTCTTCTTGAACTTACTATTTAATCTATCAGTTCTTTGAATTCAATATTCGATGGGAGATGGGAAGATATTGGGTGTTTGGAATCTCTATTTTTGTGATTTCATCTTATACGGAAACAAGAGTGAATGTTCTAAACCGTAATGAGTCATCATTGTCTCCTTTAGAAACTATAAGAGATTTTTTTAGTATTCTCTTTTCTTAGTTGTGAATCGGGATTCGGGTTAATGAATTGTAAAGCAAGTTCTAAACTATTTTATCACTATCGTTCTTATTATTTTAGGTAAATATTGTCATAGATTTAATTGGTTCAGCTACATTACTTTCATAATTCCTTTTTGTAGTCATCATTAATACTTGCTTATTCACCTTACTTTTATTAAAGTATTTTAATATTTTTGATAGTAGATTACTATGAGATGTTGTGCATTGAGTGAATACTTTCCTAATGTTAATGTATAGCCTAACTTGAGAACTTAGGATATTTCTTGGATTTGGAATTGGGATGTCACATTTGAAATGTGAAACTCTTATTTACTTATATTGTTAGATGATTCATCCTAAAACCTTTATGAGTATGGAATGATCTTGGCTATAGTTGTCTTTTTATGAAACTTTGTGAGATGAGTTAGAAGGTTCCTACTTCTGAAAGTAACTCGTTTCATTAAATAGTGAAGTCAATTTTTATTTCAAATTTAGATGAATTGCGAAGGAAATAATTAGAAGGTAATTTTATTTGATATGGATAAGTTTTTGGTTGGAACATTATTTATTTGATATCATGTTGTAGACCGTTGATTACATCATGATAGTGAAGTCAATATTTGTATTTCAAATTTAGATGAATTGTGAAGGAAATAATTAGAAGGTAATTTTATTTGATATGGATAAGGTTTTTGGTTGTCCAACATTATTTATCTGATATCATGTTGTAGACTATTGATTACATCATGATATTTCCTTAAATGTTATTCATATTGATTAATTGTTCTTCTTTTACGATTGTTTCTACTTATGATTTATTTGTCTACTTGACCTCACTGTTTCATAAAATTAGATTTGGTTTTATAAAATAGATATTTGAAAGCACATCGTTTTAATGCTTGGTGCTTATCATGCTCAGGTTTAATGAACCGAACCATGCTAGAAATTTTTACGAGATGGACTTCGTAAGTGATAAATGAAGGAAATAACTTATATGATGTATTGGTTGCTTAAAAGTCTGGACCATTGTATAGAAAATTTTGATTCATTATTTAGATGTATTGAAAGAAGAAAAGTTATATTCTTTAATGATCTTGATGTTGTTGACATGAAATACGTTAGTAATGCATAGTCTTGTAAAAGGTGTATTTTATCATGATGAATTGAAAGACCGAATTTACTTAAGTTGATTATGTCAATTCTCTTGTGCATATTATGAAGGAAATTTGTAATCCTATCTTTGATGTCGGCATTCATATTTGATTGGATCCTTTTTCTGTTACCATTAAATGAGTTTGATAAATGGGAATTAGTACAATTTCCCTTACTTGAACGCAACTTACTAAGTTGCATGTATTGATGTTCTTTACCTAATCTTGTATTGTTTATTATGATGTTAATGAACATATCCTTAAAATATTAGGAAGTATGAAATGGATAAGGTTATAATAAAGCCTAAAAATAACCATAGAGAGGAAGGTTCTCCTCCTCTCAAAAGGATACAAAATAAATGAAGGGTATATGAGTTCGTTAACTATTTAGACTTCATATCTATGAAGTCACTGTAATGTAACCTGTTTGGTTCTTATACATTATTTGAATGGTTGAGACACATTAAATAAATATTATGATGGATATTGTTTCTATTTTTTATTAATTACACGTTAAGAAAAAAGTTAATGAACATGATATCAATCATAAGTTTATAAATTTCCATATTATTTAATCAACGCAAATAAGGATGGAAACCTTAAGGATTGTTGGGATTAGGGTTATGTAAGGTTGTTGTGATTTGAATCTTAATCCAAAGATAATTAAGTGGAAATGACCTCTTGAGGTGTGTAAATCGTGATGAAGTAGTTCTGTTAGATGTTGGTACATGCCAACTTCGAACTGTACCTTCGTGAATACTTGGGTCTTCATGAGGATACAGTGTTGCAGTTGACATGTTACAACACCCTTCAACATTGGTTCATCTATATCTACTCAAATATGGACTTGAACTTAGTTTCTCTCTAGATCAGGTTAAGGGTATGATTTAGCATAGGAAGTGACTCTCAATGACTTAGGGTAACTAGGCACATTCAATTGACTTAGGTCGACTGAGTATGCCCATATACCCTAGGTCATTGTGAGTGGTTCCCTATACCAAATTATGTTAATAACCTGGGTTAGGGTCAAACCTTGGAAAAGTGGACTGACAAAAGTTAGTAAAGACCATTGTAGATAATAGATGAGTGGGGTGAAGGATGTATTTTGATTAGACGAGTATGTCATCTAGGAACAGTAACATGAACAAGATGCTATAAATATTTAGCCAAAGTATTGCATGCTTCGGTTGTGTTGTCATATGTCACCTAGTTTAAGAAATGAGATTTCATATCAATATTGGTAACAAACATTCAGATAGGTTTCTTAAATAGAATACTCAATACCTAGAACAGGGTAAGAGAACCAAGTATACATAGTATACCCATAGTATTCAATACTTAAGTTAACATGAGATATCAATTGCAACCGAGTCATGAAATGAGAGATTGGTAGTTCACCGAGTCATTTACTACTATATATGGTTATCTATTATGAGATTGATTGACATGGAATGTTTGTTCTAAAATTATTATTATTTAGAGTAGAGAACATTATGTATAAAAATATATTTTCCCTTTTTTCTAAAGTCTTAAAATGGGAATGTTACATGAGTGTCACCTTAGAGGACGTGTACCAAGTTTTGAGGCTTCCTATTGTGGGGGAAATTTATTCCATCTCATCTTAGGCATCCATGGAGCTGATAGTGGTAGTATTTGGTGAGGTGATGGGCTTATTGACTTATCACAAATGAGTATCACATATGGGGACATGTATGTAGCCTACCCACATGAGATGAGCTTGTTTGTACTGAGGATAGAGGTGGTAGGTTGTTTTTCTCTACTAGATTATGAGGGTGGGAGATTCCCATGAGCACTGGTGGGAGTGCTCCAGGATATGATAGAGGAGTGAATCTTTTTAAATTGGGCATCAAATCTCCTAGTTCAGTTATATAGGGAGCTATGGGCTAATGGGAGGTTGTGACGATTTGGGATGTGTTGTAATTTTTTAATACATTACTAGGCATACCAGCACATCATGTGTGTGCAATCAATGGGTCTACCATGATAGGATTAGTTTTGGGGTGGATTTCTTAGAGTTGGATACATACATTTGGTACCAGTTGGTGGGTAGCCGAGAAGGCTAGCATCGCATACGATGGTTTCTACTATAGGTGGTTGCTAGAGGGTATTTATAGAGTTGATATCATGTGGAGGCCATATATTGGCTATCCATCATACCGAGGCATGGTAGAGGAGCTATAGGGACTAAATTTTTTGAGGTGGATATAGGGGCGGTGTTCCAACGATCACGAGATGATACTTATAGACAGGGTTAGATAGCAGTTTGGGCTACCGCAAGATGTGCCTCCACCCTTCTCGCACTACTGTTGAGATGACATTGAGAGACCCATATCTTGACCACACCCGAGTGATCCTCCAAGGGTGGAGGAGCATGTCGACTTGTCATGAGGATATTAGGTAGGGTGATGATTAGTCACTTTATATGATCATTGTATGATAATTGTTTTTATTTTTGATATATGTATATATATGTCGACCTATGTGCTAAAGACGTGAGATTATATATGAGAGTTTTTGAGATACTCTTATTTATTTGTATCTATGTATATATGTATTGATACAAATAATCTCCTATTTATATAGTTTTATGTTGACTAGATGGATGATGTACCCATTTTAATTTCCATTATTATTGTGTATTAATGGAAACTAGGTGAATTAGGCATGATGGATTCAAGGTGAGTTAGGTAATCGAGGTCATATAGGCATGGTGGATTTTAAGTGGCTTAGGCATAATTGATTCAAGGAAATGTAAGCATGATGGAGTTAAGGGGAGCTAGGTAGTTGAGGCAATCTATGCATGATTGAGTCTAGGTGAGTTAAGAATGATTTTTTCATGTGTTTTTGTTTAATTTAATTTACATGTTGGTGGTAGTATGAAAAATAAATTATGATATATATGTATGGTGATGTTATAAAATGGTAGGTAGGCATGTTTTTATGTGTATATGTTTTTTTAATTTCCAAGTGTTGTGTAAAACAGAAAAAATAACTAAGGTAGAATGTGAATTAAAAAAGGGGGAAATTGGTTAGAGTAAAGAGTGGAAGAGCTAACCTCCAAGCGCCTCATTCCCTCGAAGTGCTGCCTACATAGCCCCGAATAAAAGGGGTCTCATGCCAATGTATTTATCCCATAAGCTAGGGAAGATTCGGTCTAGGTCGATTAGGCATGGTTGAGTTTAGGTCATTTATGCATGGTTGAGTTTAGGTTGTTTAGGCATGGTTGAGTTTCGGTCATTTAGAAATGTTTTATTTTAGGTCGTTTACACATGGTGAGTCTTGGTCATGTGGGCATGGTTGAATTTTATGTCTAATAGGCGGGGTGGTTGTCTATGGTGAATAGATTTGGGTGATTTTGGAGGAAAAGGAATTCCTAGACTTTAGGTGTTAAAGGTCTGGTCCTATAAAGGAGGATCAAGAAGTAAGAAAAGAGGTGAATGGTTAGAGGAGACAAAAAATAACCTAATATTTAAGAAACATTAGGAGTCTATCATATGAAATATTTTTCTTATGAATGTAAGACCCTAAAGGCACCGCATTATTGACTATTCTAAGGGTGAAGAAGGTCACATGATCATGAAATGTCACATTTATGGCATGTCCCTTGAGTAGGTGGAAGGTTATAAAGGCAAGGTGGTGAGGTGAAAGAAGGATGGTTTAGCGTAACCTGGTGTGTGACAACATGCCTTTTTGTAATAGACTTGAGATAAAAATAGGAAAGTCCATGACAAAAAAGTTAGCTTTTTCTTTTTGCTTTTGTTTTAAAAGACTAATCGATGCAAGAAGTCTATGTGGGATGAGTAGAATATATCCTTGAGGTCTTCATGAATATGATCAATGCGGGAAGCTTTAGAATTATTTTATTTTATTTTTGTAGGAATAGTCTCCATTTTGTTTATTGACTATGTATGGTGTGGCTAGCTTTGTATAGCTGTCCTTCGAGGCAACATTCTATTTATAGTAGCAAGATATAAATATTATATGTCCTTTTTGAGTGAGTCATCTTTTAGCGAGAATATTGACTCAAGGAGTTTTGAATATGAAAGTCCCATATATTCCTTTTTGAATTATTTTTTTGACTTTTAGGTCATGGAAAAGACTATAGAGAAGGATAGGCTCCTGTTATGAAGACAAAACTATAGTACACAGGGGTTAGATATAAAAGATGGGTTTTTAAGTGATGAATGACCATGGGATTCCATCTTGAAAAATATGAAAAGTATCTATGAGAATCATTTTATGAGTAGAGCCATGATACTCATTTTGAAGACAAGGCTAAAAAGTGACGGGTAATCCCATGTTTCTTGTTTAATCATCAACCCTTAAAGTAGGTAAATGGAAGTTGAATGGTGCTCAAGGGACGAGTGTTGAAATATATAGAAGGTGATATACGACTTGATTTAATAATAGAAAGGTCAACTATTTAAGGAATTGAATGGCTCAGGTTCGGGTTTACCTTTGAGTGAAGACAAACAATAAGCACTTGATCCATAGCTATGAGTAATGATATAGGATCAAATGAAATTAGGAGAAAATTTTCCCCATTTACTTTTCTCCTCTTTTTGTTACATGTTTATTTTCTTTCAGACCAAGGTCATTGATCTAGAAGGTTTTGGTAGAAGGAAAGGTAGGATGTGAAAATTTTGGTTATAGTGAAACATTCAATAAAATAAAGGAACTAACAAGCCCCTACGGGTATAAGGAAGAATGAGAATGTGATAGGTGAGATTGGAAAAGGGTGAGTAAAGTTGGGTAAGGTAGATGGGGAAATTTTGGGTAAAGTTGGGAAAGGTAAGATAAGGTAAATGAAGAAGGTCTGGTTTGGAAGGGAGGTATAATAGAAGAAAAGGGAGTGTCGAGTCCCCCTATAATAAGGAAGAATAAGGTGATGATAGATATCATTGTGCAAGATTGGGCAAGGTTGAGTGTGATGAGGTAGGTGGTGGGTAGATTAGGTAAGGTAGATTGGTTGAGACAAATTGGGAAAAATTGGGTAAGGTCAAGCAAGGTTTAGGCAAGGTTGAGGTAGGTGGTGGGTAGATTAGGTAAGGTAGATTGGTTGAGATAGATTGGGAAAAAATTGGCAAGGTTGATTGGGCAAGGTTAAGCAAGGTTTAGGCAAGGTTGAGGTAGGTGGTGGGTAGATTAGGTAAGGTAGATGATGAAGGTCTGGTTTAGATGAGAGGTGTGAATAGAAGAAGAGGGAATGTTGAGTCCCCATAGGGTAAAGTAGAATAAGGTGATGATAGGTAACATTGTGTAAGATTGGGAAAAGTTTAGGAAAGGTTTAGGTAGATGGGGTAGAAGCCTTGGTTAGGACAATGACATCGTTGGGGAGATTGATGAACTAGTTGAAACATGGAGTGGTGTGCGACTCCATCAGAAACAGGATAGGCCGGCCCATGGAATGTTACCTTGGGGGCATGTGGAGGTTGGATAATAAGTAAAGGTGAACTAGATGGGCTACTAATTTTCTCTTTTCCTTTGTCTTTCTGGCTTGAGTGGAAATTTGAACCATATTGATCTTAAATGTTGCGAGGAGATAAAAGGTTCATGGAAGGGAGATGAAGGTCACTTTGAATAGGTAAGGGATGAGGAGGTGTGGTGATAGGTGAAGGTGGAATAGGGTCCTCTTCTAAAATATCATCACCATCAAATTTTTCTTCTGGAGGACATAGTTGGAGAAGAACATTCTTAAGAGCCTTACAGCTTTTCCACATCCTTCCCCGGCACATGATGGTAAGCGTAAATTTTAATATCATCAAACCCTTATGGTTTAGGTCTGAGTGGGGTCCTAAGGTCTAAGTGGTGGCAATGTGATGTCAATGGTTTCCAAAAGTTTGGCTAAGATGTATGGGTAAGACCCTTCCAATGCATCACAATGCAAACCAAGTCTTTGGATGGAAATGTAGATGACTTTGGTGGGAGAGTAACCACAAGAGGTGGAATCAAAGGTGGAATAGGTTTGACCATTGGTTTGGTAGGTTGTACTATTTTAGGTTTAGGTTCTACCTTCTTGGGAAAAGGTGTAGTAAATGAACTAGTAGTTGAATATGTTATCAGTTTGACTACCTCTTTGGAGGGTAGTGGGATCTTGATTTTTTTTCACCTTCTCTAGTAAAGGTGAAGGAGTATGTGATATAGAAGGGAAGGTAGATAGTGGAAGGAGATGAGTTATCCAAGGTGATAATGGAGGTGTAGTGAAGGTATTGGTTGAATATAAGGGAATATCATAAGTGGTGATGAGGCTACTAGAAGTGGTGAGGGTATAGGTAGTAGAAAGGATACAGGTAACAGTGAAGGTGCACATTATGTAGGTAATTTGGGTGTAATAGAGTCTCATGATGAGGAGGTGGGTTGTTGTGCTTTTAGTTTACCTAGGGTAGGAGGCTACTTTAACAAGGCTGATGGGTGAGGTTCCAGGATAGATGGAAGTGGTGAAGGTGATAGAGGAGTAGTGGGCGAAGCTGGTGTATGTGGCCTAGGAGGTTAAGTCCTTCTCTTATGTGGGATAATAGTCTTTGTGATATCCCGTGAGGATGTGGCTAAATCCATATTGACAGGGGGGGTGGACTAGGGTAGATGTCAGCATGAATCCCAAGGTATGGGTAGCTTTGGATAAAGGAAAAGTTGAAGTTGTTTAGGCACGGTGTGGTTATGGAGGTAATGGTAGAGTTGTAGGTGTGGGTAAGGGTGATGTGGAAGATTTTTAAATAACTACTTTAGGTATGACATATTTTGTTTCTCCAAACACTTTGGGGTAAATGGTAGAAGTATCAATGGATGACATCTACATTTGAGTTAAAACATGAATTTGAAGGTTCCCCCAAAGCATGGAATGATCAACATAGTCTAAGTGGTCTGTCAAATGTGAGAATGGTGTGGCAATAGAAGAAACCAATTTTGATTTCGTGGTGATTCCTGTAAATAATTTTGGTGTCTGTGAAACAGGGAAGTGATTAGCTTCCAACTCTATGGGTAAAAGAGATAAGAGAAAATCAAGTGGATCTTTGAAATCTAGTGGAGAATTATCTTCGAACAAAAGGGAAACTATCAATGGGTCATCCACATGTTGGGGAGAAGGCAAGGTGGATGAGGTAGGTTCTTCTTTTGGTGAAGAGGAAGATAATCATGACTCTGTCATGGGTAGGAGAGTTAATATTGTGGGTTATTTGTCATATTCGAGAGTGTATGGGGAAATTGCATCAACGATAAGGTGGAATCCTCTGTGGGTGTAGGGGAAGATGAGGGAGACTCCTCTATGGGTAAAGGAATATATGGCACAAGTTCCTCTCGTGGATGAAGGAGATCATGCAAGAATTTCGACAATAGATGAATTAGGAGGAAACTATGTGGAAGGAGCTGCTAATATTACCATCATTGGCCAAGGAATTTATAGTTTTGTTTGATGAGGGGGTGTGACTCAGGAATGGATTCTTCAAGATATGAAGGTCCTGCTTTGTTGGTGCATTCAAATTGTCCAAGAAATGATCTCCTTTACCTAAAATTTCTTCGACAATGTTTTTGAAAGTGATACAATTACCTTCACTATGACCTTGAACGTGATGGTAATTGCAGTAATCATTTGAATTGTACTATATAAGCACAAGGTGAGAAGGGTCAAAACTAGTATGTGGTTTGACAAGTGAAAGCTTAATGGCTCCATATTTTAAGAGTTTTTCCAAAATGGTAGAGTAAGGCTCTCCTATGGAGCCATACTTATGTTGATCTCTTATAAAATGAAAGGTTTGGAAGGGGGAGATTTTAGACAAAGATTTTGTTTTGTTGGATGAATGAGACAGACTGGATTTTGAAACAACCGCATTGGAAGACCCCTTGGTTTTAGATTACCTATTTTTGGGTTTGGAAGAATAAGAAGTATCATTTGATTTGAACACAATGTTTTTCGTTATTCAGTTATAGCTTCTTTTCTTCAAAGGCATGAATTTCACACTTTCAGGCCATGGTAATTTCCTCATAAAAGGTGCGGAAGGTTTGGACCTAGAGATTTGGTGATATATGTCTCACACAATCCCTTGTAAACAATTATATTAACTCTATTTTAGGTAATTTGAATGTAGGTTTCTTAATTAGGCAACACCATCGAGTGAAAAAATATGTGATAGACTCGTCTTCATACTGGTGTGTGGCATATAAGTTAATCATGGTGACTTTCTTGACAATATTGATATAAAAATGGTCAAGAAAATCCTAAGTAACCTAATTAAACAAGAGGATATAATATCTAGGTAAAGAACAATACCAATCCAAATCAGGTCTCACAATGACATTGGAAATTTCCAAAGTAACAACTCACCATCATGTGTGATTGGGTAGCGAGACATGTTTAAAATACTTCAAGTGTCTTTGTAGATCCTCTTTCGCTATTGAACCGGTTGAATTTTAGAATTTCCCAAAGCGTAGGGTATGGGTGAATAGAAATGGATGGGTGAATAGGATCATTAAAAATCTTGTCATATGTTAAAGAGTTACGTGAACCCGAGACAGATGCTTCCAATGTCTACATCTTGTCCATCATCATTTTGATAAGGTCATTCCCCAAGTATGGGGGTAAATAATATTGGTATGATGTATATGGTATCCTAGTGTGTGGCGAAAGCCACGCACTAAATTTGTGATGGAGGTATATGAGAGGAAATGGAGGTGGAGGGGAAGTACCCAGAGTAAGCAGTAGAGGAAATAGGTGGTTTTTGGTAATATGTATATGTAGGTGGGGTGGATGTAAAGACCCTAGTAAATATTGATGAAAGAGATAGGGGATAGAAAGGATGAGGTTTTGGAGGGGAGTGTGGGTTGCAGACACCAAAGGTGGATGATATGCGATAGGCATAGAGATAGTGGATGTTGTAGGGGTGAACGATGTCATGGATGTGATAGGTGTCATAGTTACATCAGATATTGATGAGGTGGGGTCAAGATGAGAAACAACAGGTGGTAAGGTGGAGGCAGCTAGGGAAATGTTGGTAATAGCAGAGGTAGAAGTGGGGAAAGTATAGGTGGGATGGATATGGGCATGTTATAGATAATTTTCCTAGATGAGTCACGAGTGGATGAATGGGCCAAGTAATATTGTAACGCTTAAACAGGGTTCGATCAAGGAATTTTGCAAACTCCTCATCACTGGTGATGATGGTGATAGGTTGACTCGGATCCATGGGTGATAGAATGGAAGGTGACGATGGGCTAGGCGGGGAGTGATGAAGGCTAGCATGGAATGTGAGGGTGTTGTTTGGGATACGAATCAAAACCATGTGGGTTAGTGTAGACCTGGTAATCTGATCTTTGTAGATGACACAGAAGAACAAAAGGAATGGAGAAAATATTTCTATGAGGTGAAAAATACTCATTGTTTTAATTTAAAAATTAAAGTACAGAACCGGCAAAGGATTTGATAACCGATGATTGTTAGGGTAACCGATCTTGGTTACTTTGGAAAATCAAAATTGTTATAAATGTGGCAATAACTAATGAAAATGAAGCAAATCTAGTTTAGATAATGATTTCAAAGTCCCAAAGGTATGGTAAAGTATTTAAGGAACCCCGTAAAGAATAGAAATGTGATGAGTTCTATTTTGGTTAAAATGACAAAAACAACGTAAAACCGACAATGGTCAAGTAAACCAATCAAAAATAGATGAGTAAACTGATGATGATTCTTTGGACGGATGTCACCACATCATGAAATTTGAAAAGATGGAAAAATTGAATTTAATGACTTAGATCCAATAAAATACCAACCCGAAACCTAAGTATGGTAATGATGAACCCTTACACACTCAGAAAGAGTTAGAATACACCAACTATGATTATGGAGTGTGAATGGAAGAAATAATGGAGTATAAAACGTATCACCTCAAAACAAAAATCAAGAAAAAACTAGAAAACACGAAATCCTATGTGGTTGATTTTATGTTCTAGCTTATGCCATTTAGGACTGACTTGTGAATAGAGTAGAATTCTTGGTTTGATAAAAGGTTCCCTATGAAAAGCCAAGAACTAAGGATGGTTTTAGGTAAAGTTTTGGTGAGGGGGGTCCTTTCTCTAAGATAATGAATGGACAGAGAAACTAGCTTGGTGCCCAATGTCAATCCTCTGATCGTGTGATCATTGAAAACTTCTTCCGGGTAGGATGTTGTTTAAGAAAATGTGTAAATTATTTTGTGTGGTTTGGCATAGAGAAGAGAGTGTGCACTATGATTCAGTTAGTCAACCATCAGTTGGGCATGACTTCCAGCGTATAGGTCACTCTCAATTTAATGTGAGCTACAATGAAACATACCAAAATGAAATGTGAATGTTTTATTCCCAAATCCACATTTAAGTTAGATGTGGAAAATAGAGAACAGAAGAGGAATGCACTTTCACTAAATGAAATACAGTATAAAGAAAGACGTGTTATTTTTAGAGCACCAAAATCAATATTTCTTTATATAATAGAAATAAGGAGAATGTTCGAGAGAAGAAAAATTAATATGAATGCTTTCAACGGGAAACAAACACACAATTTTTTTACCTAAGAATAAATAATGAAAAAGAACCCCTGATGGATCCCAACGAGCATGGAAAAATGTTTCACCGAATTGTTGTAGATATGAAATAGATAAAGGTAAAATGGAAAGGAGGAATACCTGAAATTACATTGGTTGAAGGTTGAGTGTGTGTATTTCTGATTTCAAATCTAATGTTGATTGTGTGAACTTCCTTTTGGCTAGGTGAACTACCCGCAATACAAAGAAAGACCACAAGATAAATTTAATAGAAATATCTAGTTGATCGCTTAGTGTGAGCTAGATCTAGGAAGTGTGATACTTCCTTGACTCATTATCAATCTAATGATATATATCTCAATATAAAATAACTAGACATGCAAATAAAATAATCTAATATTGGTGTTCTAATTTAGGTATCTCAGACTATTATTTTTATCAATCCAATTAAAAGCTTGATAACTAAACTAGTGAACGTCTCGTGCCAAGTTCCATGTTTGGGTAGGTGGAATGAGAGTCACGATCGGTTCTAGGTAATATTTGGTGAATTTTGGTGATTAGGAAGCTTTTTGGGCTTAGGAATTTTTACCCGATACATGGAGAACGATGCCGGTTAGGATGATCAATGTCGATATACATATGCCTCGATGTCGGTTATGGTATAACTTATATCGATTAGTATGGGAAATGACACAATGTTAAAATGGGTGTTTAGGCTCTCTGTGTGTCTACACAAAAAGTTGGGAAGGTTTGTTGTGAGGTTGTAGGAGGGTATCTTGTTTGGGTGAGTTTTTATAAGGTTTTAGGGAGGTGTTAGGGTTTGATGGTTAATTTAATGAGATAACATAAAGAACGACATTAGTCTGATGACCGATGGTAGTATAGAGGGGAGACCGATGATGCTTAAGATAACCGACATCAGTAGGGATAATTTGGTGGTAATTAAATAAAACTAGTTTTAGACTTCTGTGAGATTACAAAGAGGATGAAGGGAGTATGGTTGGGTTCATAATAATGCTAAGAAGACTCGGAATGCATAGAGGTTAGCTATGGAGAGACAAAGGGTTGTGGGTGGTTGGATAGGTAGATTTGTAAGAAGGTGGGGATGGAGGAATTAGGAAAGAATAATATCTAATAACAAAATATAATGAATCTACACTTTAAGCAAGTAAAAAGTGATGAAAATAAAATATACTTACTTTTACTTGTTGGTATGGTAGGTGAAAGAATGCATTGGTTGATCCATGAAGAAATTTGTGGTTAGTGTCATGGAAATGCTTCCCGTGTGTTCTCATGAATATTCTAATGCCTTTGGATGATTATCACATGTTTTCTTGGGCATGTAGTTGAGTGTATTGCATCGTCTCAATGCTAAGAAGTCCTTGGTTCATGCTTTAATGTAATAGATCTTTCGAACTCAAAATGACCAACCACGGTAAAAGGTTAAAAAATTTTATATAAGGTAACTAATGATGGTTAGGGTGATTGGTGTCGGTTTAGGGATAACCAGCATTGGTTAAGGTGGGAAATCCTATGTTTTCCAAAAATAGGAAAATATTTTCTATTTTTGGCGTGCTCTGATTGTCATTTTGAGTCTCAAGTGAGGGTTAGCACTTAGATAAGTGGGATTTTTTTGGAGAATAAATAGGAATTCAATTTTAGGGTTTGAAAGAGTCCCAGGTTGGTTAAGATAAGTAGAGACTCGAGTCTTAGTTAATTAAAAGACTAAGAATAAGTCAATGGTGAGGTGTCTATGTGATGTGGCTAGGTGAGGAGTAAATTAACTTAATTAAAGAAATTAAATTAATTAATAATGTGAGAATGAAAATTAATTAAATTGTAAGTAATTAAATTAATATGAATGTAGGGTAATGGGTCATGGTTAGGTGAATACGTTTTGTCGAGTTAAATAAATGGGGTCAAGGGGAGTGTGACCCAAATTTGGTGTCCACACATGAATGGTACAAATATTTTCTATATCTTGAATATGGTCGCAGGAGTCATGTGGTTCTCCCCATGAAGTAGGGAATATTCTTTAATCTTACAACCGGTATAGAGTTTTGAACATTGAGGGCTAGTGGACTACTACCCATGAAGTAGACATAGGGATTTGGTGGTCCTTGTTGTGGTGGTGGCTTACATGCCTTCCTAATTATACCGATACCTCTAGTTGATGGGAGGAAGGGTCAACCAGTGGATGTGTGCATAAGGTCTTGTTTTGTGGAGATGGAGACCTCTAAAATATCCTTCATCTCCTTCCTCTATCCTGTAATAATTTCAAGTATTCAAATACACCTTCTCTTGCTCGGACCTATTTTGGATCCTTCTCATGTACTTGTGCAACTAGTACTATAGAAAATAACTGAGGTATTACCTTAGGAGTTTCTAGATGTGCTACTACAAATCTTCATAAGGATGGAAATTCACCAAGATGCACATTGCCAAAAATGTAACTTAAAAATTATGCAAACCGTAATTGTTTGTGATTTCACATGTGAGGTAATATGTGAAACTCATTTTAACATGGGATTATCCTATAGTTTGTGACGTTGCAAGTAGGATAACCCTCTGGAAAAATATAGCTTCTTCTCCTAACCTAGTGCCAACTTCTCTAAAGTGCGAGAGAAAGGAAAATTAAAACAATCGTACCCTAATTATTTTAAAGGAGACATGAATAAGAAGAATGCATAAAAATTAAACCTACTCTAAGGGAAGGTGATGCACCAAGAAAGGGTGAAAAATCTAAGTGAGTGAAAAATAGGGAGAAACCAAGGTAAGAGAGGGTAGATGGGGGCGTCATAGTCTAAGAGAGTATTGAATTCCCTATAATCATAAGGCACAACAAATTAAAAGGTCCCGCAAAGAGATACAAACATGCACAATATACCTACAAAAATAGTGGAAGGTAAAAGATGTAATAAAAATTGAATTAGGACAAGAAAATCCACAAAATACCAATTTTATTAATCAAAAACATGCACAATCCATTACAACATAGGCATAAGGAAAAATCATTTACAATAAGCCCAAATTCAAGGCCTTTAGCTCCTAATAGCTCTAGAACAATTTTTATAGAGTTCCTTTGCTTTTCGTAAAGTCTCCCTCAAAATGAGGCAAAATTTACAATATATAGAAAGAGATCCTCAAAGTTTCCTCACTAATTGATGGATTTAATTAAAGAGGTATGGGAGGCCATAAAATTTTGTACTTTTCTTGCATGGATGGCCACGGTTGTCATACCTCATTAAAATTGTAGTTAAACCAACCTTGTACCACTCCCATTATTAGTTGGTTAGTTCTTGCACTCGAATCGGCTATATGTATTTTTTCCTCCCGGACAGGAGTATTGTCTCTCTCGGTGTCGTGGTTGTATAAATGTAACTAGCCATTAACATGATTTCACCACTATTAGCTGGTAGCTTTTAAAATCTTTAATCAATTAGTGGAATCCATTCAAATGTTACTACTCGACCCAATTATCGATTGAATGCTCCATCATTTCTTATGTCCAAGTAGCCGGTAGTACTAAAAATTCTACTGGTCGATACCATTTTTTAACCACTGCGAAAACCTTCATATCCACTACCAAGTGGTAGCATTAGTACATTCTACCAGCCAATAATATCTAATTATGTTATCAGCTCCTCTTTTCATTTTCTCTATAACCTACTACTATCCATGCTACTGGCTTATAACATATAATATGATACCATCTAGTAGCCTCCATACCTTCTACCGGCTAGTATCATTTTGCATGGTATCGATGGCTTTTTACTACCTCTTTTTCTCATCAATCGGATCAGACCTTTATCCTAGCGAGCCAGCTTTCCACGAGCTATCTTGTTTGCAAAGCGTTGTTCATTAACTACCAATGCATGTTCTTATAGGTTAGTCCATTTTTACAAGACTACAAAAATGGATAATAGTAGACACCAAAATTTGGTATCGATACCCTTGATTTCCCACATGCACATATTTCACCATGGTCTTATCTAGACCCATTTGAATTTAATTCATTTATCTTTTTAAAATTCCCATCTATTAGCCTAACACTTTTAATTTGTAATTAATCTTCATTAATTACCTTAATTAATCTCTATTAGCTAATTATCTTTAATTAAATTTCTTTTTAGGATGCTTTTATCCCTAACCACCTAAATCCACATCCCTACACTTTTTCTATCTTTTATCTAACCCATCTTTATCTCCTACCTACTCATGACACTTCCCTAGGAAACCCTTACCCACCTACATGATTTAAAGCACTTATCCCAATCACTAAAAGCCCCATATATTGAATAAATAAATCATTCACCACTCTAACAAATGGTTTCCCACATTCGGTGGAGACCCATCCAGGTCTTCGTTGAACTAATAAGACTAATTTCACCCCCTTTCAAAATGAGACACAACCCAAGATTTACTAAAATTTGTGAACTTATCTTCAAATCTGAGTATCCTTGTATCTATTTCAAACCTCTTGATTCCATTGAAGCTTATTTTTCATCACTTATCGATACTTTAGGAGGTTTAATGTTATTATGTGTTATTTCATGTTATCATATATTATTTTTGTTATTATCTATTATATTATAATGTCTTGCAGGTTCAACTACTATTCTTCTATTCATTCCCTCCTCATCATGTTCTTATAGTTATTCTACTTGTAGGTTTCAAATTCAGCTCATCCACCTTCGGTTTTGTCTTGCACAATCCAGTGTCGTTGCTTTCTCCACCTAGGTTATCGCCGACCCAGCTTATGTGTTGTCATACTTCATGTTACCAAAATTTTCTCACTTTTTGCTTCTATTTTGTTATTTTTTCCAGTTCTCAAATCTTCCATCCCAATTCTATGTCACCCCAAACTGTTTTGTATGCACTCCACCACCACCAAACAAGCCTAGTCATCATTGAACTAAGTCATATTTTTCATCTAATCTATCTTAAACCTTTTTTATTCCATTAGCTCCACTTTTTATCTTAGATATCCTTTTGCAAGTTATTTCCAAAGTTCTCAAGATTTTTTTATCACCTTATTTCCATTCAATTCCATTTGGATTTGGATTTCTAGCTTTTTGTTCAACTTCATCTCGCTTAATTCCTCATCGAACTAACCCTCTCGCATCTTGGGTCTTCATCTGCCGACATGTTCATCATATTTATAGTGAGTTCATCCACTTTGCGCCCTCCATTTAGATCCATCATACATCAAGGTACCCTAAAATATTGAATTTTGGAGTTAATTTTCTTTATTACTATCTCATTAACTTGAATAAGAAAGAAAAAATTGGATCAACATTTACCTCTCTTTCATTTATGGATTGTACTAACATTTTATGGAGCATATAGGATACTTAGATCATTAGCTCCTTATTCTCACCCAATGTTTATTTAATGATATTAATCAAACCATGGATCTTCCTTCTTGAATACTACCCAAATTTTGTACAATTATGACAAGCACCTACATACTCTGCGTATAAAGCAAGGATCAATAATTAAGACCGAACTCTCATTATTGCAAACCTTGACATACTTTTAGATGGTTCACTTCTTTAATGTATTTTCATTTAAGGACTTGGATGGATGTCATTACACTCACTTTGTGACACATTGTTATGGATCCAAATTAATTGATTCATGGCATACTTATCAAGCTATATAAGGACACTAATACACTTTTATTTTCTTGGATTGTTAATCTTTTGATTTAAATATCTTACACATATTAGATACGCATAAGAATTTATGAAAGAGGAATAACTGAAATGCCTTATGACTATTCATACTTGCACTATTCTCGGGAAACTTTTATCAGCAGCTCTTGATACACACCATGCTTCTTTTAAAATATAATTTCCATCTGAAGACTAGATAAGACACATAGTGTCCGTAAGACCACTAAAAAAGTAGATAGTTAGAAAAAGAGATTTATGACTCTATCTTCTCTCTTTTTCCTTTCATAATTTCTCATTCTTCTTGAATGTATATTTAGGTGTCATAATTTCATCTCCTCCGTCTTCTTCTTCTGAAGTTGAATGCCCGAAAAACATACATGATGTACCTCATTTACTTGATCTATCATAGCTAGGGATTAAATTTCTTCATAACTAGTCATAGGTTTTCTTTATTCCTTCTTGACTAGATCAACACTCTTTGATACCTTACTTGTACTAGAGTCTCCTATTATTTTTCTTAATTTCTTCTTATTTCCAGCATCTACACATTTTATTTCTTTGTCATACCTTTCCTCTTTATACCTAGAGTTAGGTTTCTTGACCTTGTATTCACACCCAATAACCTTCTTTCTTATTAATTTCACAAACCTGATTGTCTTGGGATCACATTTTAGATTGGTATTCATTTTGAATACCTTTTTAACTTTCCCTTTTAAGGTATTAAGCCTATTCCTTTACATATATTGTTCAATATTGATAGCAATTGTTTGTAAAAATGTCCATGTTCATGACAATTGTATAACACAATTTTATTCTTTCTTCTATATGGATGTGGACTGAGATTCTAGCTATACTTAGAATAATTATGACTATGACACCTCCTAGCAACATTTCCAAGTTTTTACAATTGTATCATACCATGTTATTCATACCTATTCACTCTTCTTCTTCTTTCCAATATTGACTAAATGGTTCATATAGACAATACTTAGCATTGTGTCCCTTTTCTTGACAATTGAAATAAATGATATTTCTTGATTTCTCATCTCTGTAATCTCTCCATGGCTAGTAATGTTTGAAAAAATTCCTAAAATCCCTAGCTCTATGCTCAAAATCATTACATTTATAACAATATCCATTAAAATATCTTTCATACATGGATGCATTAGGTTGTCTAACAAATTTAAACCTTATTGAATATTTCTCCTTGGTTTTCTTCATGTTTTCTTGTCTTTTTGGACTAGCCTTGTCATCCTCACACTTCCCCATAGGCTCTCCTTTGAATCCTAGTCCTACCATGTCACCTGCTACTCTTTGACTATCCATGATTACATCAAGAACTTCATAACTCTTCTCTAACTTTCTATACATCTACAACCTAATGTTTTCTTGCTCTAGGTCATATTTTAAGATTATCAACTCTTCTTCGTATGTCATGCTAGTATATTATTTGTCTTTAAGGTATTTTATTACTCTATTGACTTGATATTCTATCTCTCTCGTTGGATTTGAGGCATTATAATTCTTTGGATTTAAGAGATTTTGAGATCAGTTCTAATTGTTCTTCAAGTTCCTTAATTCCATATTCATGTTCTTTATCCTTATTTCCATGCCTTCCCATAAGAATATTTATTTTCTCTTCGTACTCTTACACAATTAGCTTTAATTTATAGTTCTTTCATTTTTGGTTCTATAATTCCTCAAGGGCACTAATAAATTATGATTCAAGGTTTACTTCAGCATCATCCTAGTCTAAAATTTCATCTTCACTAAGATACTTATATTTTTAGTTGTTTCCATATATTATCTCCATAGCAAGGATTTTTCCTAAAGAGGATCTCCTTCAACATTTCAAGCTTGCTTCAACATGACCTACTCTCATACTAATTTTTGGAAATAACAAACACCGAGAAAAGAGGGGTGAATCCATACTTCTCAAAACATTGAGAGCATTTCAAAACTCAATAAGCTATTCAATTCTAATAAACCTTTACAATGATAAAATAGAGGTTTTAAAAATAAATCGATAACATGCAAATACACATGGAGATAATGTTTAATGTGGTAAACCCTAAAAGGGATAAAACCCACTGAAATCAATGCACTATTGTGGAAAAAATTTCTATACAAATTACATAGATTTCAATTTTTTGAGAATCCACTCAACTAGAGGAAACCACTCCAAAATTTATCCAAACTTCTACTTAAAATTTTAAGATCCTACTTTCATGGAAGCTCTAAATCCTAAATATTCACCAAGCTCCAACTTGCAAGGAATCTACGACTCACTATTTTTATAAGATTATACTTATAAATTTACAACTTTTTGATCACCTTCATCTTGTTACATAAACCAACATATTGTGACCGCTTATTCAACTCCTATATTATTCATTCACACACCTTGATTCACCTATCTTCTCTTTTGCACCTTCTACCGCAAATACAAATTCAATGGAATATTTCACTCATACACTTCTATCCCCCATTCATACAAACATTAATTAATTTTTCGTCCTTTCTTAATTAAACATTCATCATCTCACGCAAATCTTAATATACTCTTCCATACATGCTCTTACACCCAAGGATGAACCTATTTTTCACCCATTCACATGCCTCATATTTATTCAATATGGTCATTAAGAACATTATTTTATTACACACTTAGTATTATAGATATAAGATAATAACCTCCTCTTACACCACTTCCAGTTTAACTTATGACCCCTTTATCTAATAGCTCCTCTAACTTTTCCAAGAGACTCGAGATGACATCATTTAAAAACTACTAAAATGTCATCATTACATCCGAATATTGTCGATTCAGAAGTAAAGTATTTTTATGATATTTTCATAGAATTTATAACTCCTAATAATATCATAAAATAAATCCTTAACACGTTACACCTATGACACATCTGATAAGATTCAATTTTCAGTTATGACATGTTAACAACTATGTTTGAACTTGTATAATAATTTTGTCTTCTTCTTACAATTTGGGATTATTTTTCCTCTTTCTAATTTAACTAATATAAAGTGTTATGGAGGATGTGTACACGTTACTAGGGTCATTTCCTCACCATATATGATCTTGATAATATTTGAAACTCCCATTTTTTCATCAAAACTTCATTAGAGTTCATATTCTTACCTAGATGCACGATTTTCAAAACCAGACTTACACATACATGCATGTAATCACTCAAGGATTCATATCATGTAATGAAAGAATGTAGGATGAATCTTTATTATGTATAAAACATCATCAAATTATTAGATTTATTTACATCATAGGTTGAGGATTCCATTTCAACTCATCTTCTCAACTTAGTCTACACATTCATGGCTTCTTTAAAAAACTAGACACAAGAAGGATTTATCAAAAATAATATATGTTCATTAAAACCTATAAATTCTTGAATATATTTGTATGTGATCTCTATATAACCTTCAAGGAGTTTTATCAGATAAATAATCTTCATTCTCTTCATAAAAGACTAATTTGCACAAGGCCTCAAAGGGTTTTCAAATATAGAAAACCAGTCCTCAAAAAATTATTTATAACTTCATTAAAACACCTATTCATGGTTCATAAGGCACCTTAATTGAAATATATTTTCCTTCTCCAAAAATGAATTTTCCATCAAGCTTCATTTTAAATTTTTGAGCATGAGTATGCTTGCATTTCTGAGACAACTCTAATTGGGTTTTATACTACAAAATCTAGTCTTGTCTTAGATGACTTATACCACTTCAAAATACACTTTAATTCCAAAAAATACATTAAAAATTCATAGGATTCCTCTAATTCCATTTCAAGATATTACTTGTAGGGGGTTTCATGGATAAAATCATGTTTAGACTTCAATTTCTTAGAGCTTATTGAAAGGCCTAAAAGAGGCAATTTGGACCACTTGATCTTTGACACAAAACCAATTCAATAACTCAAGTAATGGGATCAAAAATTTGTATGATACTTCTATAAAAAATCTGAGATCACTTTTCACTTCAAAAAAATTCATTTACATCATCATTCCTTAAGTTCAAGTGTGACTAGTTTTTGCTTTCCTAGCCCTTAAGAAGTAGGTTGTCTTGGTTGACTTGTTTTCCAAAATTTATGCAAAGAATATACCTAAAACTATTTATAGAAACTTTGGGAACATCCCAATATTTATCTCACAACAATATTTTCAATGTCAAATCTTCATCTCTTTACTGTGCCATTTAATTTCTTCAAAAAAGTATATTTCGAAGCCTTACCAATTGACCTAGAGAAAGAGAACATTGCCAAAATGAAGTAGGAGTCCTCTACATAATTAAATAATCATATGTGCTCAAAAATTCATTTCATTACTAGACTCTTCACATTTTATCTATCAATGTAAAAGGTGGGTTTTAAGCTACCAAACTTCTTAGAAATTGTTCATAAAGAATAGGAAATTATTCTTCCTCATTCTACTTGTGAAATACCTTTGACTAATTCAACCAAATTTTATGAAAGACTTAGGAAACCATGCAAACATTTAATGTTATAATGAGAAACTCATACTCAACCCATGAGCTAGAAATTTTAATTTCAAAAGATTGTTGCACAAAAATTCTTTTTCTTGCATGTCCTTTCTCGATTTTGACCTAATTTTTTCCCCATGGAATTAGGAAAGCATTAATGACATATCATAAGAATTTTTTGATTCTTAAATTTTTTTAAAATCATCCAATACCATGGTTTTTGCATGCATACATAGCTTGTTCTCAAGGATATTTCTCTAAGAGACCTCATACACACCTCTATCATTTATACTATGACATGTAGAACATTACACATCATCTCTACACCATCACCATACATGATCCATGACTTATTTTCATGCTTCTTAAAGCTTACTCACTTAGAAAATGATCATCCTACCTTATTAAGCCTTTAAGACCGAAGAGTTATGTCTAGGTATAACTCCTCACCAATTCTTAATCCTTGAACTAACACTTTGACTTACCTTCCAAAATCCTCTACAAACTAAAAACAACATGAATTACCTTCCTGAAGCCTCCATGATCTCACTTTATCATTGTTGGGCCCATAAAATATTAGATAAGTACAAAAGGGCACATGGGTGTGCAAGGCCTAGTTGAAGAAAGGTACACAAGGATAAGTCACGTAGGGAAGGGTTAAAGGAAACACATGACGTGCACATGGACAAATCCAAGGTTCCAAGAATTGGTCATATTTGGCATTTTGGGTAGGATACGAGAAAAATGTGACCCAACTATGCATGTGGAGTGGATAAGGTGCCAGCCTAGCGACAGGTTAGCCCAGGAAGGAATATGCCCTGCATTAGAGGCTTCTAAAAGGACATCATGGCATGGAGTGGTGAGCTTAGGCTTGGAGGATCATGCAATCCTGGAGGACCACATTCAGACACTTGGTGATGGATCTGAGGCCGCAAGAGAATGAGTTGGTAGATCAAAGAGGCTATATATACAAGTACCTACTAAAGTAAAGATAGATATAGAGAGAGGGAAGAGCTCTGTAGAAATACTATAAGGACTCTGTTAGTTTGGGAAAATAAGGGTAGGAAAGGATGTATCAAGGGTTGGGAGTTATAAATTTTCTTTTGAAGGCCTAGTTATATAAGTCTAGTTATAATGCAGGACTACGGTCTACCTTTCTATGACATTTTGTAATGGCCTAATGAATGTAATAAGGTTACCAAGTTGATATGAATATGAGCATTAATGGTTTTGATGCATACATCCTTCTTCATAGTTATTTTTCATTGATGTTTATGAACTAAGTATAAATGCTTGTATGAATTCCTTTCTATTTTGGTGTAAGTTCTATCATCTGTTAAGAAATTTATGTCTGGAATGAATGCAAGGATCTAGAAGCCATTCTGAGCTCTATGGTGCTTATATGTCTTATTTCCTTTCAAAATATATTACACTAAGATCATAGATGATGTTTCCCATTAAACTCACATAAAAGAGAGACTCAACTCCTACACGTGCTTCGGGTGAGCACCCATTGCCCATTGGGTGATAGGCCGACGTGCATGGGATTTATTTCCTTTGTGATGGGGGTAAAAATGACTACATATTTGTTCCATTTCCGGGACCTCTTTTCAAATTTGTAGTGGGAAATGGAATACATCATCATCTACATAATGAGTAATGACATAACATTTAACTTTGGAAAGTGTTGAATCATGGTTCAAGAGCACGGAGGATGAATTTTCTCATAGATTTAGCATTGGACTTGAGTTTGATGGATGTAGGTGGGTAGAAGAGAACCTCTACCATGATTTATATGAAACATTTTTCTGTTACTTCCTAGTAGAACTATATAAATAGCTCTTAGCATATGCATCTAGATCAAGCTGGTATTGTATTATAGATCATGTGCATTCACCCAAGAAGAATACCAGAGGTTGTAGGATGTAGATTTGACATGGAATCATGTTGTGGATCATTAGTGGAAGGGTGTGTTGGCTAGCTACACTCTAGAGTACACTATTTCTACATATTCTTGTCTGGAAGTTGCTGAGTTTGAATTTCTGGAGGGAGCCCAGAGGATCATTTCTACATGTTATCCCTCTGGAAATGAAGATCTTGATTGTTACTTTGAGTTTAGAGGCATTTCCAATGGCTAGATAAACCATTCTAAGTGTTGGGAAAGGAAGCTAGGGTGGAGGAAGATGACAGATATTATGACAGAGAAAGAAAGGGAAGAGATATGAATCAAGTGTAGTGAAGTACATCAAAGGGAGATTGCTTTAGATGGTGTAAGGTCAGCAAGTGTGATGGATCTATGGAGGGAGACATTGTGGGAAGGATTTGAGGTTCATGTGGAGGACGTGTAACCTGAGCATTCTATACTGCCCCATCTTGGAAAGTGCATAAGAGAGACCCCTTTGGCTTCTGATGAGAGTTCATCACATGGAGAGAGAAGATTCATTGGCATGTATCTAAATCCACCCAATGATCCAACCCTAGTGCTTGGTTTTTTTTTTGATCAAGGAGTATTGTTGACCTACTTGGTGTCAGTGGAAGTGATAGATCTGTGCCCATGAGATACAATTTTTCAGTTCCCACTTCTATGGCTACACATATTCCAGTATTCAAAGGAGTCTCTAGAAAAGGAGAAAGTACAAAAGCGTTCGGTCTCACATCTAGGAGTGGCGCGAGGTATAATAGTGGTAGTGGGGTATTATCAAAGACCATTGATGTGTAGTTCAATGAAACCTTGGGGAAACTTGGCATGACCACTACAAGACCTGGTGGATCTGGCTGATTTGGTGGGTTAGGAGGAATAGGACTTGGTGGATCTGGTGGATCTAGTGGCTTAGGAGGCACAAGACTTGGTGGACCTAGTGTTAGAGGAAACACCAGAGGTAACCAAGGCTTTGGATTAGGAGGAAAAGGGCCCTAACCACCCCCTCAAGTGTTATTTGAGATGTCTTTGCATTTTCTAGATTACAGAGGTATCAAGATGCTACGTAACATGTTCAAAAGTGAGATGCTATGACGTGCAAAGGGGTCACCTTGGAGCAGAAGGATAGTCAATTTACAATGATGTTAAAGGGGTGTGCACATATCTGGTATAGGAAATATGACCTTCATCAAACAGTGGTGGATTATACTTCTTTAAAAAATGCCTTCTTGGCAAAATTCCACATCCCTGAGTTTGAGTAGAAGAGCATCAATGTACTGAAGGAGACTCAATAGGAAATGACAGAGAGCATGTGAGAGTATGATGCACACTTTAAAACTCTCTTGTCTAAATTATCATATGATATTCACCCTTCATGGCATGCTTAGTGGTTTGTTGGAGGGTTGATCATGCCTTTTAGAAAGGGCCTTATCTCAAAAAAATTCACAAACCCGCGCGAGGTGCTAGAATATTCTCTACACGCTAAGGCTATTGGCGGTGTTGACACTAGTCTTAGCCCATTTTTGGAAGCTTAGATTGCTACTATGGCTAAGTAGCTAGAAAATTTATCTACGAAATCAGCCAATGAGACTTGTAGTGCTTTATGGTGTACATATTGCGAAGTAGAGGGGCATGCCAAGGATAGTTTCCCCCAGGAGGATAGTACGTGTTGTGACAAAGAATGTGAGATTTTTCATGGGGACCAAGATGCAAGCAGATGCCCCTTGTTAGAATGCACAACTGGGAAAAATGTGTCCTTCTACTGTAAGATCTATACCTCTACCACCCATGATACTAAGGATTATAGGCTTATTGATCAAATCCTTGAGGCCATTGATCATGGGGTGCACCAGACCAACATTGCCAATGATTCTAACGGTGACATTCGCTGTTATGAGGAGCACATAGATTGAGGTGGACATAGAAGTGAATTTCCTTGAGGATTTCATGGTTGCGGTAACCACGGAAGAATAAGTAAGTTCCCACATGGAACCTATTTTAGTTGTGGAGTCCGTAGATCATTACAAACGAGAATTCCCAGACCTATTGCAGTGCTCATGGTGTGGGAAGAAACACAAGTATGAGGAGTGCCCTGAGTTATTTGAGCACATGAATCAGTAGTAATGGAAAGACAAGGGTGTTGCAATGGTAAGAATTAAGAATATGGACACACAATGGATGCCATAGGTAACATGTGATGTAGGCTTAGAACCTATTTTAGTAACAACAAGAGCATAGGCCACATGTGCAAAGGAAATACCAAGGCAAAGGACTCTGGTTTCAAGAGAAGAAGTGGTGCATGGAAAGTACCCAAATCCTTCTCATCAGAAGGAGGTATATCAAGATACCATAGATTTCATTCGAGAGTTTACAAGGAGAAATCCAATGTCTAAAGCAGCAATCAAGGAGGGAGGAGCAAAGGAGGAAGGTCGAGGTGCCAAGAGATGACCTAAATGAGGTCAGGGAAGTATGTAAAATTCTAAGGCAAGAGAATGTTATTCCCTTACTAGGAGCATGGTTGAGGGAGAAGGTACCATGTGCTAGAGAAGAGTGTGAGAGATAGGTCCTGCATGCAAACCTCCCCCCTCATAACCTTAACTATGATAGAGAGATCACATTAAATGCAGTAGTGGATGGATGGCTGCTGAGTAATATCCTCATCGACACAGGTGTAAAGCTAAATTTTCTCACATTGGATACATTGCATCAGATGGAAAGGCCTACATTATAGCCATCTTTGAATGTACTATATATGGAAAAAAAAAATTCAATGATTGGTGTCTTAAAGGATGCGGCTATCACCATTCAGGGAGCTAATTTTACTAGGGACTTTGAATTCTTGTGCTCATTGAAGCGTAAAATTTCTCAAAGACTACTTGGGCACCCATGGTGTTACGAGAAAAATGTGGATCTTTATTTCAACAAAGGGTACATCATCTTTGAAAATTAGGAGGAATGGGGCATCATACCCCTGGCTGATGGGAAGTTAACACCCTATATTGAACCCTAGGGAGAAGAGGTCCTGGATAGAATATATGTGCACTTAATCAGGAATCCAGAGATAATCCATCCTACCGACAGAGTTATCCAGGTTTGAATATGGTTATTCAATAAGTGACACCACCAGTCTAGCATGTGATAATTGGGCGCATGGGACCTACGAATTGATCAGACAAAATTTAAGAGGATCGGTGATAAAGGTGATAAAGGTGCACATAGTCAAGCTCAGTGGAAGGAATAAAATGAGAGAAGGGGGATGTTAAGTCACGTACTACTAGGACATGTTACACGCTAGTGGGAAACACATCAGATAGTCTATTGGAATGGCACGTGAGAATTACCTTCTCGTGTTTGTTTCTCTGTAAGCAATGCACCCACCACCATCAAGGACTAATGTGGTAAGGAGCCCACCTCTTTCCACATTTAAGCTCGTGAAAGAACCTAGAGGGAAGGCATAGAAGCTTTTCCACTATCCCTCTAGGTGCAAAAACTATATTTTACATTACAATTTTATGTGCATGCATGGTACATACATTCTGAGACACATCGCTAGACAAGGAATTGGAAAGAACTAGTAGTTGACCTAGTTCAAACATTCAAGTACCAAAGTACCAAGCCATCATTTGATAAGGTATTGCAGGTTTTCAAACACCTTACCATGGGGGATAGTGCCATGGCAGAAGATAGGCTACTAGACTTGCTTGGTGAACTAGGTTTGGGGGAGCACTTTGAAGAAGAGGAAACAGAGGAGGATCAGTTTGAGCACGCATGTGTGAAAAAGGAGAAAGGAAAGCTTGTATATGTGATTGATGGGGAGGAAGCAAAAATCTTGGATGTTAACCATTCTATAGGGATGCGCAAGGTAGTGGATAGTGTTGATACTCATGCATGCACCTACCATGAACCTTTAAAAACTAAAAAGGTTAACATCATCTTAGAAGAAGAACCTAAGGAAGTTATCATTAGAGATTACTGGTCGAGAGAAGGAAGTCTCTAAGATCATTGATATTTTGCGTGAATTTGAATATTTATTTCCACACGGGTACCATGAGCTCAAAGGTGTCCACCATTCCTTGGGGAAATGAGGATAAATATGAAGGATGATGCATGCCTAGTCTAAAAGAGACCCTACCGTATGAATCCCAATTTGCGCATGGAGGTCTATATCTATTTGTATCTATATCTCCATCTCTCTATATATCTCTATCGAATGAGACTCTCTATATCCGATCCTTCCTAGCATTTAATCCTATCGGCACCAAAGAAGGACTCGAGGAAGGTTTCAGATGTTATGGTTCGAAACTTCGACTATAGAGATTCATTCCACTCATTTGACATTTATATATGGTGCGCCCGACTACTTGACCCTTCATGCGATTCCTAAAGAGATAATATCTATAGAGAGGGGGCCCTAGCTATAGAGAGGGGGTTTTCCTAAAGAAATTTCTCCCTCTACCAGCCACACTAGAGTCTCTGAAAAGCCCCACCCACCTTCTCCCACCTACACCATATATTATATTATTGGCCGGTTCCAAACCAAATAGTATACATCGTCTACTAGAAACTCTAGTAAGGCGAGTGTGGGAAAGGGGAGGCCATATATCTCTGCCCGGATCCGGCCAGGTGGGCGTATTCCCATATAGATAGAGGGGGCTGAGTACTTGGTGAATTATGAACCGCTTCAAATCTTCGTCTCCGGGAGGGATAATCAACTCCATGGATATGGCCTGGCCTAGCCACCCCGCATAGATTAGATAGTTCGGGGCTCACCTTTGGATCTATAGTTCCCATCTATATAGAGAGGGGGGGTGTGAGCGATGGGTATAGGGGCCCACATCTAACTACCGGCTGGACATGCCCTCCATCAGGAGGCCCAGATAGATAGATAAAATAATAGCATCTAGGATCATTAAAGTCATTTGAATAATTGAAATAGATAAGTCTAATGGTAATCAGTATCAAGAAGGATGGGGAGATTAGGATCTATGTGCATTATAGGGAGTATGTAGTTTTTTTCATTGATCCTTTTCCAACCCCCTTCACTGAATAAATTTTGGAGGGAGTTACTGGGCGCAAAATATATTCCTTTATAGATGAATTTTTGGGGTACCACCAAGTCCAGATTGCAAAGGAAGACCAGGAGAAGACAACTTTCACCACTGAATGTGGAAGTTTTGCATACATGGTCATGCCCTTTGGGTTGAATAATGCGCCTACTATTTTCTCACACATAGTGGTACAAGCATTATAAGACTTCATCCACAAATTCCTTTAGGTCTATCTAGGATGATTGGACAATGTATGGGCTAGTAAAATACCATTGTGATAATTTGAGGTTGATGTTTGAGAGGTGTCGGTAGTTGAGGATATCCCTCAACATTAAGAAGTGTGTCTTTGCTACCCCCTTTGGAACATTATTGGGGCATATCATATGTAAGGAGGGCTTGCTAGTAGATCCTGCCAAGGTTGCAGTGATTATGGGATTAGGGGAGCCTACTAGCCAAAGTGTAGTGCACGGGTTTCTTGGACATGCAGCTACTATCGAAGTTCATCAAGGGGTATGCCAAGATTGCTGCACCTTTAGAATAATTGCTCAGACATAAAAGTGCCTTCCATTGGGGAAAGGTGCAATAGAAGGTGTTTGACACATTAAAGGATAGGCTTATCACCGTGCCTATATTACGTTTTCCCTCTTGGGATAAGCCCTTCCATGTTCATGTAGATGCCTCTAGAATGGCCATTGGGGTAGTGCTTGCACAACCTGGTGAGGGAATTTTGATCATCCCCTATGCTTTATAAGCATGAAGTTGACACCAACAGAGCAAAATTATAATACAACTGATTGCGAAGCATTGTTAATGATCTATGTGCTTCATAAGTTCAAACAATATCTGCTAGCAACTCCTTTGTGTTTTACACCAACCACATGGTGTTAAAGTACTTGTGAACAAGATCATTCTATAAGGGTGCATATGCCAGTGGGTGCTGTTATTTTAAGAATTTGAGTTCACAGTAGTTGTGAAGCCAGGAAAGAGTAACTATGGACCTGATCATTTGTCAAGAATTGATTTAGGGGAGAATGCGCAAAGCATTAAAGAGACAATGCCAGATGCACAAATATGTAGGTTATGGCATGCGCCCTTGGATTTGGAGGAGATTGTAGTATTTATAAAGGAAGGTGTGGCACATGAAGGGATGAAGACATTAGAGAAGAAGCAATTATCTATACATGTCATGCCCTACACGTTGATCAGTGGGGACTTATACAAATTAGGGTGTGCTTTGAAGTTTGACGCAGTGTGTAATAGAGCATGAGCACCTTGCCATCATAGAGGAAGCACATGGAGGAAGTGCAAGTGGACATTATGCAGGCAACACCACCGCACATAAGATATTAATGGTATGATTGTGGTGGGAAACTTTGTATAAGGATTTTAAGGACTATTATAAATTGTGTGACCACTGTCGCAAGTGTTGGCAAGCCAGAAGAAGAGATGAAATTCCTTTGCGCCTATCCCTAATCTTGAACCTTTTGAGAAATGGGTAATAGACTTTGTAGGACCTATTGCACCAAAGAGCGTGTAGTACTAAATAACGCAACATAATCATTTACACAAACTATTTGACAAGGTTGGCAGAGGTAACCCCGACTAAAGACTACACAACAACTACAAGAGCAAGGTTTTGTGGGAAAACATTATCGAAGGTATGGATGCCCTTTAATTTTAACCAAAGGATAGGGGTACACATTTCTTGAATGAGACCATGAGGATCCTATTAGCAGAGTTCATGGTAGCTCAACACAAGACTACACCTTATCACCCATAAGAAAATGGAACCACGGAAGCATTTAAAAAATACCGAGTCATACCCTGATAAATATTTGTGATGTCAGAAGACAAGATTGGAATGACAAGGTATCAGCCATATTTTGGGCTTATAGGACAACTTATAAAAGGCTAAACAAAGCCACACCATTTCAATTGGTGTTTGGCATGCAATTTGTTCTACCGATTGAGTTCATGATACCTTCTCTATAAATAGCGTGCACAGGAGGGATGACTAGTGAGAAAGTGCTAGAAGAAAGAATTAAGGAATTGATGAAGTTTGGATGAAAGACGATCACTCGCCAGTGCATCCAAACAATAGAAAAAGAAAATCAAAAAGCATAGCATGATTGCGACATTAAAAATAAGAAATTTGAGGTTAGGCAGATGGTCTTATTTTATGATTCTAAGTTTTTGTGCCATCTTAGGAAGTTGAAAGTCCATTGTTTGGGTCCCTACACAATCTCGTATATCCTTGATTCATCGCATGCCGATTCTGAAGTGCTAGATGGAATTAAATTTCTTGGAAACTTCAATGGGAGTAGGTTGAAGCCCTACTATAAATAAGGCTTCTTGTTGTTTGTAAATAAGGTAGTTTTACAAGATAATTTAGAATTTCCTATATGCATTTCCTTCCTTATGTTTCCCTTTCACGTTGTTTTTTTGTTTTGTTCCTTGGGTGCTGGTAACCTTATTAATTTTTTAGGTTTTTTTGAATGCAAAGAGGGTCACACATCATTTAAGTTTGGGGTGGAGTGATGTGAAGGAAAGAATGGGTAAAGTGCCAAGGAATATTATGTTAAAAATCCTGTTGAATGGCCTTGTTGAAAGAGGTGCATGAAATAAAAGGTTAAGAAGGAGGGTTGGTATCAAGATAAGGCTACTTTCAGATCCCACGTACAAAGAAGGAAGAAGTGCATAAATAACATGAGGTAGGTGAGAGTAAAATTATGACAAAAGAAGTGCCTTTGGCATAGGTGACATGCGCACAATAGTCTCCTGTCAAGATGGATTGGTTCTGCACTGGAAGGTTGGAGATTATCCGCGCAAGGTCAGCACGTAAGTAGGTGAAGTAGAATTTAATTCTTAAAAATGGAAAAAACTATTAATACAGGTTCGGGCATTTCATTATTCACTTTACGTATAAGGAGAAATAAGTGCTTGTGCATCTTTGTAAACTAGGGCTTCCAAAATTGATCCATGTGAAGAAAAATTTGAAAAGTGTGAGCATGAGTATCTAGTTTGGATTTGCAAACCAGAGAGAAGGGATTTCATGGGCATAAGAGAAAAAGTGAGAAGGCATCGTTTGTGAAGGAATTATCCTAGTTAGTGTTTGAAGAACTAGGGTACGAGTTTAAGGGTTTTTCTTCACACGTTCGAGATCTAAGGTTAGAGGAAGTGGAAGAATAGAGTACTAGGAAGTGATTGAAGTGATAAGAGAACCTAGACAATGGAACCCAGGAAACCAGTTGACACACCTAAGAAGGGAAAGGGAAAGGGTAAGCAATAAGAAAATATTGTGCATACAAATGAAGAGTGGTACGTAGAAATGCAGTACCCAAATGGAGTATTACTGGGAAAGGAGTGGGAGTCCAATTTGAGAAACATGTCTGTAAATTATTACAATCATAATTTGAGCACAATCGAGAAGGAGATGGTACTAGAGTTAGTGCACCCAACAAATAAAAGGACACCAGAGGGTTTTCCCATCTATGATGATGATGTAAAGGTCAAGTTGGAGAAGTCAGGGTTATTACAACTCTTTGAGTTTCCCTACTTTGGGAAGCCTAAGCACCTATATCAATGGTTGATGGCATGCATGCATGAAGATTACTTCCACTTCATAGGGTGCAAGATGCACATTACCCCTCAGCTCATTTCACATTTCACAAGCCTCATCTGTGAAGGAGATAGTTTGGAGGATGACTTAAGCAACAAAGAGGAAATTAAGGAGTCTGTCACCACCTATGCATATAAAAAGGGGTCGAGGTACTATGATATCATAGACATCAAGGACCCGGTGATGAAGATGGCCACACACCTTGTGACAAAGATAAATGGCCAAGAGAGATGGACCCAAGTTAACAAGGCATGGTTGCATGTTTGCAGGAAAATTTCAGAGGGCACCATCTACAACTTGTCTACATTCATCACAGATGAGATTATTAGCAATGCGAAGGAAGGTGATAAAATCATTTTCGGTAATGTCCTGTTAACTATTGTGTTTTCAGATATTGGAGTGTTGGATGCTTCAAAAAAAATTGTGTGGGAGTACCCTACTGAGGACACTTTGCCTGTGAAGAGATTTGAAAAATACACCTATGACAGATGACGACCATTCACAAGGAGTTCTTGGAGAAATAGTATACATGCCTAAGGAATGCATTCGAGGTGGAATGGAGGATCCCTAAACAACTACTAGTGACCACCAAGGGAGAGGATGAGTTTTCTATGTACTAGCATTTCTTCTTAGGAAAATTCAAACTGATAGATGAGACATGGAGCCCATGGTGCAAGCTCCCTTTTTCCTTCACAACTCAACACTTCTAAGCAAGTGGGAGTGAACAGGTTCAAAGAATCTAAGAATTTGAGGTTGGACCTTGGTAATCTGGACCGAGACCACAGGGAAATGTGTAAAGGGTTGGTCTACCCCAACAAGCGTGCATACATGGAGAGGTACGTGTCACATGAGGTCCAAATGGTGAGACCCATGACTTTTCCCATTGCAAGAGGATCTGCGGCATGAGTATACCTCTACATAAGACCCAAATCTAAGAAGGGCGTGTATCTAGAGAATGAGATATCCATACCTGAGGACCCAACTAGTAGGAAAATACCTGTGCCCAAGTAGGAGGAAAAAGAACCAGAGAAGAAAATACCAAGTGTAGTGGATACACAGGTAATAGGTTCCCCTAGGACAAGTGCCAGAACTAGTATGTATTCGTGTAAGAAGAAGTCCATAATCAAAGAGAAGACTCTAGAGCTAGAAAATTTGTTAGACAAGGAGTCATTAGAGGAAGAAAAGACAGAGTCACCTACACCGGAATCCCTAGTTAGGAAGAAGTAGAGGGTAGAAGAAGAGACCACCTTGGAAGAGACTGAGAGTTTGGAGAGGTACATAGGTGAAAAGGATGATGATGATGAGGAAGATGGCAATGAAGAAGATGATCCTAGAAGAGATAAAGAGCCACCCGTATTCGACATGCATGATTCATAAGAAGGTGGAGAAGAAGAATAGGGGTTCCATTTCATGCGGTGCAAGGATAGTCGGGGGGAAGGCACCCAAGACATAGGAAGAAGTGAGGAGGTTGGTACTCAGAAGTAGAGAACTCCTAGCCTTAACTAGGAACAAATAACCAAGGTGGTAGAAGGAGAAGAAGAAAATATCATTGAGACCTTGGTGGAAGAGGAGTTGGAGTGTAGCGTTGAGCTGGTGTTGAGTAAGGATAAGGAAGAGAGCACAGAAAAGGACCATGACAGCACTAGAGGCCCCACTTTAACTATAGTTATTCCTAAGGGCACGTGCATGGGAGGAAGGTGCATAGAGGAGGAGAGGCCAGGATGGGTTATATTAATGACCCCAACAAAGTGTTGCGTGCACGGTTCCAAAGCACAATTCCAACAAAGGATCTCATGGCTATGTCATCTTTTGATAAGGAGGATGCATACCCATGGACAAGGAAGATGCTCTCATGGGAATTTGAGTCCCATCTTGATGAGCCAAAATTTGAAGTAAGAAATGGGGAAATTATAACATTTCCGAATCAAAAGGAGACAACCCATTAGTGAATTCTCAGTAGCTCTCAGATGAACAACTATGCAATGCGCTCAATAAGGTCTATGTTGAGGTCGAAGCTAGAATATTTGGGCAAAATGATAAAATCAAAGATCTGGAGGATGAACTGAAGAAGAAAGAGGAAGAGCTAGCTATGAGGAAAAAAGAGCTAAGTCAAGAGAAGCTAATCAAGACCCTAAGCGATGAGTTAAGGGATGATAAGGCTAGGGTACATGAAGTATTCAAAAAGATGGAGTCCATTAAAGATGTCATAGTGTTGAAGCATCTGGATATAGCACCGTCCGTGCAAAAGTATACATCTACCCTGGATTTCCTAGAGGACTTAACCAGAACCCTCACCATGGAGAGGCAGCCGCTAGTTTTAAAGATTGTAGAAGAAGTGGTCGTGCACTTAGAGAAGGAGGATAAGTTGAAAGTCATGGAGCTCATAGCATAATATAACAAGGTCCTTGTTGATGTAATGATTTCCTCCCAGAATGTTGAGGCCGCATACGGTAACTACGTAGACGTAAATAAAGTGGCAAGAATTCTAGTTACCAATGATGAAGTAGAACTTAAAGAGTTCCAGGAGAAAAATAAGGGAAATAGAGAAAAGCGGGAAAAGATCCTAGCTGAGGTTGAACAGAAATCCAAGGCCATTGAAACCTTAAGGGAATCAAAAAATGGTTAAAGGAACTATACCCATGGATTACACAAAGGATGGATGCATTGGAAGATGTAGGCAAGGAGTTAGAAAATATTATTGACACCATGAGTGCACAAGGGGATGGGCTAGGTTTTGATCAGGTGAGTGCCTTAGTGGGTGATATTTTCCAGAGAGCGCAGAATGAAGTCAATTCCTGGAACAAGTTGGAGGCCGACTTACAAAAAGATTTTCCTAGTTTATTACAGTGATGCCATCATTGTCCCATTCTTTCTTCTTTCCCAAATTCTTCATCCCCTTATTCTTTTTCCAAGGCATAAGCCTACTATGATTCCTTATCCATTTAAGAAGTGTTCCCATAGACGGAGAATAGGCATAGTGTGGGGTGATGTTGGGCCCCTGAAATATTGGCTAAGTAAAAAAGGGCACGTAGGCGCACAAGGCCTAGTTGAAGAAAGGCACGTAGGGAAGGGTTTAAGGAAACCCGTGGCTTACGTGCGGACAAAGCCAAGGTTCTAGGACTTAGCCATATTGGGCATTTTGGGTAGGATACGAGGAAAACGTGACTTGACTGTGCATGTGGAGTGGATAAGGTGCCATCCTGCAACAGGTTGGCCCAGGAAGGAATATGCCCTGTGTTAGAGGCTTCTAGAAGGACATCATGGCATGGAGTGGTGAGCTCAGGCCTAGAGGAGCATGCACTCCTGGAGGACCACATTCAGACACTTGGCAATAGATCTGAGGCCATAGGGGAATGAGTTGGCGATCAAATAGGCTTTATATACAAGTTCCTGATGAAGTAAAGATAGATATGGAGAAAGGGCAAATCTCTACATAAATACTGCAAGGACTCTGTTATTTTGGGAAAATAATGGTAGGAAAGGATGTATCAAGGGTTGGAAGTTATAAATTTTCTTTTGAGGGCCTAGTTATATATGTCCAGTTATAATGTAGGACTATGGTCTTCCTTTTCGTGACATATTGTAATGGCCTAATGAATGTGATAAGGTTACCAAGTTGATATGAATATGATCATTAATGGTTGTGATGCATATATCCTTCTTCATAGTTATTTTTCATTTATGTTTATGAACTAAGTATAAATGCTTGTATGACTTCCTTTCTATTTTGGTGTAAGTTCTATTATTTGTTAAGTAATTTATGTCTGGAATGACTGTAAGGATCTAGAAGCCATTCTGAGCTCTATGGTGCTTGTATGTCTTATTTCCTTTCAAAATCTCTTACACTCAAATCATAGATGACGTTTCTTATTAAACTCACATAAAAGAGAGACTCAATGCCTAAGCGTGCCTTGGGTGAGCACCCAGCGCCCGCTAGGTGATAGGCCAATGTGCATGGGATTTCTTTCCTTTGTGATGGGGATAAAAATGAATACAATCATATAAATAATCTGCATGCACTATTAGGTCATTGATTTCTAGGACTAGGTCTAGGTATATGCCTAAAATATATGACCGAACTATGTGTTTGCATATTAAGACCCATGTGAGTGTCTCCAAACTATATTAAAGATATCCAACACTTTAAAAACATCCTTATTCCCCTGTATACTCCTCTTAGCTACATCATGCTTCATTTTGTCACTAAGGACCAAGAACAAGGTCTAGGAGAGACCTATCAATCATGCTTAAACATTGAGCCTACCTCTTAAGACCTCCAAGATAGTCTCTACATCATGTCCATATCCTCTTATTCACCTCAATAATCCTTTTCATCACCATGTGATTTCATCCTTTTCACTTTTTCATTAATGGTTCTCTATCAAAGACTCTTTTGACATCAATGATAACACATAATAACAATCTCCCTATTAACAAGGTTCTTCATCAAGTTTTAGGACAATCCACAACATAAAAATAGCAAATACAATGTAAAGGAAGAAGTCATAGATAATGGATAAAATTTGTGTAGGACTGAAGATACATGTGGTAAATAGAAAAATCCACTAAACATAGTAGAAATCCATATACCCCTATCAAGATCCATGAATCAAAGAATACCAGAACTGATTGTGACATAATCCAATAGGGTCACGACCAAAAGTAGTGTCTTTTGGCTTATTTTGTAAGAAATATATTTATTGTACTTAATCAAATGAATATAGTGTACCATATGAGAAATAAATATGTGTGCCTAGTATGGTGTATGAGATATAAAAGAGTTGATAGAGAATGCATGTCTATGAGACTAATGTAAACTATTTTGAGATATGAATAAATAATAATGATTGATCTATGGTACTACATTCTTTATATTAATCTACTTGAGTTTACTTTACTTTGTTCACCTTTCCATTGCACATCCTTAAGAAAAGGGAAAACTTCTTAGCCCTCATGCTATTGTCAAGGATTAAGGTTGACATTTTGGTGTCTGAGCCCAAGTTCCTTTTGTTGAGAGGATGTCTGTAAAAATTTCACCACCAAGATATTGAAACTCAGCACTGACATAAATTGAGGATTGGTGGGAAAATCATATTGATATATTCATTAAAGGAGAAACAAAGAGACTCAAAGTATCATATAAAGGAACTGAATCTGAATTATTTAGAGAATACGGAGAGGTATTTTAGTCTCATTTTCCACATTTATTGTGTCCTTGCATATTGGATCACACTAAAAGAATAAAGTGGTCATATTTACATTTGAGGAAACCACTCAAGTGGACTTAGGAAAATTTGCAAATTCTCAAAGATCTTGATGAACCTTGGATGAGAGTAATAAATTAAATGTTTGAAGCAATATAGGGATGAACAAGTTTTTATAACAAGAAATATGAAATTCTAAGCAAATCCATAGGAAGATTCCTTAACCAATTTATTTTTTAATCGGTATCTTACAAGTTGAAAAGGTATTAATTAGAAGCATAGAAAAGTTCCTTTAGGGAACATGAACCACACGATGGTGTAATACCCCACAAGTACAGTCAATGATTTAACAAGATCATCTTCTTTGACCAATCCTGACCCCAAGAGGAAGAGAAACAAGTGTTTTCAATAAAGGATGAGAAAACAAGACAAAGGGAATGATAGGGTTATTAAGAACTGATATTGATCTTAAGATTATCTAAACTAAGGGTTTTGTTGCTAATTAATTCCCATGAATAGTATTATTGTTACTAACTTAAGCTTGTAGGCACTAAGTCAATAAGTCTTCCAACGTATAAGTGAATGACTTAAGGGAAAAAGTATCTGCTCCATGATCTGCATTTCTGCAAATTAATCTTGGGCCATTATGTTACATTAGGCCTGGTGTATAGATATTACTAAAACTAATGTACATGTTGTGAGATAATGTGTCATTGTGACATCTTAAGAAGATAATGAGTTTTAAACATTGTAGTCGAAGGGAGAGATTCACTTAACCCATATTAACGATTAATCATTTTGCATATTAGTTGACTTGGGCTTGTAAATTCTGGGTCGAGTTGTTAATTTTGGGACCTTTGAATTATTGAAATTGATTGTGTGATTTACACGTGATCCTTTCGGGGTGCCGGAGGTTGGTGGATAACAATTAAATGACCGTAAAATGGTAGAACCAAACCACTATGTGTATGATCATTGCTAACTTAAAGAAGGTCATGGGCCATAAGAGACTTGCCACATAAGTAAAATTATGTATTTTAATCCTATGGACTTCAGGAATTATGGGGCATTTAAATAATAATGTTAAGACCATGCATGTTTAAATTAAGAGATTATAACATGGTTTTATATTATATTGTAATTCATTCTCTCCCAAGGTTATTTGACCTATGTTATAGAAAGAAAATAAGATAATGATAATAGCTAATTTCATGGAAAAAGGTAAATGAGGATTTTAAACTACAGAAATCCTACCAAATTTGGAGGAGAGTTGAAGGGTGGTGGTAGTTGGATATGTCACTGGTGTGGTACTCCCACATTTAACACCATTAAATTATGCATTTAATATTTACAGAAATCCGTAAAGCTCCCTAAGGAAGTGAATTGCATGCAACTTCTTCATTTAGTTTTATTGATGAAATTGGGGGAAAAACTCCACTTCTGGTATCTATGCATGGTGAGAAAACTATGAGTTCATGTCACTATTTTTAGAAGAGGAAGTTCATTTTTATGGGAAAATTCATAAGTCGGGAGACACCATTTTATGACTGTGAAGAAGGATTGAATTGTTGGCTGGTTCGAGGTGGATAGTTTAGAATCCATAAACTCACCGCTACTGTAACACTTGCTGGAGATAAATCTTGAAGGATTTAGGAATCAGATTTTGCAGAAAGAAACATTCTTTATCCCCTTTATCTTTTTAATTCATCAGAGGTTAGAGTGAATACATATTTGTAATTTTGTTGAGCTAAGAATAATTGGGTATGTGATGGTTGGAGGTTGTTGTTTTTCTTATATACTCTATTTTTCTATGAAAATAAATGGTAATCGTATGGCTGTTGAACCTGGTATCTAATATTTTTGTTATCTTGTATACTGCTCAAATTGTACTTGCTTAATAAGGTTATGAATGAGAAATTTCGTTTGCAATTTTCCAAAAAGGTTGACCCAGATGATAACGGGTTTTCATGTAGATAATATAATATTATGCAAATCAATTTTGGGTGTTATGGGTTTTCTTTTAACTGACCAAAATCTAGATATACGATCTGGTAAGAAACTTATTCTAGATCCTGGTGTTATTTCTTTCACATCTGGTCTATGGGTACCAACTGCAGAAAAACAAAGGTGTTGTTGGGTATGCGCCAAGGGTTATCTGGTGATTTCCAGTTGGTGCTTCTATCTCATATCTAGGATATTTTATAGATTGTTGTCTTCTATTGATTTGGCTATCAGAGAGACAGGCTCTGTCATGATGGCTTAGGTTCACTAGTTTTATTTTAACTAGAAAGCTTATCTTAAATGGGTATGTGAATGGGTTGTCTCTGTCACCTTTGTAAATCAATTTTGGGTGTCAAACCTTCCTACTTTACTAGATTGGAATAATGCTTTGTTATAAATAACACTTCATGTTATCCTGGGTTGTTGTGTTAATCTCTAGAACTCTTTGGAAAGTTTTTGAACATTTTCTTGGATCCACTACTGGTATGGTTGGATTTTAATTGAAACAAATGCTAAGTGGTAAAACTTGGATTTCCTCATTACCATTCAGTCTTGTGTCGACTGTAGGTTCAATAGAAACACTTTTCACCTAGGAATAAGGTGAGTGTAGTTTTCTCACTGTGATATGATGTTGATAGTAACAAGCCTTAGGCTCACTCAGATCTAAAAGAATACCATCACCAGCTTATTTTCTTAAGTTGTCATCAAAACCAGTTTGCATTTAATACTAAATACTTGAAAGTAATTCAAGGACTACGTGGTGAAGGTCTGAACCTAACTCATCTTATGACCGGGTATGGAAATTCCTTGTTTCCTCATTCAGGAAGCTAATTTTGTTCAGTTATTGACTTATACATACATACATACATACATACATACATACATACATACATATATATATATACATAGATATATATATATATGTGTGTGTGTGTGTGTGTGTGTGTGTGTGTGTGTGTGTGTGTGTTACCAGATTTATACTTGTGGAGAAGCGTGATTTGAGCTTGGCCTTGATGAGAACAACTAGCAAAACGATAGATTGTGCTTTGTTTTTGGATAGATTTAAAAGTCTTATTGGAACCAAGGGGTTTTGGTTGGCACCCTGGCTATGTTTGTTAAGTTATTGCTACTCTATTTAAAGGTGCAACCTTGGAACTGAAACTTAGTTTTGTTTCCATTCTTTAAATCGATTTTTAAAGAAGATTCCAATAATTATATTATGTGGAGTATATATAATTGATTGAATCTCTATAGGACAATTAAATCAAGTGTAACATATCTCCATTATTGAGGAGTAATATGTGCTAGTCATTGAGACAAATTCGGGAGTTTAGAATCTTTACGTATGCATAAATAAGAATTGGAATGGTTGTGCCTTTGAATTCTTATTACAGTTGAATATAGTAAGACATAATTCAAGATGATGTGTTTTATTAAATAAGGTATAATACGGTATAAATAGGCAACAAAGTCTATATTGCCTTAACTCGCTTTAAGTTAATACGTTATGTAACTTGAGATGTATATATATCATTCCTTCTTGGGATATTAATGGAAAATGTAGAATATGTTGTTTTATGTAGATATGACATATAAACGTCCTAGTGTATTAACCGGATCTATTTGATGGATATGTTGGAATTAATGAAACCGGTTGGTTTCATTTCCGTATCTCTTGATTACCCTGTGTGTCCAAGGTTAATACTTGTTTGAATTTCTTGAGCAACAACAATAGTTGCAAAAAGCAAGTTATGAATGGGATGGTATAGATACTTTCTACAATTTGTAAGAGTTTGATACTCTATATAACCTCTATGGAATTCATTTTTAATTATAATAACATTTGGTATTAATTAGTCGATGGTCATTGTTTGACATTAACATATATATATATATATATATATATATATATATTTATATTATTGGCAAATAGTTTTTGAAAGGACTATACCCTTGAGTACAAAAAGAAGGCCCGAGAGCCGGAATAGGAGTGAGAATCGAGAGAATGGATCAAGATCCAAGTGTTACAATGAAGCTTAAAGTAGCCCGAAAACAGATACTCAAACGAGACAAAACAAGAAAATATAGCAAAAAAGCAAAGAAAGAGACCGCAAAAAAAACAACAAACAAACAAACAAGAGTAGCAGAAGAAACCAATGCTACTTCTTGGAAGCTTTGTTGATGCTGGTCTTGACTCTCTTCTAGGCATGAAACATACCCAAAGTTTTCATGTGGGCAGATCGCTTTATCAAGCTCCTCAATGGTTCTTTTACTTTCTTTTTCTTTGCCCCAAAGTGTAGGCTGGACACCGAGGTTGGAAACACTTTTGGCATGACCCTCAATGAACTCCTCAATCGCCCTAAAGGTGGAAATGTTGTAATCATGTCTAGTTTTGGCCTTCCCTAAGTGGGATTCTAAGGAGGTCACCTTCTTATAGATGTCCTCAATCGACTATTTATCAATGTTCCCCTCCCCCCATGTTTTTCTTGCCTTCTGTTTGCCAGTGTTCTTGACCTCATCCTTCAACAGCTTTCATCTCAGCCTCTAAGGCCTCCAACCTCTTTGAAGAGCTATCCATCTCGCACTTCCCGTGGACCGGCTCGATTTTCTGATATTCGAAGGCACAAGGAAGAGCCTCAAGGTTGAGCTTCTCGGAGGCCCCGTGACCGGTCATTTAGATGTAGAGGCAAGGTGGGTGGCAGTGAGCAACAACAGGGGGAATGGATGGAGAAGCTTGAACATCCATGGGCCGGGGTGACAACAAAATGGTGGGGGGCAAGCAAGGGAGAAATGGTCGGCTCAGTGTGAGAGCAGAGCCCATCAAAGGGGGAGCCGGGCTAGAGAGGAAGAAAGACCAGGGTATTTTAGAAGGCAACATTTATGAATCAACAAAATAAGTCCTTGATGCAAGGGAACCACCCGGTGTGCTTCAAAACTGCAAAATGGAGTGTTCAAAGGAGTTCAACAGATAATGGGGAAAGCAAACCAATCGATTCCTATGGAAGTGGTTTAGAAAGATAAGATGTTTAGCAGAGGACAAAATGACAAACCTACCTTCCAGGAGATGAATCGAATCATCATGCGAGTAACCTCATCATAGGGTGAAGGAATTGAATGACAAGTAGGCCCATTGTACCAAATGTGAGCATCTCGATCCTTCCACAAATCTTCTTTCTTCAAAGATCTCTCACAACCCTTTTTTGAAGAAGTGGTATCCCTACAAACAAAGACCTAGCCTCGCTTCAAAGCAATAAGATCTTCATTGACCAATATCTTTTGTCCCCGTAGTCACTAATCCGCTCCTTCCATTCCTTAGCAAAAAGCACGAAATGCTTTGGTCATGTCCCCGCACCTTTCCATGAAGTTGGTGAAGCCACCTTTGCTTGAGAATGTTCCAGCTCGCTATTTCCCTTCAATCTGGGTCCGTGCATGGCTCAATTTGGCAGGAGGTCCTCCCATTTTATCTATGATAGACTGATTACAACAATTTCCCGGATGCTCATGTGCATAGAGACTTGTCCGCTTCTTGCTATCAGAAGCCGCACAAAACTAGAAACGATAGCCATTGCTCTTCCCACGAATGGTTGCGTGATATGAACCGAGCTTTGTGAGAAGTCACATGTGTGAGTAGCCCTCTCCTGTCAACAATCACATTACGATTTCCATCGCTTCCGAGGAGCTATGAATCCAGATTTTAATAGCTGTAGTACATCCCGCATGCGTAATTTCCAAATCAAAATAACTCTACTTGGAGTTCCGCAAATAATTCTCACTATCATGTATATTTGATATTATTTTCATCATCATATTCATTAAAGTGACACGTGTGAGAGTGTTATTGATGTTGATCTTCATCCAAAGTTTATGACTCATCTCTAGGGATTACTTGCGTATAAAAGTCTGCATGAATGCTGTTGTGGAGCTGATTAGGGATGATGTTATTATCCCGCATTGAAATTAACATATTTAACGAGCATTACTTCAATTGAAATAAGAGAAGTGTTGATGAGAATTTTTCATGGAGGAATACTGAAAAAGGTAAAAAGAGTTGTACTTAATGTTTGCAAAGAAAGTTAATTAAATATGATGTTTGTTGCATTACATGGTTATATTGTAAGAATGAGATTATTATTGCAGTATATATTCATTCTAACATTTAATGACATAAATTGATAAATGGGATAAAGGAATTTTCTTGCTCAGTTCAGTCGAACTGATCTTTCCTAACCATTACAGGAAAGTGAGTGAAGATAACAGCGTAAAGTAAAGAAACGCCTTGATTATCTAATTAAACTACATGCTTACTTTTAAAGGATAAAGTGGCAGTCAATTTATTGAATTGAGACATTCTTAATTATGTCAAGGAAGTTATTTGTTGCCTTTGAGCAAAGATTTTATTGTAAAAATCTACTGGGTACATTTATGATATATTGTGACATGGTAAAGATTCCATATATTTGGTCAATAAATACCTACTTCATATTGTTAAAGAATGTTGATGCCTCTCTGTAATCTCTATAATACATTCTACTATGTTGTAGTAGTGTCGGTATAAGAATGGTTTTACACTTATGATATTTTATGAAAATTGGATCATTGGATGATTGTAATGGAGGGTTGTTGTAACTCTCTATTTTGGAAGTATAACAACTATCTTATGGACTAGGTGAACCTAGTAAGTTCAATGGATGAGTTGTGAAGTTATAAATCATTAATATAATGGATAGGTTAATGGATTACACTATGAAGTAGTGTTGATGAATTCTTTAATCTAAACTGATTAACTAGGGGAAGTTAATATTATTGTTAGCAAGAGGTTGTGATTCCTCACAAGACTAGTTAAAGGTCAAATGCTTGGTAGATGAGAAATCATCTATGTATGAATCTTGATGTATATGCTTATGTATATATACTTAAGGAATATTCTTTTAGTAAAGTTTGAGTAACTATACTAGAGATAAATTAATATGATGAACCTTCTTGCTAATAAGATAAAGTTTAACATATAAGGGTTATGTCTTTTAACTTTTGATGTTCCTTTTGGGAAACACTTAAACCTTTAAGGAAATTAAGCTGAAATACTTGTTAAATCAACCCAACTCTCCTAACATGATAGGTAGTTCAACATAATACTTCAAGGTGAAATAATAATGAGAATAGAAAACAGATGTTCTTTGATACTTAAGCAAATTGTCTTTCCATAAAATGGGTAAATAAAGTATAAGATCTATCATAGATTACCATCATTTGAAATATGATGTGATGAACGTTTATGATGGAGTTACTCCAACTAACAAGATGTAATGAAGATAATCCATTAATAATTAGGTTGAACATAAATGCTAAAAGGACCCATAGGATATGGGATATAGTTGGCATAGAATTGTATGGGAGATGATTAAATCCCATAATAATAAACCTCTATGAAACCATGGGTATGATGCCCAATAAAAATGATGATATTTTTGATGGGAACATGCAGATTGTGCTCAATTTGAGTACTTGCCATCATATTCACTATGGAATTTTGGTGTCTACACTCCTAAAATTGTGAGTTAAAATCAGCCATGATTAAGATATGACGGTGTAGTCATATAAAGGATAACAGCAAGAACTGATAGCTGAAATTAATGGAATGCAATTTGGATGCCAAGGAAAATTGGTATAAGGATCCAAGAAAAATGATTATACTACCAAGGTGATTGTGACCATGCAAATAATCCTAAGTTATGGTTCGCGCATTGTTATAGAAGTTCTCAAGAGGATTGGGAATACTACTGAAGAAAGAAAATAAAAATGAATAAGACTCATTTATGGATAAATTAGACCTCATGAATATATAAATGTTGAAGTAAAATTGAATAACATGATTCTAATAAATAGAATAAGTGTTATTGAAAGGAGGATAATGGGAATGACTCCGTATGTCCCTAATGATGAGTGATTATGTGGCTCGCATGATTGCTTATAGGAGTAAGAATAACATTAATGGTTATTACTCCTTGATAATGTTTGGCATTATTTTATTCGGTTGAATTTGAATCTTTAGTAACAACAAGATTGGGAATTTAGATCTAAAGAGTGATCTATCTTATGTCTGGAACAGATAGGTAGAAATGAGTATTATTGGAACTACATTTAACCTATCATGATATTATGGGACAAGACTCTAGTTTCGCTTCACTAAGTAATGAAGACATGGGAACTAGAACAAATTGTCTTGTTTAATTTATTAAGGTACCATGTCTCATTTTTAGACTCTTGACAGGAAACTCACTACTAGCCATTATGTGATCATATCCATTTAATGACATTGGTTGTTATTTGAATACTGCCACATAACAGCTATACTGAGTTTCCTTATCAAGATCTTAAAATGTGGTTTGGTATTGCTTAAGTACAAGCTTGTTAAAGTTACAAGGGCAGATGAAACCCCACGGGTTAGTACCCTGATGCCAACATATGATGTCTACAGGAAGGGAATCAGTCTAGTAATGATGTCAATCATTACAAATGCATTTTCTTTCCCATATGCATCATAGGATGACATTGAGGTAAAGCTACATGTAGGTTAATCCGGACTTGTAACTTGTACATGACTTGTACCTATTTACAACATCAATGACCGAAAATCCATATATCTGAACAAGTGAATAATGTGAGATGAAAATATTCCAATGGTGAGCATGTCATCATGGAATTGAGCATGGCATACATGACTCAGAAACCTTACACAAGGTAGTGTAACTTTGATTATACTAGTCGAGATTTCACCATTATCTAAGCTGTGAGATGCCTGTGGATTTCATAGGTGGAACCCATGTACACACTTAGGGGTTATCACTTATATATCATATCCTGTTAAAGGAGAACCAAAGGATACATTTTATGTATGGCTCGTACAGAGCATTGAGGGAGAACAAGTAAGTTTAGTATTCTCTCATACAGCTGCACATGGTTCATGATAGTTATCGGAAATGGATTGCATTAAGACTTATGTTGGATTTAAATATATGGGTATTTAAATCAGCTACATAAGGTAAAAAAATCCTCTAAGATTGAAGTGATAAAAGTGGATGTTACAGATGGTGTAATGGAAAGGGGGTGATCCAACAAACACAACTTATCAAACTTTCATGGGGTGATGGTCTGGGATAAAATAAATAGGATGACATGAATAAAAAATTAAACCAAAAAAATTACAAAATTGACAAAAATAAGGATTAGGAAGATTAGGAAAATTATTAACTAAAAGTAAAATCAATCATGATGAAGATAGCAAAATAGGGGGATATGATAGCTACATAAAATAAGGAATTAGAGAAAAAAATATTAAACAGATTAAAATAATTAGAAGAAAAAAACCCACTTCAAGTGGAGGCTAGAAATTAGCTACCCTAGAAATGGAGGCCAATGCTTAGATTCTTGTTATCATTCCCACACAAGCTGGAGACCAATAAGTTTTTTTATACCATGGATCCTCGTGGCACAATATACATTAGGTAACCCAATTCAGCACTCGTTATCAAGGCAATGTATGTTCTTAAAATATTTACAGGAATTAGTAGGTAGATTGGAACTAGGTCTTAAGAAAGTATTAGGAACAACATAATTGGAAAAAGAAAAAGAAGAAACCATGTTATTGATTAATTAAAAAGGTGAAGAAGAAGAAGAAACAATTAGAGTGGAACAATTAGCTGAGGAATTTGGAGAAAATATAAACATAATAAAAGAAAAGGATGAAGGAAAAAAGTATCTCTAGAAGACTAGTTATGGAAGTATAAAATCAAAATAAGAAATGAAGAAGTGATGAAGGATTAGAATAAAATTATAGATTAAGAGATATTTTTTTACTAAGGGTAAATAGTTTTGAAGGGACTATACCCTGTATACAAAAGGGCTCAAAATCCAGATATCAAAAGCGGAAGAAACAACCCAAAGAAGGGAAAAACAACCAACACCAAAGGGCTCATCAGCCAGATAATACATCATAGTTATAGAAAAGGATCAAGACGTACAATGATCTAAAAACAATAGAAGAGACCAAAAAAAAAACAAGAGATATCAACCACAGAATATCTCAAACAAAAACAACACTAAAACCGTCACTCAATAGCAACTTCGCAGACGATGTAAACAACAACACAACTCTATATCACTTGATAGCCTGGTCAATCTTAGTTTTGATCGCTTGAAGCGAGACAAAGAAGGCAATGGTTATGGCCTAAGAAGGGTCTTTCAAATCCACCTGAGCAATTTCCATATCTCTTTTCTCCTTGGGGCCCCAGATGTCCTCAGTAATCTCGCCGAGACTGCATACACTCTGAACATGCTATTCGATGAAATTGTAAATTCTTTTAAGGGCGTATAGGATGCAACATTACGGATTTTTACATTTCCCAGTTTTCATCCAAAGATTGTAGCTTCTTGAAGACTTCAACAATAACACCCTCCTCATCATCATCTTGAAGTTTCCCTTTTCCCTTAGCTTTTTCCATATTTCTGATAACACTCTTAAGCTCTTGAATTTCCTTCTCCATCCTGCCCACTCTGACGAAAAAATCCTCCTCCTTAGGCTCCTCCACCAGATGGCTGATGTGCACAGGATCTTAGCAAGCTTGAGGTCTTTATGACTTCTAAGGACCCTCTGAGAAGCAGGGACCTTGGTTTTCATACCCTTCCTTTACTTGCTAGTCAAGGCAATGTCACTCTTCCACCACACTAGCCACCAACAAAATTTATGGAAAAGATAATTATGAAAAGACACCAACAAAATATGTGTCTCCTAACCCACCACACTAGCCCAAAAGAGATGACCCTCGAATTGAACGTCATTTCATGTTTCACTTTGTACAACATTTTGAAACTTACAAGAGGAAGAAATTTTGATAGATAGGTATAAACAATTACAAGAAGAGAGTCGAAAACAATAAGATATTGAGAGAGAATTCATAGAACTACTAGGAGAACTTTATCTTGATATTGAACTTAAATAAGAAAAAGAAGAAAAGGAAGCCTACAAAAGACTAATAACCCCAAAGAAGAATGCGAAACTTCTAAGGAAGAAAAAAATAATTCATAATCAATCAAATCCTCAACTAGGTAGAAAAATGACTCGAAGATCAAATTTCTAGTATTTGGAAAGGATGGAAAGGATGCAAGAAGAACATCTATTTGTCTTAGATTCATACTAGAGAAGAAATAATATAATATATTCTATAGGCAAACTATGTGAAGAAATAATATAATATATTCTATAGGCAAACTATGTGATTTAATTGGAACATTATGAGAATATACCTTAAATTAGGACATGAAGATAAATTCCCAAAATAACATAGATTAGGATGTTATAGAGAAAAACTTAAAGACATATTTCCATTTCCATGAATCACCTATGGAGAGTGTTAGAAAAATGAGAGAATTTTTGGAGTTGATATCATGTGCGTGCCATATATTGGCTATCCATCATACCAAGGAATGGTAGAGGACCTATAAGGACTAAATTTTTTGAGGTGGATACAGGGGTGATGTGCCGACGATCACGAGATGATACTTGTAGACGGGTTAGATGGCAGTTTGAGATGTCGCATAATGTGCCTCCATCCTTCCCACACTACCGCCAAGATTACATGCAGAGACCGATATCTCCACCACACTGAGTGATCCTCCAAGGGTGGAGGAGCATGTGAGACTTGTTAGGAGGATATCGGTGGGGTGATGATTAGTCACTTGATATGATCATTATATGATAATTGTTTTTATTTTGGATATATATGTCAACCTACATGATGAAGATGGGAGATTGTATATGAGAGTTTTTGAGATACTCGTATTTATTTGTATCTATGTATATATGTATTGATACATAGACTTTCCTATTTATATTGTTTTATGTTGACTTGATGGATGATGTACCCATTTTAATTTCCATTGTTATTTTGTATTGATGGAAACTAGGTGAATTAGGCATGACAAGTCGAGGTCATGTAGGCATGATGGAGTCAAGGTGAGTTAGGTAGTCAAGGTCACATAGGCATGGTGGAGTAATATATAGGCATGGTGGATTCTAGTTGGATTAGGCATGATTGATTCGAGGTCATGTAGGCATGATGGAGTCAAGGTTAGTTAGGTAGTCAAGGTCATCTCAAAGATGATGGAGTCGGGTATAGGCATGGTGGAGTCTATGTGAGTTAAGAATGATTTTTCATGTGTTTGTGTTTAATTTAATTTCCAATTTAGTGGTAGTATGAAAAATAAATTATGATATATGTGTATGGTGATGTTATAAAATGGTAGGTAGGCATGTTTTTATGTGTATATGTTCTTTAATTTCCAAGTGTTGTGTAAAATAGAAACTAACTAAGGTAGAATGTGAATTAAAAAGGTGGGGAAATTTGTTAGGGTAAAGAGTGGACAAGCTAACCTCCAATGTCCCCATGCCCTTGGAGTGATGCCTACATAGCCCCAATAAAAAGGGGTATTAGGACAATGTAGTTATCCCATAAGCTAGGGAAGGATATGATGAGAAAGAAGAATTGGTTGGTTGATTTTAGGCATGATTGAGTCTAGGTCAGTTAGGCATGGTTGATTTTAGGTCATTTAGGAATGGTTGAGTTTAGGTTTTTTAGGCATGGTTGAGTTTAGGTCATTTAGGCATGGTTTATTTTAGGTTGTTTACGCATGGTGAGTCTAGGTCATGTGGATATGGTTGAATTTTAGGTCTAGTAAGCATGGTGGTTGTCTATGGTGAATAGATATGGGTGATTTTGGTGGAAAAGGAATTCCTAGAATATAGGTGTTGAAGGTCTAGTCCTGTAAAGGAGGATCAAGAAGTAAGAAAAGAGGTGAATGGTTAGAGGAGACAAAAATCACCTAATATGTAAGAAACATTAGGAGTCTATCATACCAAATATTTGGCTTATGAACGTAAGACCCTAAAGGTGTTGCATGATTGACTATTCTAAGGGTGAAGAAGTTCACATGATCACAAAATGTCACATTTTTTTCATGTCCCTTGAGTAGGTGGAAGGTTAGAAAGGCAAGGTGGTGAGGTGAAAGAAGGCTGGTTTAGCGTAACTTGGTGTGCGACAACATGCCTTTTTGGTAAGAGACTCGAGATCAAAATATGAAAGTCCATGATGAAAAAGTTAGCTTTTTCTTTTGATTTTTTCTAAAATACTAATCGATGCGGAAATTCTATGTGGGATGAGTAGAATATATCCTTGAGCTCTTCATGAAGATGATCGATGCGAGAAGCTTCAAAATAGTTTTATTTTATTTTTGTAGGAATAGTTTTATTTGTTTGATAGACTATGTACCATGTGGCTAGCTTTGTATAGCTATCCTTCGAGGGAGAATTTTATTTATAGTAGTAAGATAGAAATATTATATGTCCTTTTTGAGTGATTCATCTTTTGGCAAGAATATTGACTCAAGGATTTTTTTAATTTTAAAGTCCCATATATTGATTTTTGAAAAAAATTTGACTTATAGGTTATGAACAAGAATATAGAGAATGATAGGATCCTATTATGAAGACAAAACTATAGTACACAAGGGTTAGCTATAAAAGATGGTTTTTTAACTGATGAATGACAATAGGATTCCATCTTGAAAAATATGAAAAGTATCCATGAGAATCATGTCATGACTAGAGTCGTGATACTCATATTGAAGATAAGGCTGAAAAGTGATGGGTAATCACATGATTCTTGTTTAATCATTGACCCTTAAAATAGGTAAATGGAAGGTGAATGGTGCTCAAGGGATGAGCATTGAAATAGATAGAAGGTGATATAGGACTTGATTCAATAATAGAATGGTCAAATATATAAGGTATTGAGTGGCTCAGGTTTAGGTTTACCTTGGAGTGAAGACAAAAATAAGTACTTGATCCATAGCTATGTGTAACAAGATAGGGTCAAAGCCAATTAGGAGAAAATATTCCGCTTTTACTTTTCTCTCTTTTTATTACATGTTTATTTTCTTTCAATTCGAGGTCATTGACCTAGAATTTTTGGCTTAAGGAAAGGTAGGATGTGAAAATTTTGGTTATAGTGAAACATTCAATAAAATAAAGGGAACTAACAAGCCCCCTATGGGTATAGGGAAGAATGAGATGGTGATAGGTGAGATTTGGTAAGATTGGGAAAGGGTGAGTAAAGTTAGGTAAGGTAGATGGGGAAAGTTTGGGTAAATTTGGGCAAGGTAAGATAAGGTAAATGAAAAAGGTCTGGTTTGGAAGGGAGGTATAAAAGAAGAAAAGGGAGTGTCAAGTGCCCTAGGATAAGGAAGAATAAGGTGATGATAAATAACATTGTGCAAGAGTGGGAAATGTTGAGTGTGATGAGGTAGGTGGTGGGTAGATTAGGTAAGGTAGATTGGGAAAAATTAGATAAGGTTTATTGAGCAAGGTGAAGCAAGGTTTAGGCAAGGTTTGGGTAGGTGGTGGGTAGATTAGGCAATGTAGATTGGTTGAGGTAGGTGGTGGGTATATTATGTAAGGTAAATGATGAATGTCTGGTTTGGATGAGAGGTGTGAATAAAATAAGAGGGAATTTTGAGTCCCCTATAGGGTAAAGTAGAATAAGGTGATGATAGGTAACATTGTGTAAGATTTGGAAAAGTTTAAGAAAGGTTTAGGTATATGAGGTAGAAGCCTTGGTCAAGACAATGAAATAGTTGGGGATATTGATGAAGTAGTTGAAACATGGAGTGGTGTGCGATGCCATCGAAAAAAGGATAGGCAAACCCATAGATCATACCTTGGGGGTATGTGGAGGTTGGATAATAGGTAAAGGTGAACTGGATGGACTACTAATTTTATCTTTTCCTTTGTATTTCTGGGCTTGAGTGGAAATTTAAACCATATTGATCTTAAATGTTGGAGGGAGATAAATGTTCATGGAAGGGGAGATGAAGGTCACCGAATAGGTAAGGGATGAGGAGGTGTGGTAACAGTGAAGGTGGAACAGGTCCTAATCTAAAATATCATCATCACAAAGTTTTCTTCTCGAGGAAATAGTTGGGGAAGAACATTCTTAAGAGCCTTACAGTTTCCCACATTGTTCATTGGCACATGATGGTAAGAGAAAATTTTAGTATCATCAAACCCTTCTCGTTTAGGTCCAGTGGGGTCCTAAGGTCTAAGTTGTGGCAATTTGATGTCAAATGTTTCCAAAAGTTTGGCTAAGATGTATGTGTAAGACCCTTCCCATGGATCACAATGCAAAGTAAGTGCTGGATGGAAATGTAGATGATTATGGTGGGAGAGGCACCCCGAGAGGTGGAATAGGTTTGACCACTAGTTTGGTAGATTTTACTATTTTAGGTTTGGGTTGTACCTTCTTAGGAAAAGGTGTAGCAGATGAACTAGCATTGTTGAATATGTATTAGGTTTGACTACCTCTTTGTAGGGTAGTGGGCTCTTGGATTTTTTTTTTGCACCTTCATGGGTAAAGGTGCAGAGATAGAGTGCGTGATGTAGAAGGGAAGGTAGATGGTGGAAGGAGATGAGTTATCCAAGGTGATAATGGAGGTGTGGTGAAGGTATTTGTTGAAGAAAAGTTAATATCATAGGTGGTGATGAGGCTATTGGAAGTGGTGTGGGTATAGGCGGTGTAGAAAGGATGTAGGTGATGGAGAAGGTGTGCGTTGTGTAGGTAATTTGGGTGTAATAGAGTCTCATCGAGTGACAAAATCAGGATACACCATTGAGTGACAAAATCTGTGATAGACTCATCTTTGTACTGGCGTGTGGCATATAAGTCAATCATGGTGACTTTCTTGACAATATTGATATAAAAGTGGTCAAGAAAATCCTGAGTAACCTGATTAAACGAGAGGATAGAATGTCTAGGTAAAGAACTATACCAATCCAAAGTAGGTCTCGTCAATGACATTAGAAATGTCCAAAGGAGAAACACATCATCTTATGCGATTAGATAGCAAACATGTTTAAAAGACCACAAGTGTTGTTGTAGATCCTCTTTGTTATTGAACTGGTTGAATTTTGACATTTCCCAATGTGTAGGTTATGGGTGAATAGAAATGGATGGGTGAATAGGCTCATTAAAAATATTTTCATATGTTAAAGAGTTACATGAACCTAAGATAGATGCTTCTAATGTCTACATATTTTCCATCATCATTTCGATTAGGTCATTGGTAGCTTTCGATGATGGGGTACCCCACAAGTATGGGGGTTAATAAGATTGGTATTAGGTATACGGTATCCTAGTGTGTGGTGATACCACATACATAATTTGTGATGGAGGTATATGAGAGGGAATGGAGGTAGAGGGGAAGTAACCATAGTAAGCAGTAGAGGAAATAGGTGGTTGTTGGTAATATGTATATGTAGGTGGGGTAGATGTAAAGACCCTAGTAGACATTGGTGAAAGAGATAGGGGATAGAAAGGACAAGGTTTTGGAGGGAGTGACACAAAAGGTGGTTGGGATGTGATATGTATATAGATAGTGGAAGACATGGGTATGCATGTATCTGGGGTGGTGGATGTATGCGCGGTGGATGTTATAGGGGAAAATGATTTCATGGGTGTGATAGGTGTTGTAGGTACTTCAAATATTGATGAGGTGGGGTCAAGCCAAGAAACAATAGGTGGTAGGGTTAAGGTAACTATGCTAATGATAGTAGTAGCATAGGCGTATGGGTGAAAGTATAGGTTGGATGTATACGGGCATGTTGTAGATAAATTACCTAGATGAGTCATGAGTAGATGGATGGTCTAAGTAATATTGTAAAGCATTGGGGTTCGATCAAGGAGTTTTTCAAACTCCTCATCACCGATGTTGATGGTGATAGGTTGACTAGGATCCATGGGTGATAGAATGGAAGGAGACGATGGGCTAGGGTGGGAGTGACTAAAGGCTTGCATGGAATATGAGGGTGTTGGTTGGGATACGAGTCAAAACCATGTGGGTTAGCATAGACTTGGTAATATGATATTTTTAGATAACACAAAATAACATCATGAATGGAGAAAATATTTCTTGGAGGTGAAAAATATTCATTGTTTTAACTAAAAAATTAAAGTACAGGAACTTACGGTGGTTTGATAACCAATGTCGGTGATAGAGGGTAACCGATACCGATTACTGATGGAAAATCAAAAGTGTTATAAATGTAGCAATAACTGATGAAAATGAATCAAATATGGGTTAGAAAATGATTTCAAAGACCCAAAGGTATGGTGATGTATCTGAGGAACCCCAGAAAGAATAGAAATGTGATGAGTGCTATTTTGGTTAAAATGACAAAAAAGTAGGAAATCGCAATGGTCGTGTAAACTAATGATGGACAAATGATTAAACTGATGACGATCTCTCTTGCACCGATGTTGGTCACTGTGAAATTTGAAAAGATGGAAAAAATTTAATTTAGTGACTTAGATCCAATAAAAGACTAACCTAGAAACCTAAGTATGGAAATGATGAACCCTTACACACTCAGAAAGAGTTGGAATACACCAACTATGATTATGGAGTGTGAAAGGAAGAAATAATGGAGAATACAACCTCTCACCTCAAAACACAAATCAAGAAAAAACTAGCAAACATGAAATCCTATGTGGTTGATTTTATGTTCTAGCTTATGCCATTTAGGATTGACTTGTGAATAGAGTAGAATTCTTGGTTTTATAAGATGTGCCCTATGAAAATCCAATAACTAAATATGGTTTTAGGTAAATTTTTGGTGAGGGAGGTCTTTTATCCGAGATAATGAATGGAAAGAGGAACCAGCTTGGTGCCCATTGTCAATCCTCGATCATGCGATCATTGAAAACTTCTTCCCGGTAGGATGTTTTTAAGAAAATGTATAAATTATGTTGTGTGATTTGGCGTAAAGATGAGAGTGTTAATCGTGTGATTCAGCTTAGAAAACCATCACCGGGCATGACTTCCAACATATAGGTTTCTCTCAATTTAATGTGAGCTACAATGAAACATACCAAAATGAAATGTGAATGTTTTAAGCCAAAATCCACATTTAAGTTAGAAGTAGCAATAGAGAACATAAAGAGGAATGATCTTTCACTAAATAAAATACAATATAAAGAAAGAAGTGTTATTTTTAGAGCACCAAAAGTAAAATTTCTTTATACTATAGAAATAAGGAGAATGTTCCAAAGAAGAATGTTTAATATGAATTATTTCAAAGGGAAACAGAAACACAATTTTTTTTATCTAGGAATGAACAATGAAAAAGAACCCCTTATGGGTCCCAATGGGCATGGAGAAATTTTTCACTAAATTGTTATAGATATGAAATAGATAAAGGTAAAATGGAATGGAGGAATACCCGATATTACGTTGGTTGAAGGCTGAGTGCACACGTTTCCTATTTCCAATCCAATGTTGATTGTGTGAGCTTCCTTTTGGCTAGGAGGAACTACCATTAATACAAAGAAAGAACACAAGATAAAATTAATAAAAAAACCTAGTGGACTTCCTAGAATGAGATAGATCTAGGAAGTGTGATACTTCCTCGATCATTATTATCAATCCACCGATATATATCTCAATATAAAGTAACTATACATGCAAATAAAATAATCTAATGTTGGTTTTCTGATTAAGGTATCTCAAACTACTATTTGTGTCAATCACATTAAATTCTTGATAGCTAAACTAGTGAAGGTCCCAGTCAAGTTGTATATTGGGCGGGTGGTATGAGAGTCACATACGTGTTCTGGGTAATATTTGCTGAATTTTGGGAAGATTTTGGATGATTAGGAAGATTTCTAGGCTTAGAAATTTTTACCATGCATAGAGAACGATGTCATTCAAGGTGATCGATTTCAGTATACATATGCCCATTGTTGGTTATGGTATAACTAATATCGATTACTGTGGGAAATGAAAAAATGTCAAAATGGGTGTTCAGGCTCTCTGTGTGTCTACACAAAGTGTTGGGAAGGTCTTCTCGTGAGGTTGTAGGAGGGTATCTTTTTTGGGTGAGGTTTTATGAGGTTTTGGGTAGGTTTTAGGGTTTGATGGTTAAGTGAATGAGATAACATAAAGAATGACATTGGTTTGATAACTGATGGTGGTATAGAGGGAGAACAATGACGCTTAAGATAACCAATGTCAGAGAGACAATTTGGTAGTAATTAAATAAAATTATTTTTACACTTATTTGTGATTACAAAGAGGATGAAGGGAGTATGGTTGGGTTTGTAATAATGATAAGAAGACTCATGAATGCATAGAGGTTAGGTATGGAGAGCCAAAGAGTCGTGGGTGGTTGGATAGGTAGATTGTTAAGAAGGTGGGCTTGGAGGAATGTAAGAAAGAGTAATATCTAATAACAAAATATAATGAACCTACACTTTAAGCAAGTATAGAGTGATGAAATTCTAATACACTTACTTTTACTTGGCTGGTCTGGTGGGTGAAAGAAGGCATTGGTTGATCCGTTAAGAAATTTATGGTTAGTTTCATGGCAATGCTTCCCGAGAATTTTCACGTGAATATTCTAATGCCTTTGAATTAGTATCGTGTTTTATCTGGGCCTATAGTTGAGTGTATTACATCGTCTCAATACTTGAGAAGTCTTTGGTTCATGCTTGAATGCAATAGATCTTTCGAACTCAAAATGACCAACCTCAGTAAAAGGTTACAAAACTATATATAAGGTAACCGATGACAGTTAGGGTGACTGGTGTTGGTTGAGGGATAACTAGCATCGGTTAAGGTGGGAAATCCTAGGTTTTCCAAAAAAGGAAAATATTTTCTATTTTTGGTGTGCTCTAATTGTCAATCTGAGTCTCAAGTGAGGGTTAGCACTTAGATAAGTGGGAGTGTTGTTGGAGAAGGAATAGGAATTTAATTTTAGGGTTTGAAAGAGTCCCAGTTGGTTAAGATAAGTAGAGACTCGGTCTTAGTTAATTAATAGACTAAGAATAAGTCCATGGTGAGGTGTCTAGGTGATGTGGCTAGGTGAGGTGTAAATTAAATTAATTAAAGAAATTAAACTAATTAATAATGTGAGGATGAAAATTAACTCAATTGTAAGTAATTAAATTAATATGAATGCGGGAAAGCGGTCATGGTTAGGTGAATATGTTACGTCAATTAAATAAAGGGGGTCAAGGGAGTGTGACCCAAATTTGGTGTCTACACATGAATGGTACATATATTCGCTATATCCTGAATATGGTAAGTGGGAGTCATGTTGTTCTCCACCATAAAGTACGGAATATTATTTAATCTTATAGGCGGCATAGAGTTTTTAACATTGAGGTCTAGTGGACTACTACCGTGAAGTAGACACATAGGGATTTGGTTTTCCTTTTTGTGGTGGTGGCTTACACACCATCCCGATTGCCTAAGAACTTTAGTTGACAAAAGGAACAAACAACCATGTCGAGGTGTGTACAAGGTCCTATTTGGTGGAGATGGAGACATCTAAAAAAGCCTTCCTGTCCTTCCTCTTTCTAGTGATAATTGTAAGTATTCAAATACACCTTCTCTTACTCGGACCAATTTTGAATCCTTGTCATGTACTTTTGCCACTAGTACTATAGAAAATAGTTAAGGTATTACCTCAGAGTCTCCAGATCTGCTACTACAAATCCTTATAAGGATGGAAATTCACCAAGATGCACATTGCCAAAACTATAACTTAAAAATTATGCAAACACTTATTGTTTGTGATTTTGCATGTGAGGAAATATGTGTAACGTGCTTAACATGGGATTATCCTACGCTTTTGGACATTGTAAGTAGGATAACCCTCTGTAAAAAGCCATCTTCTTCTCCTAACCTAGTGCCAACTTCTATAAAGTGCAAAGAATGGAAAATTAAACTAATCCTACCCTAATTATTTCCAAGGATACGGGAGAGAAGGATGTATAAAAGTTAAACGTACTCTAAGGGTAGGTGATGCAACAAGAAAGGGTGAAACAATCTAAGTGAATGAAAAATAGGGAGAAACCAAGGTAAGATAGGGCAGATGGGGGTGTCATAGTCTAAGAGAGTATTGAATTACCTATATTCTTAAAGCGCATCAAATTAAAAGGTCTTGCAAAGACATACAAACATGCACAATATACCCGCAAACATAATTGAATGTAAAAGATGCAATAAAACTTGAATTAGGACAAGAAAAGCCACAAAATACAAATTTTATTGCTAAAAACATGCACAATCCATTACAACCTAGGAACAAGGAAAAATAATTTACAATAATCCCAAATTTAAGGCCTTTAGCTCACAATAGCTCTTGAACAATTTTTATAGAGTTGCTTTCCTGTTCGAAAGTCTCCCTTAAAATGAGGTGAAATTTACAATATATAGAAGGAGATCCTCAAAGTTTCCTCACTAACCGATGGATTTAATTAAAGAGGTATGAGAGGCCATATAATTTGGTACTTTACTTTCATGGGTGGCCATGGGTGTCATACCTCATTAAAATTTTACTTGAACTAACCTTGAACCACCGCCATTAATGCCTGGTCGGGTTCTTACACTCGATCGCCTACATGTATTTTTCCTCCCGAATAGTAGCATTTTCTTTCTAGTGTCTAACATGATTTCACCTCTACTAAGTGGTAGCTTTTAAAATATTTAATCGATTAGTAGAATCCATACAAATGCTACTAGTGACCCATTTATCAACCGAATGCTCCATCATTTCTTATGTGTAACCGGTCGGTAGTACTAAAAATTCTACCGGTCGATACCATTTTAAGCCACTTCCAAAACCTTTATATTCACTACTAGGCAGTAGCATTAGTACATGCTATTGGGTGGTAGCATCTAAATATGGTATTGGTTCCTCTTCCTCATTTTCCCTGTAACCTACTACTATCCATGCTACCAGATTGTAGCATATAATATGCCACCATACTGTAGCATCCATACCTTCTACCGTCTAGTAGCATTTTGCATGGTATCAATGGATTTTTACTGCCTCTTTTTCTCATCAATCGGATCAAACCTTTTTCACGGAGAGATAGCTCGCCACGAGCTACCTTTCTTACAAACTGTTGTACATTAACTACCAATTCCTGGTCTTATAGGTTAGTCCATTTTTGTAGAAGTTCAAAAATGGATAATAGTAGACACCAAAAGTTGGTATCGATACCCTTAATTTCCCACATGCGCATCTTTCACCATGGTCCTATCTCGGACTCATTTGAATTTAATTCATTTCTCTTATTTAAATTCCCATCTATAAGCCTAACACTTTTAATTTTTAATTAATCTCCATTAGCTAATTATCTATAATTAAATTTATTTTTAGGAAGTTTTCATCCCGATCACCTAAATCCACATCCATACACTTTTTCTATTTTTTATCTAACCCATATTTATCTCCTACCTACTCATGTCACTTCCTAGAAACACTTACCCACCTACATGCTTTAAAACACTTAACTTGATCACTAAAAGCCCCATATATCAAATAAATAAATCATTCACCGGTCCTAACGAATGGTTTCCCACATTTGTGGAGACCTATCCAGTCTTCGTTGAACCTATAAGAAAAATTTCACCCCCTTTCAAAATGAGGCACAACCCAAGATTTACTTGATCTTTGTGAACTTATCTTCTAATTTGAGCATCCTTGAAGCTATTTCAACCCTCTTGGATTCCATTCAAGCTTATCTTTCATCACTTATGGATATTTTAGGAGGTTTACTTTAATTATGTGTTATTTCATGTTATCATATGCTATTGTTGTTATTATCTATTATAATATAACGTCTTGTAAGTTCAACTACTATTCTTCTATTCATTCCATCCTCATCATGTTCTTCTAGTTATTCTACTTGTAGGTTTCAAATTCAGCTCATCCACCTTCGATTTTGTCTTGCACCGTATGTGCCAGTCGTCGTTGCTCTACCTAGGTTGTTGTCGACCCGGATATGTGTTTTCATACTTCTTGTTTCTAGATCGCTCGCACTTTCGCTTCTATTTTTTTATTGTTTCCGATTCTCAAATATTCCATCCCAATTCTATGTCATCCCAAACTATTCTCGTGCAGTACTCCAATCGCGACAAAACCAGCCAGTCATCATTGACTGAGTCATGTTTTTCATCTAATCTATCTTAGTCCTTTTTTATTCCATTATCTCCACTTTTCTATCTTAGATATCCTTTTGTAAGTTATTTCCATTGTTCTCAGGATTTTTTGATCACCTTATTTGCATTCAGATCCATTTGGATCTACATTTCTAGCTTTTTTTCCAGTTTCATTTGCTTAAGTCATCATCGACCTGACCCTCTGCATCCTGTGTCGCCATCAACCCAGCCAGGTTCATCATATTTATATCAAGTTCATCCACTTTGCACCCTCTATTTACATCCACCATACATCAAGGTACCCTAAAACCTTGAATTTTGGAGTTACTTAATTTTCTTTAGTATTATCTCATTAACTTAAATAAGAAAGAAAAAATTGGATCAACATTTACCTCTTTCATTTATGGATTGTACTAACATTTTATGGAGCATATAGGATACTCAGATCATTAGCTCCTTATTCTCACCTAAGGTTTATTTAATGATATTAATCGAACCATGGATCTTCCTTCTTGAATACTACCCAAATTTTGTACAATTATGACAAGCACCTACATACTCTACATGACAAGGATCAATAATTAAGACCGAAATCTCATGATTTCAAACCTTGAAAAAAATTTAGATGGTTCACTTCTTTAATGCATTTTTATTTAAGGACTTGGATGGATGTCATTACACTCACCATGACACATTGTTGCGGATCTATATTAATTGATTCATAAAGAGACTTATCAAGCTATATAAGGACATGATCACACTTTTATTTTCTTGGATTGTTAATCTTTCCATTTAAATATCTTACAGATATTAGAAACACATAAGAATTTATGAAAGAGGACTAACTGGACATACCTTTTGACTATTCATACTTGCACTATTTTGGAAACTTTTATTAGCAGCTCTTGATACACACCATGCTTCTTTCAAAAGATAATTTCCCTCTACAAGCCTAGATAAGACACATAATGCTTGTAAGACCACTAAAAAGTAGATAGTTATAAAAAGAGATTTATGACTCTATCTTCTCTCTTTTTCCTTTCATAATTTCTCATTCTTCTTGAATATATCTTTAGTTTTCATAATTTCATCTCCTCTATCTTCTTATTCGGTTGAATGCCCGAAAAGCATACATGATGTACCTCATTCACTTGCTCTATCATAGTTAGGGATAAAAGTTCTTCATAACTAGTCTTAGGTTTTCTTTATTCCTTCTTGACTAGATCAACACTCTTTGATACCTTACTTGTACTAGAATCTCCTATGATTTTTCTTAAATTCTTCTTATTTCCATCATCTTCACATCTTATTTCTTTGTCATACCTTTCCTCTTTATACCTAGAGTTTGGTTCCTTGACCTTATATCTACACCCAATAACCTTTTTCCTATGACTTTCTCAAACCTGATTCTCTTGGGATCACTTTTGATATTGATTTTCATTTTGAATACCTTTTTAACTTTGCCTTTTAAGGTATCAAGCCTATTCCTTTACATAGAATGTTTAATATTGATAGCGAGTTTGTAAAAATGTCCATGTTCATGACAATTGTATAACACAATTTGATTTTTTCTTCTATATGGATGTGGCTTGATATTCTAATTATACTTAGAACAATTATGACTATGACACCTCCTAGCAACATTTCCAATTTTTTTACAATTGTATCATACCATCTTATTCATACCTATTCACTCTTCCTCTTTCCAATACTAACTAAATGTTTCATATAGACAATACTTAGCGTGCGTCCCTTTTCTTAACAATTGAAATAAATGATATTCCATGATTTATCATCTCTAAAATCTCTCCATGTCTGGTAATCTTTGAAAAGCTTCCTAAGCTCCTTAGCTCTATGTTCAAAATCATTACATTTATAACAATATCCATTAAAATATCTTCCATTCCCGGATACATTAGTTGTTTAACTAATTTAGACCTTATTGAATATCTCTCCTTGGTATTATTCATATTTTCTTTTCTTTTCAACTAGCCTTGTCATCCTCACACTTCTCCATAGGATCTCCTTTGAATCCTAGTCCTACCTTGTCACTGTTACTCTTTAAATATCCAAGATTACATCAAGAACTTCATAGCTCTTCTCTAACTTTCCATACATCTTCAACCTATTGTTTTCTTCTTCTAGGTCTTAAATTAAGATTATCAACTCTTCTTCACATGTCATGCTAGTATATTCTCTTTCTTTAAGGGATTTTATTACTCTATAAACTTGAGATTCTAGCTCTCTGTTGGATTGGAGGCATTATTATTCTTTGGGTTTAAGAGATTTTGAGATCATTTCTAATTTTTCTTCAAGTTCCTTAATTCCATATTCATGTTATTCATCCTTATTTATATGCCTTCCCTCAAGAATATTTATTTTGTCTTCATACTCTTTCACAATTAGCTTTAATTTATAGTTATTTCTTTTTGGTTCTATAATTCCTCAAGGGCACTAATAAATTATGCTTCAAGGTTTACTTCAAGCATCATCCTCATATAAAATTTCATCTTCACTAAGATAATTATATTTTTAGTTGTTTCCATATATTATCTCCATAGCCATGATTGTTCCTGAAGAGGATCTCCTTCAAGATTTTAAGCTTGCTTCAACATGACCTACTCTCATACCAATTGTTGGGAATAAAAACACTAAGAAAAGAGGGGTGAATCAAGTACTTCTTAAAACATTGATAGCATTTCAAAAACTCAATAAGCTATTCAATTATAATCAGCCATTACCATGATAAAATAGAGGGTTTCAAAATAAATAAGATAACATGAAAATACACATGGAGACAAATTTTAATGGGAAACCTAAAAGGGATAAAACCCACTGAAATCAATGCACTATTGAGGACAATTTTTCTATAAAAATTACATAGATTTAAATTTTAGAGAATCCACTCAACTAGAAGAAACCACTTTAAATTTTATCTAAACTTCTACTTAAAATTTAGCAAGATCCTACTTTCATGGAAGCTCTAAATCCTAAAGATTCAAAGCTCCTACTTGACCGTTAGTAAGCTCCAACTTGCAAGCAATCTACAACTCACTATTTTTATAAGATTCTACTTATACTTTTACAACTTTTTAATCACCTTCATCTTGTTACATAAACCAACATTTTGTGACCTCTTTTTCAACTCTTATATTATTCATTCACACACCTTGATTCACCTATCTTCTCTTTCACACCTTTCGCTTTCATGCAAATACAGTCTTCAATGGCATCTTTCACTCACACACTTATATCCATAATTCATACAAACATTAATTAATTTTCCTCCTTTCTAAATTAAACATTCATCATCTCATGTAACTCTTAATACAGTATTTAATATATGCTCTTACACCAAAGGATGAACCTATTTTTCACCCATTCACATGCCTCATACTTATTCAATATGGTCATCAAGAACCTTATTTTATCACACACTTAGTATTATAGATATAAGATAATAACCTCATCTTACACCTATTCCAGTTTAAATTATGACCCCTTTATCTTATAGCTCCTCTAACTTTTCCAAGAGACTGAGATGACATAATCTAAAAACTACCAAAATGTCATCATTACATCTGAATATTGTCAGCTGTAAGTAAAGTATTTTTATGAGATTTTCATAGAATTTATAACTCCTAATAATATCATAAAAACACTCCTTAACTCGTTACACCTATGACACATCTGATAAGATTCAATTTTCAGTTATGACATGTTAACAACTATGTTTGAACTTGCATGATAATTTTGTCTTCTTCTTACAACTTGGGATTGTTTTTCCTCTTTATAATTTAACTAATGTAAAGTGTTATGGAGGATTTTTTCATGTTACTAGGGTCCTGTCCTCAACATCTATTAGCTTGAGAATATTTGAAAGTCCCATTTTTTCATCAAAACTTCATTAGAGCTCATATGTTTAACTACATGCGCGGTTTTCAAAACCAGACTTAAACAGAGACATGCATGTAATCACTCAAGGATTCATATCATGTAATGAAAACATGTAGGATGACTCTTGATTATTTATAAAACATCATCAAATTATTAAATTTATTTATATCATAGATGGAGGATTCCATTTCAACTCATCTTATCAACTCAATTTGCACATTCATGGCTTCTTTAAAAACTAGTCACAAGAAGGATTTATCAAAATCAATATATGTTCATTAAAAAATATAAATTCTTGAATATATTTGTATTTTATCTCTATATCACCTTCAAGGAGTTTGATCAGATAAAAAAACTTCATTCTCTTCATGAAATACTAATTTGTATAAGGCCTCAAAGGGTTTTCAAATATAGCAAACTAGTCCTCAAAACTTATTTATAACTTCATTCAAACACCTATTCATGGTTCATAAGGCAACTTACTTGAAATATATTTACCTTCTACAACTAATTAATTTTCCATCAAGCTTCATTTTAAATTTTTGAGCATAAGTATGCTTGCATTTCGAGACAACTCTAATTGAGTTTTAGACTACAAAATCTAATCTTGTCTTAGATGACATCTACCACTTCAAAATACACTTTAATTCTAAAACAATACATGAAACACTTCATAGGATTCCTATAATTCCATTTTAAGCACTTAGATGTTGGGGTTTCGTGAATAAAATCATGTTTGCACTTCCATTTCTTAAACCTTCTTGAAAGGCCTAAAGGAGGCAATTTGGACAACTTGATCTTGGACACAAAACAAATTCAATAACTCAAGTAATGGGATCAAAAAATTGTATGATACTTCTATCAAAAATATGAGATCACTTTTCATTTCAAAAACATTCATTTACATCATCGTTCCTTAAGTTTAGTGTGACTAGTTTTGGCTTTTCTAGCCCTTAAGAAGTAGGTTGTCTTGGTTGACTTGTTTCACAAAATTTATGAAAAGACTATACCTGAAAATATTTATAGAAACTTTGGGAACATCCAAATATTTATCCCACAACATTATTTTCAATGTCAAATCTTCACTCTTTATTGTGCCATCTAATTTCTTCAAAAAAACTATATTTCAATGCCTTACCAAATGACTGGAGAATGAGAACATTTCTAAAATATAGTAGGAGGAGTCCTCTACATAATTAAATCATCAAATCAGCTCAAAAAATTCATTTCATTACTAGACTCTTCGCATTTTATCTATCAATGTAAAAGGTGGGTTTTAAGCTACTGAACTTCTTAGAAATTGTTCATAAAGGATAGGAAATTATTCTTCCTATTTCCACTTGTGAAATACCTTTGACTAATTGAACAAAATTTTATGAAAGAATTAGGAAACAATTCAAATGTTTAATGTTCTAATGAGCAAATCGGACTCAACCCATGAGCTAGAAATGGTCATTTCAAGAGCTTATTGGCACAAAAACTCTTTTTTCTTCCATGTCCTTTCAAGTTTGACCTGATTTTTTTCCATGGAACTAGGAAAACATTAATCAAATATCAGAAGATTTTTTTATTCTTAAATTTCTTTAAAATTATCTAATACCATGGTTTTGCATGCATACATAGCTTGTTCTCAAGGATATTTCTCTAAGAGACCTCATACATACATCTATAATTTATATTGTGACATGTAGAACATTACACATCATCTCTACACCATCACCATACATAATCCATGAATTCTCTTCATGCTTCTTAAAGATTACTCACTCGGTAAATGATCATCCTACATTATTAAGCCTTTCAAACCCAAGAGTTATGTCTAGGTATAACCCCTCACCAATGCTTAATCCTTGAACTAACACTTTGACTTCCCTTCCAAAAGCCTCTCCAAAATGAAAACAACATGACTTGCCTTCCTAAAACCTCCATGATCTCACTTTATCATATAAATAATCTGCATGCACTATTAGGTCATCAATTTCCAATACTAGGTCTAGGTATATGCCTAAAATAGATGACCAAATTATGTGTTTGCATATTGAGACCCATGTGAGTGTCTCCAAACTATATTAAAAATATCCAACACTTGCAAAAACATCCTTATGCCCTTGCATACTCTTCTTAGCTACATAATGCTTCATTTGGTCACTAAGGACAAGGAACATGGTCTAGGAGAGACCTATCAATCATGCTTAAACACTAAGCTTACATCTTGAGACCTCCAAGATAGTCTCTACATCAAGTCATACCTCTTTATATTGAAGATACATGTGGTGAATAGAAAAATCCGCTAAACATTGGACAAATGCATATAATCCTAACAAGATCGGTGAATCAAAGAATATCGAACCGATTGAGACATAAGCCAATAGGATCACTATCAAAAGAAGTGTCTTTTGGCTTATTTTGTAAGAAATATATTTATTGTACTTAATCAAATTAATATAGTGTTCCATATAAGAAATAGATATGTGTTCCTAGTATGGTGTATGAGATATAAAAGAGTTGAGGAAGTATGCAAGTCTATGAGACTAATGTAATCTATTTTGAGATATGAATAAATACTAATGATTGATCTATGGCATTACACTCTTTATATTAATCTACTTGAGTTTACTTTACTTTGCCCACCTTTTTGTTGCACATCCTTAACAAAAGGGAAAACTTCTTAACCCTCATGTTATTGTCGAGGATTAAGGTCAACATTTTGCTGTCTGAGCCCAAGTTCCTTTTTTAAGAGTATGTCTCGTAAAAATTTCACCACCAAGATATTGGAAATCAGATCTGAAATAAATTGAGGATTAGTTAGAAAATCATATTGATATATTAATTAAAGGAGAAGAAAAGAGACTCAAAGTATCATATAAAGGAACTGAATATGAATTATTTAGAGAATATGGATAGTGATTTTAGTCTCATTTTCCAAATTTATTGTGTCCTTTCATATTGGATCATGCTAAAAGAACAAAGTGGTCATATTTACATTCGAGGAAACCACTCGATTGGACTTATGAAATGTTACAAATTCTTAAAGATCTTGATGAACCTTGACGAGAGTAATAAATTAAAGGTTTGGAGTAATATAGGGATGAACAAGTTTTGATAACAAGAAATATGAAGTTTTAAAGCGGATCCGAGAGGAAGATTCCTTAACCAAGTTACTTTTTTAATCAAGATCTTACTAGTTGAAAAAATATTAATTACAAGCTCGAAAAGTTACTTTAGGGGACAGGAACCGCAGGATGGCATATGGGAAAGGGGGTGATCCAAGAGACACAACTTATCAAACTTTCATGCGGTGATGGTTGGGATAAAATAAATAGGATGACATGAAGAAAAATAAAACAAAAAAAATTACATAATTGACAAAAAGAAGGATTAGGAAGATTAGGAAAATTATTAACTAAAAATAAAATCAATCATGATGAAGATATAAAAATAGGGGATAGGATAGCTACATAGAATAAGGAATTAGAGAAAAATATAGAAAAAAAAGGTTAGCAAGGGAAGAAAGGGATAAGAAGTTAAATGAGAGGAAATAAAAATTAAACAAATTTAAACAATTAGAAAATAAAAATAAACCCACTTCAAGTGGAGGCTAGAAATTAACTACCCTAAAAATGGAGGCCAACTCTAAGATTCTTGCTATCATTCCCACACAAGGTGGAGACCAACAAGTTTTTGTTACACCATGGATCCCCATAGCACAATATCCATAAGATAACCCAATTCAGCACTCATTATCAAGGCAACCTATTTTCTTAAAATATTTGTAGGAATTAGTAGATAGATTGGAAATAGATCTTAATAAAGTATTAAGAACAACATAATTGGAAAAAGAAAAAGAAGAAACCATGTTATTGATTAATTAAAAGGTGAATATGAAGAAGAAGCAATTAGAGTGGAATAATTAGCTGAGGAATTTGGAGAAAAGATAAACATAATAAAAGAAAAGGATGAAGAAAAAAAGTATCTCTGAAAAAATAGATTTAGAAGTAGAAAGTAAAAATAAGAAATGAAGAAGTGATGAAGGATTAGAAGAAAATTATAGATTAAGAGATGTTAAAGGAAAAAAATTATTTATGGAAGAAGATAATTATGAAAAGTCACCAACAAAATATGTGTCCCCCAACCATCACACTAGCCCAAAGGAGATGACCCCTGGATCGGACGTCATTTCATGTTCCACTTTATACAACATTTTGAAAATTACAAGAGGAAGAAATTTTGATAGATAGGTATAAAAAATTACAAGAACAGAGTCGAAAATGATAAGATATTGTGAGAGAATTCATAGAACTACTAGGAGAACTTTATCTTGATATTGAACTTACACAAGACAAAGGAAAAAGGGAAGCCTACAAAAGACTAATAACCCCAGTAAGAATGTGAAACCTCTAAGGAAGAAAAAATCATTTAGAATCAATCAAATCCTTAACCGGTAGAAAAATGACTTAGAAGATCAAATTTTCAATATTTGGAAACGATGGAAAGGATGCGAGAAGAACATATGTTCATCTTAGATTCATACTAGAGAATAAATATAATACATTCTACAACCAAACTATTTGATTTCATTGGAACATTAAGAGAATATACCTTAAAGTTGTACATGAAGACAAATGCCCAAAATAACATAGATTAGGATGTTATAGAAAAACTTAAAGACATATTTCCATTTCCATGAATCACCTACGGCGAGTGTTAACAAAATGAGAGAATTAATTCATGAAGAGGATGAATTAGTAAAGGAATTTAGGTACAGATTCAATAATGCTACTAAAATATTAGAATAACCTTTGAATGATAAATAAAGAGTTATATGGTTAACCTCATGGTTTGTACCTGTTTTAGAGCATTCTTAAATGGGAAGACTTTTGTAAGTCTTTTAGATGTCATATAAATAGTCATAAGATTATAAAAACAACCTTGGAGGAGAGAAGGAGAAAATTAAATTAAGATAAAGTTATAAATAGTGCAAATAAAACTGGTAAAGTTAAAATTACACCAACGTATTCAAATGAAGAAAAATATTAGAACCATCTCACCATAAAAACTAACATCAAACCAAAATTTAGTGCACAATGTGTTATACAAAGGTAAATATTAAATTAGATTGTTCATATTTGAAAAAGGTAAAAGAGTTTCATAAGTTAGACAACATTCCTCGGAAAAATCATCTCCTAGTAACGTATGCGCAACATAAAGAACTTAGTATGGAATTTATAGATTTTGGGATTAGAATACCCAATATAGTTGTACATTATTAGAAGTATTCACTCCTACAAATAATTTTATGTTTTATACACCATGTGGTTCTTATAATCATTATCACCATACATATCCCTCGGTTTATGCTCTTGAAGAATTAAAATATTATAAAACTCAAATGGAAATGGCAGCTTAGAAACAATACAACCCCCTCATAACAACCAATGCCTACAAAGTAACAATTTATTAACCCCACTTAGTTAAAGTCTAGTAATTACTTCTCCTCCCCAATATCAAGGATATATATATGGATGACCACACTATAAATGGGGATATCAAGGAAATAAATATAACCCCAACTATTAGGAATATAATGATAGTGGATACATATGAGCATATAAAGGAGGGTATAGAGGTGGTCTATGAGGGGATACAATTACTATCAAAGAGGTAGAGGATATCAAGGATACCAAGGATATCAAGGGTGAGATAATCAAAATAAATCCAGTGGCTTCCATGACATAAGACCAATGCATTGTTACAAATGTGGAAAAGACAAACTAGTTATCAAGAAACCGCATAGATCCCTACCCTTGCGGATTTTTTCATGAATGTGGACATGATTATTTTATTTTTACCAAGGATACCAAATTTTATAGGGATAGACGAAAAAAAAGAAGCATTAGGAGGAGATGCTAAAAATAATCTCCAACATCTCACTAGAATACCTTGGAATGAAGATGAAGAAGTAGAACAAGAAAATAAAAATAAATAAAAAATCATCTAGTCCTAAAAGCAAACCAAAAAAGGAAAACAAAAATCAATAAGCTAGAGAAAAATAATTGAAAATAAAAACCCATAAGAAAGAAGGAATTGATCACAAAGACCCAAAGTATATAGCTATTATTACAACAAGGAGCGTTATCAAGAAGGAACCCACACCTCACAAAAAAAAATATCGATTACCTACTTGAAGATTCCTATAGTGGTGAGAAAGGGGATCCAAAAGAGTTTAGAACAGACCTCTATGATAAATAAGTGGAGAAAATTAAGGTAGTTACAAAAATCACATTCCATTTGTAAGAACAACATCTAAATTCATTTACATGATAACAAGATTTGGATGCACCCTAAAAATAACAAGTGATTAAGGAAAACATTTTGTTTATGCTACTATTTAATAACTGTTTTAAATTTTCAAAATATGAGTACACCATACCACCCTCAAGAAAATGGGATAATAGAGACATTTAACAAGGTATTGGAAAAAATACTCACAAAAATATGTTCACTTCAAAAAGCAGACTAGGACCTAAAAATATCATAAGCATTACGGGCATACTTGCACTACATATAAAATGATGGAAAAATACTCCCCATTTTAATTAGTATATGGCCCTCAATCCACGGTACCCTTAGAGTTTATCCTTCCAAGTATTAGGATGGAAATATCTTTGAGGATAAAAAGATACTTCAATGCATGAACGAATCGTCAAATTAGAAAAATTGGATGAGAAAATATTTATATCCTCTTACAATCAAACTAAGAAGAAAAAAAAATACAAAAAGCATTGCATGATTGCCATACAAAGAATAAACAGGTTTGACATAGGGGACCAAGTGTTATTATATAACAAAGATATGAAAAAAACATAAGAAGATAAAATTATGTTGTTTAGGACCATACATCCTCAAGGACATATTTTCCTCGGGAGCTACAAAACATCATACTCTCCAAAATAAAGAACTATAAAAAACAAGTAAGCAAGGAAAGAAGAACGATATAAGCAATAATGACATCAAGTAAGGAAAAAGGAGATGAATCAAATACAAAGACAAATATGCAAATAAATGAAAAGTAAAAGAATAACTCTGCAAAACAAAAGTAAAATCCACGAGAAATGGATACTGCAAAAAATAAAAAATGTTGAGGAAGAGATACCCACACAAAAATAAAAAATCAACGAAAGGAAGGAAATATCCACATAATACAAAGAAATCCACAGAGTTAAGCATATACCCGTGAAACAAAATAAAACCTACTAAATAAAACCAAATATCGTGGAACACAAGAAATAAGGGAAAGAGATGTCAAATATTGAAGGAATCCATAGATGAAGGATAAATAACCATGGATTATAGGAACACTAATAAAACCTGTAAAAAAAGGTTCAATTTCCTACCTCAACCCAATAAATGTTGTAGGTAAACGACATAAATCAATCAAAATATAAGGTTTGACAAAGGCACAACCCACAAAAATAAAACACACTAAGGTAAAATAAGTGAACTGCTGTGAAATCACAAAGTGTAAGGAAGATAGGAATTATGTAGTAGAGAAAATAAATAATAGAAGATGTCGACTCCCATCATTATTACATAGGAAGATTTACCACAACCTAAATTACAAAACCATTCCATGAAATTTAATCGGATGATTCAAAGGAGAATTTTCAAAAATTCTTTTCAAATTCAAACACATGTGTGACGTCAAAAATTAATGCATTCCAACATCGCAAAATATGATCACATGCGCTTGGAAGTTGATAGACAATTGTTGCTTCAAAAAAACTTAGATATATGAGAATTTGAATACAAGAACAATGCAAAATTCATATCCGGTTTAAAGTTAGATGCATGGATCTGAATTCCCTATTTTGTGAACATAGATAATGCAATAATGGTTTATCTTAGTCGATACATAACCAAATGATTTATATGGATCAGCCATACTAAATCAACACTTGAAGTATTAGAAAGAGTTACAAGATTATTGGCGACACTGCTACTCGAATTAACAAAAAGAACATGTCAATGAAAACTACAACATTATTTATGGATGTAACCATCTCAAAAGAGGAGTAAGGATTGGAGATAGGAAAAACCATGCCCTCAAGTATGTTTCTAAGGCTATTAGTTTAAAAAATTATCATACAAATCATGAAGATGATGCTCATGGGCCTAGTGCACAAATTGCACTAGATATGATAACTTCCCATTTTGAATATAAGATATGTGAAGTAATAGTTGTTGAGTCCCATGAGAATGCTAGAAATATTAAATAAGGAAAACATACATTTTTATGGGTCAATTTTTTTATGTCTTGAAATGTACTTCACCAATACCCTCCCAGCTAAGACAAAACCATTCCAGTGGCGGAAAGACAAAAAATTGAACAAAAGATTCTAGATCATTTGAAAAAAAAAGGATCAAATACAACAAATCACATGTTTGATAGGTTGGACAAATAATATTTGAAAGATAGTGACAAATTGATCTATGGTTTCAGAGCAAATAGTAGTAAAAATGAAAATGAAGTGATCTTTATTGTGGACATAGACTATACTTTCATAAGGCCCTTCATCATGTGAATTGAAAACATAGCCCCAATGCATTATAAAGCATCAAATGAGTTGGTGGCCACAATAATAGAATCAATAAGAAACTTTCACATGGATCCTAGAAAACAAGTACCCCAATATCAATTAAGTCATTGAATAAACATGGGAAGAATTTAGTAAAAATATATATAATAACATGGCAAAAGGGAAACAAGTAGAAAAAGACCAAAAAATTATAAAGGAGAACACAAAAAGAAAAATCAATAACACACCTAGCCACCAAATGAAAAAATACAATGGCCAAAAATAAAATTGTAAAAAAATGGCAATCAACAAATAATAAGAATAATAATAAGATTCAAAGTTATATCATATGCAAATAATGTATTCAACTAAAGAAGAAACCCCTTCATCTCCACTCTCACTCCCATCCATAGTACAAAAAAATTGTGACTACAATTCACTCGAGATGTAGAATCTTGGGAGGACTCCCAACTATCCACATTTTCCTATGAGTATTACAAGACATGTTTAACCCCAGCAGCATTTCATAAGTCTCCCAATAGTATGAAGTAAGCACATGTACAAAACATGTAGCTATATCGAGAGGCCATAATTCACTATCGAAGATATATACCTTGGTAATATGAGATATAGTCCATATATTGTCACATTAATTACTTAAGGAAATATAATTCCAAATAGATATAGACCAAGAGACCATTTTATAATTTTTAGGAAATGACTTAGATGGTTAAAACAAAAGAATAAGGATACCATCAAATAAAAAATCACATTCGGGAGATAGAAAAACTAATGATTATAACTCAAAAAGGCAAGGAATAAAAAGAGGAAGCAAAAAAGTAGGAAGACTAATACAAGAAGAAACTGGAACAAAAGAATCAAAGTGGGGAAGAGGAGAAACCAAAAGAAGCACAAGAGAATAAAGTAAGAGAAGAATAAATAAGGAGAATAGAAACAGAAAATAAGAAGAAACAAGAATAGGATCATACCAAAAAAAGGAGGAAGAAAATAATAAGAATAAAGAAGATGAGAAAATATATCGAAGGAAGAGGAAGAATGAAGAAAGTAAGAAGAGAAAAGAAAAAGAAAGAGGAAGAATGAAGACAAGAAGAAGAGAAAAATAAAAACAAAAAGAAAGAGAAAATCAAGAAGAAGAGAAGAACAAAGAGAAGGATAAGAAGAAGAAAGAAGAAGAAGAATGAAATAAAAATGAGGAAGAATAGAGGGAAAAAAATGAATAAAATAAAAAAGGGGGAAGAAGAATGAAAAAGATAAAAATAAAACAAGAATAAGCAAGAAGAAGATAGAAAAAGAGTGGAAGAAGAAGAAGAAAAAGGATACAAGAAGATAAAAAGAAGAAGGAAGAAGAAGAAAGAAGAATATATGTAAAAGGATGATGAAAAAAGAAACAAAAAGAAAAGGAGGCTAAGGAGAAGGAGGAGATAGAAAAAAATCCAGTAGTAGGAACAAATAAAGTAGCCCACGGTACAGTGTCACTCACTCTCCTCGGGATTCATTGGAAAAAATCAAACAAGTCCTCTAATAAAGAATACAAGAATATTTTAATCAGCTACAAAAAGGGTAGTATAACATACTCAATATGGATACATGGTGCATTTACATAAGCACTCACCCCTTCAAAAATTCACATGTAGCCAATTACTAGACCAAAGTGAAAAACAATACTAGATGCAGCGATGTGTAAATATGGAAGAATCCATGAATAGAATACTAACATCCATTAAGGCGGAAAAACCACACATCTAGATGGATTCCAGTCTACCTATAGAAACAACATGGCAACAATCCATATAGATGACTCTAGTGACATTACCACAATGTAGGAAAATAAGAAGAAAAATTTCAAATAAGAATAAATAAAATAATATAAGGTGCAAATCACATAGCCCCAAGTTATATAAAATCAAATATGGCATAGGGATAAGAAATAATATTTAATTAAACTAGAGAAATAAGTTAATAATGATGCATCATACTACGCCTATGTCATGGGTTGGTCGTGGGCCTAACTTAAGAAGATAAGGCATAATTAGATAAGCTTAAACAACAAATCAATAAAAATATACACAATATGACATAACTAAATATATCGATGGGGCTACACGTAGGAAACTTATATAACTCACATAACAATACCATAACAAGAAACAAAAATGTGCAAAAATATTACAGATATCCAAGAATGTAACACCACAATGAATAGATCACTTACAAGGATGCAACAAGAATTGGAAAATGAGAAACAAATATTCAGCCAAATTCAATCACAACAACCTCCTATAGACATCCTTAATTTTCTGCAAGAAAATACATAGCTTCAAACATAGATGTGGTAGATCAAATAACATTTATATTAGTTGTACCAATTAAATAAGAACATCACTACTCAAGTTACAAATTACATTCTTGAAACTAGCACTTAAAAAGATAAATGAGAAACCAAATTTTGATGGGAATCCATCATGTCCTGTAAATCCAAATCGGGCGAGTTGAGTGAGGGAGAACTTCCATGTTCCAGATGTCTAAGTTTTGGTAAGTTGATGCCTTTTTTTCAAAGAACAATTATGAAAATAAAGTATAAGAAAACTTCAAAATTTTGTACAAAAATATAGGGATATTCATATTTTTGGTTGCCTCGAGGACAAGACAACGTTTGAAGTCTAGGGTTGATGTTGAAAGGGTTCTTCATAAATTTTTGGGATAATCTGTAGAATAAAATAAAAACCACAATGTAAAGTAAGAATTCATGGATAAAGGAAAAAATCTTCAAAACACTAAATATACCAGCAATAAACAAAGAAAGATGCTAAACATAGGAGAAAGCCATAGAATCCTATCCAAAGCTGCAAATAAAATAACACCAGGAATAGAGAGTGGCATTAATTGAGAGTGTCATGACAAAAAAGTAGTTTCATTTGGCTTATTTTGTAATAAATATAAATATTTTACTTCATCAAATGAATATAGTGTGTCATATGAGAAATAGATATGCGTACCTAGTATCGTGTATGATATATAAAATATTAGAGAGATATTGAGTATGTCTAAGACTAATGTAAAATATTTTGAGATATGAATAAAGACTAATGATTAATCTATGATACTACATTCACTTTGTTCATCTAATTGAGTTAACTTTACTTTATTCACCTTTCCCTCGCACATCTTTAACAAAAGCAAGAACTTCTTAATCCACACACTATTGTCAAGGCTTGAGGTCAACATCCCCCTTTTTCATTTATGGAAAAACATGTACTTTCTCTCTCCCTCTTTTACATTAATCAAAAAGGACCTTTATATGGTCATTTTATTGAGCAATTGTGCCTCCAATCATAGATTTAAACAACTATGATGAGATACATACCTTCTTTGACTCTATATTTTTCTTCATTGTGTATTGAGTTCACTATAGATCCCCACGAACATTTACACATTCACATGCAAAAAAATTCTAAGCATGAATCATCACAAAACATCATATCTAGATTTTTTTCTATCTCATCTTGAATAATTTCTCACAGACGTGATCTTTTTCATATAAGGACCTTTTGCAACTTCAGCATCTAAATCCCTAAATCATCCTTTAAGACTATTGATTTAATATTTTTCATGCTATGGAGGATCACTTATCACATGAACCAAATCCTTTTTTCTCCCCTAAGATCATTCTACTACTATGTAAGTTTCTATGCAAGAATTAGACTACATACGTTGTTCTCATGTCATATAGAAAAGATAGACATAATATCATAGTCCTAAACTAGATTCTTAGTGCTTTCAATATTTGTTTCATGTTATTGTTTCCTACTTGAACATATGACTTTCTCCCGTTGGAGTATCTATGCAATCATCATCCAATATGACATTTTTACCTCCTTAATACTTAAAACCCCTACTTGAACATTATAAGTAGCTTGCCCTTCCTCAAAACATATTCTCATACCTATAGCACGATATTTCATAACTCCAACAATTTGCGGTACCTTGATATAATGATTTTTTTAGTCAAATTAGTCTTGCGAGTTTTCAAGCATCACCTTATAGGTATAATGGTAACTCTAGCACCATCTCACCCTATTGCATTCATAAAAGACCATAAAAAAACACCATGAATAGGTTGTGACCATTCGCATTTTCTATTCTAGAATTATTTTCATTTCAAGGAATGATTTCAAGAAGCATACCTCACATTTAGGTGTCTTTGAACATACTTGTAGTCCTTCCTAAGTCTTAACTCTTCATGTATTGGGGTTTTGCTAAGAGAATCACCTATTGTCTTCAAAGACATGGAATGCATCAATTCACTTCTTTTGATGATTATAATCAGTGAAAAATGCAAAAAACTTTGATTTATAATGATTCCATATCTTTTATCCAAATTAAAATCCCATCAAAATCCTTATCACTTCATTCAAAGATTATATCCCACCCGACATTCTTAAACCATCTAAAATATTGGTTTAGATATTCCTACACATCTTTAAGTAACCATATAATTTTTTGACACAAAGTATACCATTGAAGATTAACCACTTCATTTTCAATCATTATACAGACCTTACCCTTCTCCTTGTATCCTCTATGATGCCTAGCTAAACTTGATCCACCTTATGCATGAAACAAAGACTATAACACCACATCTAGCCTCATTCAGTTCCTGCTAGGTATTTACAATGTTTGTGTTATGTTTATTATGTGTTTTTGTTGCATTTATTCTATGTTTTTGATGTATTTGTGTTGTGTGTCATCTAAATGTTGATTCAGAATTATTTATTGATCTCTTAATATGCTTTACCTCTCTTTCATTGGTGGATTGTACCAACGTTTTATGGAGCATATAACATACTCGATCATTTTTTCCTTATTCTCAATTAATTTTTCTTTAATACTATTAATAAAACCATGTATCTTCCTTCTTGAAGAGTACCTCAACTTTTACAATTATGACAAGTACCTACATAATCTTCATAACAAGGATCAACAATTAAGAGAAAACTCTCACGACTACGAGACCTTGACATACTTTTAAATGGTTTATTTCTTTCATTACTTTGTATCTAAGAACTTGGATGGATTTCATTACACTCACTATGACACACTTTGATGGAGTTGTATTAATTGATTGATAATAGAGTTAGAAATATATACAAGGAAATGAAGACACTTTTATTTTCTTGGATTGTGAGCCTTGAAATTTAAATATATTACACATATTAGATATGCATAAGACCTTAGGAAAGATGACTAAGTGGACATACCTTTTGACTACTCATAATTTCACTATTTTTGAGACTTTTATCTGTAGATAATTATACACACCATGCTTCTTTTAGATGATAAGTTCCTTCTAGAAACCTAGATGTACATAGTGCTTCGAGACCACTAAAAAAGTAGATAGTAATAAAAGAAGAATGATGACACTATCTTCTCTCTCTTTTCATTTGATACTTTATCATTCTTCTTGAATATCCCTTTATGTGTTACAATTTCATCTCATATATCCTCTTATTTTTATTCAATGAATGACAAACATACATGATATACCTCATTCACTTGCTCTATTACAACTAGGGGTAAGAAAGTTTCATAACTAGTCTTAGGTTTTATTTCTTCCTTCTTGACTTGATCTACACTTTTTTATACCTCACTTATACTAGACTCTCCTATGAATTTTATTAATTACTTCTTCTTTCCTTCATCTTCACATGATATTTATTTCTCATACCTTACCTCTTTAGACCTAGAGTTATGTTCCTTGATCGTATTTAAACCCAACAACCTTATTTCTATGACTGCCTAAACCTGATTGTCTTGGGATCACTTCTGATATTATTATTAATTTTGAATACCTTTTGAACCTTCCATTTGAAGGTATGAAGCCTATTTTTGTACCAAGGTTTTTCATATTGATAGCGGTGTTTTGTAAAATGTCCGGGTTCATGACAATTGTGACACACAACTTTATTATTTCTTCTATATGGATATGGAATGAGATTTCAACTATACTTAGCAGAATTATGACTATGACACCTCCTAGAAACATGTTAAAATTTGTTCCAATTTTATCATACCATCTTATTTATACCTCTTGAGTATTATTGTTTCCAATACTAACTAAATGATTTATATATATAATACTTGGCGTTGTATCAATTTTCTTGACAATTGAAAAAATGATATTACTTGATTACTCATCTTTGCAATCTATCCATGGCTGGTTATATTTTACAAACTTACTACACTCCCTATCTCTATGCCTAAAATCATTACATGTATAACAATAGTCAATGAAGGATCTTTCATACTGGATGCATTCGGTTACCTAATTAATTTAGACCTTTTTGAATTTGTCTCCTTGGTCTTCTTCATGTTTTCTTATCTACTTAGAACAACATTTTCTTCCTCCCACTTCTCCATAGGATCTCCTTTTAATCCTAGTTCTATCTTTTCACCTTCGTTGCTATTTGACTATCAAGGATTCTATCAAGAACTTCAAAGCTCTTCTCTAACTTTCTATACATCTTCAACCTATTCTTTGCTTCTTTTAGGTCAGATTTTAAGATTATAAACTCTTATTCATATCTCATACTAGTATTTTCTTTGTATTTAAGGTATTTTATTACTCTATCAACTTGAGATTCCACCTTTGTATTAGATCTAAGGAATTCTTCTTCTTTGGTTTCTAGAGATGTAGATATTAGTTATAATTGTGTTTTGAGTTATTTGATTCTATATTCATGTTCTCTATCCTTATTACTCTTCCTTCCCTCAAGAAGATTGATTTTATCTTCATACTCTTTCACCTTTAGCGTCGATTTATGGTTTTTATTCTTTGGTGCTTTAATTCCTCAAAGGTGGTAAATAATTCTTCTTCAAGGTTTACTTCAGTATCATCCTCATCTTAAATTTCATTTTCACTAAGATACTATCTTTTGAGTTGCTTCAATATATTATCTCCATAGTCATAATTTTTATTCAAGAGGATCTCCTTCAAAATGTTAAGCTTTCTTCAACAAGACTTGATCTAATACCAATTATTGTAAATCATAAGAACTAAGAGGGGAGTGGTCAATCATTGCTTCTCAAAACTTTGACAAAATTTCAAAAAATAAATAATATATTCATTTCTAATTAACCTTTACCATGAGGAAATAAATGCATTCTAACAAAATTATAAAACATGCAAGTACTCATGGAGACAATGTTTAATGTGAGAAACCTTTATAGGAGAAAACCCCGCTGAAATCAATGTGCTACTATGGACAATTGGTCTATAAAAATTACATATATTTAATTTTTTTGAGCATCCCCTCAACCTGAAAAAACCACTCCAAAATTTATCCAATATTTTACTCGAACTTTAGCAATCTCCTACTTGCATGAAATCTCCAACTCCAAAAGATTCATTCAAGCTCCTACTTTACCTTTAGAAAGCTCCAACTTGCAAGGAAGCTACAACTCCCTATTTTTCTAAGCTCCTACTTAGAATTTTACAATGTTTTTATCACCTTCATCTTGTTTCCTAAACCAACATATTGTGGCCTCTTATTTATCTCCTCTATTCTTCATTCACACACCTTTATTCACCTATCTTCTCTTCTACACCTTCTTTTGCAAATACAATATTCAATGGATAATTTCACTCACACACTTGTGTCTCTAATTCATACAAACATGAACTAATTTTCCTCATTTCTCACTTCAACATTCATCAACTCACACAGGTATTAATACATGTTGTTACACCCAAGGATGAACCTTATTTCACCTCATTCGCATGCCTCATATTGCTTCTATATGGTCATCAAGAACCTTATTTTCCTACACACTTAGGCTTAAATATATAATAGAGTAACCTACCATTATACCTCCTCCACTTTGACTTATGAAATATTGAGATATTAGCTCCTCCAACTCGTGTAAGAGACTTATATGACATCACCAAAAAACTACCAAAATGTCATCATTACATTTGCACACTCTCAAATTGTAAATACTTGTTATTTTCTGAGCTTTCCATAGAATTTATAACTATTAATAAAATCATAAAAACACTCCTTAACTCATTGCACCTATGAAAAATTTGATAAGGTACCCTTTTCAGATTCTAATGTTGAAAACTCTATTTGAAAATATCATATTCCTTTTGTCTTCTTCTTTCAACATGGGTTTCTTTCTCCCTTGCTAATGTAACTAATGCCAAGTATTATGGATGATGGGTGCACGTTACTAGGGTCCTTTCCTTTCCATATATTATGTTTAAAATCTTTTCAACTCCCATTTTATCATCAAAACTTCATTAGAGCTCATATGCTCAACTAGATGCATGGTTTTCAAAACCAGTCTTCAACTTGCATGCATGTACTCACTCAATGATTAAAATAATGAAATAAAAATAGGTATTAGGGATCTTAATTATTTCTAAAAATCCATAAAATTATTTTAGTTCTTCATATTATATCACGAATCTTTCATTTCAAGTCATCTTCTCAAGTGGGTCTCCACATTGATTGTTTCTTCATAAAACCAATCACAAGAAGGATTTATCAAAAATAATGTATGTTCATTAAAAACCTATAAAATATTGGATGAGTGTCATATGTGATATATATATCACTTTAAAGGATATTTAGTAGTTATAATATCATCATTTTCTTCATGCAGACTGATTTAAATAAGGTCTCAAAGGGTTTTCAAACACGAGAAAAACCAGTCCTCAAAACATTGTTATAACTTCATTCAAACACTTGTTCATGGATCATAGGGAACATTTTTTGAATTTAATTTTCCTTTTAAACTAATAAATCTATCAAGAATATTCATTTTTAATTTTTAAACTAATAACTCTATCTAGGTTTTAGAGTACAAAAACCAGTCTTGTCTTAGATTACTTCTACCACTTCAAAACACACTTTCATTTCAAACCAATACATGATAAACTTCATAGGATTCCTATAATTAAATTTAAATTACTTACTTATATGGGTTGTGAGGAGAAAATCATGCTTTCATTCCCATTTCTCTAACCATTTTGACTTGCCTAAAAGAGGAAATTTGGACCACTTGATCTTGGACATAAAAACATTTCACCAACTCAATTAATGCACTCTAAAATTTCATATAAGACTTTTATCAACCAAATAAGCTCATTTTTCACTTCAACAACATTTTTTTACATCATCATCCCTTCAATTCATCTTGACTAGTTTTGGATTTTCTAAAAGTAGGTTGTCTCGATTGACTTGTTTCATAAAGTTTATGCAAAGACCATTCCTAAAACTATCCATGGACACTTGGGTAACATCCCAATATTTCTCCCACACCAACATTTTCAACATGAAACCTTCATCTCTTGACTGTGCCATCAAATTTCTTCAAAATAAACATATTTTCAATGCCTTACAAGTTGACCTAAAGAATGATACCATGACCAAAATGAAGTAGGAGGAGTCCTCTACATACTCAAATGATAAAATAAGCTCAAAAATTAGTTTCATGAAAAAAATCTATAAATTTTCTCCATCCTTATCAAAGGAGGGTTTTAATATACTTAACTTCGTAGAGATAATTCATAAAGGATAGGCCATTATTATTCCTCGTTGCACTTGTAAAATAATATTGAATCCATACCCAAACTTTTATGAAAGACTTAGGGGTTTAAAATTCCAATGAGTACCTCAAACTCAACCCTCAAGCTAGAAATGGTCATTTCAAGAGTTTTATGGCACCAAAACTCTTTTTCTTGCATGTCCTTTATAAGTTTGACATGAAAATTTGTCCACAGCACTAGAAAAACCTCCTTCACATGTCCCAAAATTTATATGGGTCTGGAATTTCTTGAAAATCATCCACCACCATGGTTTGTTCATGCATACCTATCTTGTTCTCAAGGATATAACTCCAGGAGAGCTCATGCATGCCTCTATAATCTAGATTATGACCTATACCATATTCCACATAATATCTACACCATAATCATAAAAATCCATGATTTATCTTTATACTTCCAAGAGCTTACTCACTTAGCAAATGATCATCCTTATTAAGGCTTTAAGACCCAAGAGTTAGGTCTAGGTATAACCCTCAACCATGATTAATCCCTAAACTAGCATGCTAACTTACCTTCTAAGCCTCTACAAAATGAAAAAAAAACATGACTTACCTTCTTGAATCATTCATCATCTCACTTGATCATAAAAATAATCTTCATACATTATTAGGTCATCACTTACCAAGACTAGGTATAGGTATATGCCTAGAAACACATGACCAAACTATGTATCTACATATTGAGACCCTTGTGACAGTCTCCACACTCTATGAAAAATATATAACACTTGAAAAAACATTCTCATGCCCCTGCATACTCCTCTTATCTACATCATGCTTCATTTGGTCACCAGGACCAAGAACAGGGTCTAGGAGAGACATATCAATCATGCTAAAACATTTATTTTGTCACATGAGACCTCTAAAATAGTCTCTACATCATGCATATATCCTATTATGCACCTCCATAATCATTTCCATCAACTGGTGATCTCATCCTTTTCACTTTTTCATTAATGGCTCTCTATCAATGACTCATTTGACATCAATGACAACACATGACAACACTTTGAACTAAAACAAAAATTAGTCAGGATAGAATAATCCCCTAAAGGTTAGTAGAATTGAGGGGAATATTTTCTTTATAGGGGATTTTTAATTAGGATTCATTTCAATGGGATAGGTGAATTTCCTTCCTAGTTGGGGGATTTCATTGTTTTCACCATTGGGGTTTTCTAATACATCAACCATCATTGTTTGTTGATCAATTTTTACACAGTTAATTTTAATGGGCTTTTTTCAAGTTTTCTCTAACAAATATACCCCTATTATCTCTAGGTATAAACATAAAATCCTATTATACTTAATAAAAATATCCTAGGTATAAGTTCTTAACTGATTACTATGTTCCACATACTCAAAAGCATTGAAAAGAGTCTTTTTCTCACCAAAATACCTTTTATTTCGAAAGAAATGGTATGGAAAAAAAGTCTAAATGGAAACATACCAGGTCATCAAGAAGTAAGCAATTTATTACCTTGATCTTTGATAACATATTAGAATTCCATGACAACAACACCAAAAAGTGATGAGAATCATTGATACCCATATTGAAATGATTTATTGATTTTCAATACCAAGGTGTTGTTTTAGGTTGTTTGTAACAAAACATAGTTGAAACTATGATTAAACATACATTAACTTAAACATTTAACCATATATATATATATATATATTCCTACAAAATCTTGTCTATCTCAGCAATATTTGATTGTATAAAATAGAGAGGGGTACAAATTTTGAAACCAAATAACAATTTCAAATACTAAAAACATTAGAGTAATTTCAAGTAATCAAATGATGAGTAAACAAAAATATAAACAAGCATGAAGTAAATCCCTTCACATTGTAGAGGAGTGGCCCTTTCTCCTTCCCTCTACTCGATTTTAGAATTGAAATTACACTAGTAAGATTGAACTCAAAATCATGTGCTTTATTAATCGAGTAATGTGATACATGCTTCTCTTCTTTCTATTAACAATAACAAACAACCTTCTAATCCTCACACAAACACATTTTATAATAGGTGAAGTTTAGTCCCTCTACAAGATGACTCGTTATTTGTAACAACTATAATAATTAACTAATAATTTCCATAAGATCAACGAGTGTAATCGAGAGTTATAAGTTTTGAATAACAAATACATATAACATCTTGATTAGATTTATCTTGCTAACTATTATTGGACTCCCAAATTAATGCCCAACTAAGATATTAGAGATTTAACGAGTTGATAAACTTATGCATTTGAAGACCTTAAATAATAATGACTTCTAGTTCACTCCCATTAGGGAATATATTCATTTTGTTTTCAAATACCATTTCCAAACACTTAATACATGTTTTCTAACCAAACTGATGTTAATTAACAATCTCATAAATTACACAAGTAAACTACGACTAGATGATGATATGTATTAGATGTTCCTTCCATCATATATCTCATGTGATGACTAGAATAGTTCCTTTCTTTGTTGTATGAGTCCTTTAGTTCCTTCTTGTGATTCATGCACTTCCATAACATGAGTCCTGCACTTCATGGTGTGAGTTCTACATTGGGCTTTAAGAGATTCCTATGTCGCGCTTTGTATGAGTCCTGCACTAGGCTTATAATAGGTCCTTCATTAACACATGTTATTTTATATATCAATTTATATCAACACATTCTAAGAATCTTATACGAGATGAAAATGAATAAGGTTTTTGTATAAAAAAATTAATTATATAAAATTATTAATTAAAAATGCCAACATTAGCCTAATACAAAATAATGGTAAAAAAAGGGGTTTAGATGGCAATTAATAAGGATCTTAACATAAAAACATGTGTGTGTGTGTGTGTGTGTGTGTGTGTGTGTGTGTAGCCAATAAAAGTGTCTTGTAATCCTTTTCAATGAATCCATTTTGTGCAATATCCTACAATCATTATTGGCCCATGGGGTTACATTTCTACCATGCATTTAATCAAACAATCTACATTCCATGTGTAGGGCCATGATAAACTTCTATGGCATCTAAATCGTTTGAATTGTCCATAAAACCACAATATTTTAGTCATTTTATAAAATAGTTTAAATGTCTTATACAGGTGGTCATGCTAGTCTCCTCTATGGCGTCCAAAAGTTACCTAACCATCCAAGAGGCCACCACCCTTTCAGAATTTTAATCAAAATTTTACTTTCCCTTTTTTGGCTTCCCAACATCAACTAAAAAATTAAATTAAATTAAAAACAGCAATTGCAATGTCGTCATTACCAAAGACAACTCACCACCAAACAAAATGTTATCATAGGGAGAAAATGTAGGTGTTGACACGAGGTTGAGGTATTTGGATTTACACTTTTCAAATTTATTTCATTCAAATTTTCTAAATCCCTTTTTAACAAACTCATTGAGTTTTTACCTAGCAATCATTATTGTCCATGAGCCTTGTGTATACTTTAACTGCTATATACCAAAATAATAGAAAGAAACACAAACAATGCCAAAGTAATCCATAGCCAACATAACCCTCTCGCTAACATAATGCAACCAGATGAAGGAAAGGAGATGATGAAAGTGTTCATAGGATTTTAAACACGTCCATTTGATTAAAACCTATAGAAAATACATCCTTCACCATGAAATATTTAAACAAGCCAAGGAAAAGATAGATGAAATCCTCTAACTAAAAGCTGGAACGCATTCACCCACACACAAACCAAAAATTCCCAAAAGATAAAATTTTTCAAAATCCTCTCACAAAAAACAAACTCACAATACCCAAGAACAATTCCATTATTTCATTCCTTACTATGTAGTTTGCACAAGCTCCAACAACTAGGTATAATTTAGGGATATTAAAGATATTTAACGATTTAATTATTTTCATTTTACTTTTGTTGTTTACAATCTAATATCAAAAGACTATAATATTTTATTATTTTTAAATTTTCTTTAACCATAACCACAACATCTCCCCATTAAGGTATGTACTTTATCACACAATCAACTTGATTTGTAAGTTACGTGGATCACTTTTATTGTTATCTGTAATCCAATTTGGTTATAATAACTTAACATTATAAAGAAATATATATGTATATTTCAAACTTCAAGATTCGAATATGCTCTCGAGTTTTATGAATCATAAGAAGAATGACATCACCACACAAATCATAGACACAAAGACAATCAAAGGATTCAAAAGGGTTAGTCCACAAGTAGACAACTTCAAAGTTACCCTTTTACTTTTGTTATATCTAATGTTTAATTCATTGTTTTGCCTATTTTATTTTATGATCACTTCATAGGTGGCCAAAATGACAACTTGACATATTGCGGTCCCTTGGGAAAGGATTTTAAATACTTATAAATGATAACTAGGTGATATTTATCCAAAAATCCATGGAACATGAGGACTTTTGAATAACATGAGAATTTTTTTATAAATCCCCGCATCCATTAAGGCCGAAGCAAGGAAAATTTTCTATGAGATAGAGGGAGCACTACATTTTCATCACTGCTCCAACCGATAATCATCCCAGACAGGTGAGATAGAGGCTAATTAATCCTTATCCTATTATTACTTACGCTTGTTATTACGTGTTGGATATTTTGTATTCTTGATATATTCTAATTGATCTCGGTTTTAATACTTGAAATTTAATTCTGTTAAATCATTTATCAATTGTGTGTCAAATTTTATGCTATTAATTTCCTAATTTTAATTCAATAATTCCATAAATTTATAGGTGTGCTACAAGAAATTACATGTACATTTAGAGAATACTATTAAGTATTTTAGGAAACAAAGATAATATAATATATATTGTGTGTTACATCATATAAAAAATGAGCAATGAAACTAATAAGGATTGATTATTTGCATGACATTGAACTAATTAATGACTTACATCATATTTCTTGTATTATATTTAAAAATTTGTTTGAACTAGGCATCGTAATAATAGTGGAGGTATAACATCTATAGTCCCTCTAAAATTATCCACATTTATTATTTTCTTGCTAGTTATTATTAAAATGAGTGAGTTAGTGTTGTCATTGATGTAAAAGGTGAATACACATTAATGAAAAACATTTATGAGGTCTAGGTTTGTAATAGGGTGTTTAGAATGATTTTTTATGGGAAAACAAGTTGTAACATGGTTATAAGAGTGGAAAATTTAAGAATGACTTGACCTAGTAGGCCTAATCAAGAGACCTAATTAGCCTAGGTGATAGTAGATGATAGTTTGAGTTGCATGGTGGCTTGAGAAGCATGATGGAATAATGGAGAAAATAATATGATATTTTTAGCATACTCATCATATTTTCATAGTGAAGGTACATGTTTGAGCATGGTTTGCAGGTGATCTTAGAGGCCTAATGAGGCATGATCATCAGTTGTAAAGCTATATGATCCCATGAAGGAATGAAGGTGAGTGATGTATGATGTCTCATGGATTTGAGGTCCTTTTAAATATGTTTCATGCTGAGGTATGAGGTCCTCCTACTCTGTTTTGGTCTAGACATGCTTATTTCCTATGACCTAGCTATGAAAGTCATGGTGATTGAGAATATTCAGAATTATTTATGAGAACATGAGCATTGCACAAGTTATTCAAGGTTATCTTGGTGTTGTGGGAAAATTTTCAGGTTGATATGAATAATATTTTACAAGTTATGAGGTTTTTGGTCATACTTGAGTTCTGTAGAAAGCATGTATCCTAGATCAATGTGAGAGAAATAAATTCGGATGACATATGTAAAGTATGCATGGGCCTATGATCCTTTCTAGGATGCTCATGAATGGAACTAATAATATCTCAAAGTTGTAATGAGGTTAAAAGAGGTTCTATCTTTAATGAATGATTATTAAGAAGGTAAGTTGATTTTATGAGCTTGAAACCCTAGTTTGCTAGCGATAGAGGAAAACTTATTATTTTGGGTCTAGAATGGATTAAATAATCAAATTAAATGATTTTAGGATGGGGAGGACTCTCCCATATTTTATATGGTGGTGGTTTAAGGTCATGACATTTAGTGGAGCCCACCCATATTTTCTTGTTTTTAGGAAAGAATTATTTTAGTCTTGGGTTTTCCATTAGAACCTATGACTAAATTAGTGTTTTGAGTTGTATGGGAGATATAATACACTTTTTAAGTCATTTAAAATATTTTTGAGGCCGATTTATGACGTTCAAAGGTCAAAATAGGTTTCTTTATTTTTCGGCTAAAAGGGCGCTTTTAGGAGTCTTGGAGTATGACTGTGTTTAAGAACTTGTGGTCTTAATGATGAAGGTTCATGGAATTTGGGGGTGATGTATGAATCCCACATGATATGATTTATGTATTTTTGAGCTCTAAAATTTGGTTGAGGTAGCATGAATAAGGTCACAAGTGTACTAGTTCAAGATAACATAGGTATGGTCTAAAGATTGGTCCAAAAGACCAATATCTTGGCTTAGCGGATGATTTATATCCATTGGAGAGTTAGTAAGGATGAAAAATTATTATATTCCATTCATTTAGGATTCTTTAAAGTGTCAACAAGTGTGTTTTTGGTCAAGTTTGTAATAGTATTTTCTGCATAGTCCAATCTTCTTGAAGGGAAAATTTGACTAAATTTCTTAGAATTTTCTAGAGTTCACCGGCTTTCCAATTAGTGGTTACATGCCATGATAAATTTGTTTTGATGTGATCTTGGAATTCATTTTTGGAGACTAGTTCCTAGAGATGTCTATGTTAAGTAAGAAACGGTCCTACTTGGCGCTTTATGAGATGGATGAATGAAGAAGAGTTCCTTAAGCTTATGGATGATTTTCGAGCATAGTTTTAACATATGTGGAGCCTTTGGAGGAATTTTCAATTTTATATTTATTTTTGGAGTCCATTGTTTGCTTTATGAATGTGTATTTTCTATTCTTAGCCTAATGTGATCTTATTGGTTTTCTTGATGCATTTTTGACCCATATGGGTCTTTATTATGATTTTATATGATTTTGCGGTTTTTAATATTTCATGACAAAATTAAATAGGATGCCCTTCTCCTTGGCGGCGGCTTTGGGAATCCGCCCCTTGAGTGCAAAACTGATGGCGGCACCTATAAAATGGGCATGGAAAATACAACACCAATCTCTTGGATTGACATGGCTTTTGATGCAAATCAAGACCCCCCTTAAAAGAAAATCCGGGATAAAGTTTCTCCGACCTGTCAAAAAGCAGAGGGTCTCTCCATTGAGACAGGTAAAGGTGGCTCGGTCTCCCCTACAAATCTCAACAATGACAATGAATCATTTAAAAATAATGGATCTTATTTCAAAAGAATGGATGGATCCAACTCGCTTCAGAAAAGTGGTCACACAGGAACCTCTGGTGGAGCTAAGTCTACTTCTTATGCTTCAGTGGTCTCTAAACAAAAGGAGAGTACCAGAAATGAGCTCTTGAAACCCTCTCAGGAGGTCCCGATGCTGAAAATCGGGAGGATCTTCTTAAAAAAATTCTTAAGGAAGAGGAAAATCTCTCTCAGCTGGGTCTCATATGTAGATTCCATAAATTTTGGCCTAAGCTTTCTCAGCTCCATGAATGGATAGCCCAGAGGTGGAGAGAAAAAATACAAGGTAAGATTGAGCTTTATCCCTATGCTAAAGCTTACTTCATTGCAGTCTTTGAAACCCCTGCTGATAGGGATTTAATCTTTAGCCAACATTGGGTTTGGGGGGAACATGGGCTGATGTCCAAACCATGGTATCCGTCCTTCGACCCGTTAAAGGAGTCTTTTGATACCTACCCGATTTGGGTTCGTTTACCAGGACTTCCGTTACAACTTTGGAATAGATCTTGTCTCATTGCTATAGGTGATACTCTTGGATCATGTGTGGCAGTTGATGGTAAGACCTCCATTCAAACACATACTACGTTTTCTCGTATCCTGGTTGATATTGATACCTCCAAACCCTTACCAGCAGAAATCAATCTTCAGATTGGAGAAAGGCTCTGGATACAAAGGATTGACTATGAGAGACTTGCCTTCAGATGTCGGCATTGCTTCCAAACTGGTCATGTTACAAATGATTGTGAACATTCCAAATGAAAGACCAAAGCTGCTTGGTGGAAGGATTCACTTCCTGAACATCTCACAATTGACTCAGATCCGGCTGAGGATTCTAGTGCCCCCTTGCATGTTGACTCACCCGTAATGACTGATTCACAGGCCAACATAGCGAAACTTCCTACAGACTATCCTCCACAGATTGTTGATTCAGTGTTTAAGGAAGTTTCGGCCCCCCTTCCTATGGGTCACATACACATCAAGTCCATTGCAGATGCTTCATTTGCATTGGATGCAGGAAATCTTGAATGGACAGTGGTAGATTGGAAGAAGAAGGGAAATGTCAAATCTAAACCTCCCACCACTCCGACAAGGTTTGATTCTGGTCGTTGTTAGTGCTATTATTGTTACATCTGGGCAAATGGCCAACTCGCATACGATTCTTTGGTAGCTGTGTTGTTGTTAAGTTGTATTTTAGCTTTGTTTTTGAAGCAGCTACTTTGTTTTTGCTGGTTCTTGGCTGTTTTCTTTTGTTGGGATTTCTGGGGTTAAATTTTTCTTTTGAGCATTGTTGTAAAAGGGTATAGTCCCTTTCAAAAAACTATTTACCAATAATTTAAAAAGAAAAAATATTTCATGACAAAATGTAGGGGTCAATTCTAACCTAGTAGTGTTTAGGAGATGATTCACATTTTTAATTGAATGTATTTGTTCATTTTGAACTATTTTAAAAGAGATGGAAAGAGTGTGAACTAAGAGAGAGAGAGAGAGAGAGAGAGAGAGAGAGAGAGAGTGGTTTAAAGGTATCAAGATAGAGTTAAGAGAGTGTGTAAATGTCTAAGGATATTTGAGAAGTAGAACATCAAGGGTAACTGATCAATTTATTCCATTAAGAAGCAATCTTGAGCGAGTTAATATATATATATATATATATATATATATATATATATGATGAGGATTTGGTGTTATTATAGATAAAATTTGATCACTATCAGTTGTGTGAGTAGCATATCTTCATTGATCATCCATTTCTATGTGGTTGAGTTGGTTTTTATTACCTTAGGTGGTTGTAGCCTCCTTTTAAGGTTGGTGCCTTTCTAAATAGGGTTTTGTGTTCCTTGTGGGGTTTGTTTTCTAACTTAACAAATCTTGTGTGATCTTTCATATTTATGCAAGTATTTTTTTGTAATATAATCAAAATTTTCAATGGTTTTTACTCCCCTTGAGGTTTTCCCACTTACATCTTATATTATTGTGTAATCTCTCATAGTTAGGCTCATGTGAATGATTGTTATATGATAGTTGATCTCACATTAATGCATTATTGAATGATAAATGGTTTATGAAAGTTGAATTGAATTGGTTAACAGACTTGAAGGGCTTATTCATCCTCCTCCTGTCCATTATGCTTACAAAAAGTGCTAATTTATTAGGTTTCTAAATAATGATATAAATTTCTTATAGATCTATCTTGCATTCTATAAATGTGAATTAGGTGTTCAAATATATGAAACTGATGAACATGTTTATCAAAATAATAATGTTGATTTTTTGGTCCTTTTGACTCGCTATTTCGACCTATTTTGCATTGTCTATTTATAATACTTATCTCTATTTGTTCATAAAATAAGGTAATCTATAAAACCTCGTCATGTTAGCTATTAATCATTCAAGAAAAATTGTTAATATAATTATATTTTGTTTTAAAGGTTAAAATCCATTCAAAATTAAGTGTAATAATTATAGGTAAAGGTATTACATATTGATTAAAGCCCCACTTTCTCATCAATCACTTATCTATTCTTATTTTTCCTTAATTTCATTTATATCTACTATATGATTGTTTAAATTTATGTATTGTAAATTAGCTCATAATAGAGATATTCATTTTCCTTTTCATTCCTAGAGATGTCAACTTGTCTTTCAAATGCACAAACACCTATATTGATGTATTCAAATAATGAAATTTAGTTTATAATTATCTTTAATTTAATATTCATATTTACATGGTATGATGTTATATCTACTCTAGGAAATGTAATTACTCATTGGTTTTTATCTCGATTAAAAATATGCATGAACCCTTTTAATCCTATAATACTTTATGGAATGGAAAAGATAAGAAATGAATCATAAATTTGTATCATTTATCCTTAGTTCTACTTTGCAACCATTTACTTTTTGACATAATATTAATAAATCTCATTTCTATTACAATAAAAATATCAACATTCCTCCACAAACCCTAATGACTAGGTAGCTCTACATTGTGCTAAAATTGCATCTATTTACCTGCAATATAGTAGTCTTTACCATGGTGGAATTCCTCTTAGATCTAAGGGAAATACAATGCAAGAGGACCAATTTAAAATGCATCTTAAAATTCTTTTCAAACCATGTTTAGTTATTGTTAATGAAAAAAGTAGCACCTTATGATTTGATCATGGAATATCAATACTTTTGGCTAACATGGGACTATCTCTATGTGTGGGACTTTCATCTTGAGATAGACCTCCAGAGAAGATTGGTTCCACTAGCTATCCTAATGCTAAAAGTACTACTACAGTTGAAATAAAAACTATATAAACCTAAGATCGGAATTGAAAGTGACCATAGAGAGTGAGGGGATAAAGGATATAAAAACATAAGCTAAAAGAGGTGATAACATTAAGAAAAGGGGATCAATATCCATGAGGGATAAATGAGAAGGAAACATTACAAGGAGAGGGAAGACAAATGTGCCAAAAAAACCAAAACAATATGCCCAACCCATTACACATACAAAACACAAAAAAATTGAGAAAACAACCCACACAACATTCCAAATAATGGAATGGGAGGTAAGAGTGAAATGAAACATCAAAATAGGGTAGAGAAATAGCCAAAAGAAGATATTATTGTAATAAAAGTATACATAAACCATTGTACATCCATGGGGAAAGGCACAAAACACAATCAAATGTCTAAATATGAGGTCTAAACCTCACATCTATTTGGGGAACCATTTTAGCATCGTGACTTTATAAATTTTTAGAAGAATAATTTATAATGAAATGAGTTGTAAATATATAGAGAAATGAGAGATAAAGAGGAGGTAAAGAGAGGGGGATGCACCAAATTCAAACTCAACCATTGACCCAACATGATCAATGCCTAAAAACACACATACATACCTGATAGATCCATTCCTTATCATAGACTCTCTGATGTAATAAATTCAGTTCTTGAATTCATTTCATGTTTGTGCACGTCAAAAATTGCACTTTTCGCCTCTAAACCAATGTTTACATTTTTACCCCAAAACTCAATCAATTTAAAAATTTATTGATGCCAAAATCAAGCCCTTATCGATAACTTTCCAATGCCACTAAATTCATTAAATTTTAATCTCCACAACTAATGTTATTGTCAAAAACCGCTACCACTTTTTTCTATGGACTTCCCTATATTTGTTTTTTTCTTTGCATATTTTCTCCTTGTTTGGCAGATCCATAATGTTCTCGCAACATCACTTTTTTTTATTTTTAAGATTTCATGGTTTTTCTATGTGTTCTAAGGAAATTTTCAATATCTCACTATATTTGAATAACTTTAGTACACGGCGAGGTCTATCTCCATTTTCTCAGTAGATTTGAATAATCCACGGCTAAAATCCATTGTTAGGTGGGATTTTGAAAGTTACATGGCTAATCCATTTGTAAGAAAAACACAAAATATATTCCCATCTTATTCCATGTATTTTCATGTCTTCCTTAAAGTGTGGAAAACCCCTTACAACACACGCAGAGGTCTAGTTCTATGTTCGACAATATTTTGAATTGGCAATCATTTTCCTTTGTTTCACATATTTTGAGGTATGCGAAACACTAATATTTAATAATACCATGGAAAAATAAGTTATTGTTCCATATATTTTGACATTTTCCACACTTAAACTTGTTAATTCTTGCCATGCGACTCATTTTGTCTTGTCCATTGTGCATTGTGGCTCTTTTGAGAAGAACCCATGTTTCACTTTTTCTACATGAAGCTCTATCTATTTTCTCCAATTCCATGGAATACTATTTCCTTTTTCTATGGATTTAACATGTAATAGATGTTAAAAACAATCCTTATAATAAATCCTACACATATTTTTTCTTATCTAATTTTCTCTAAGACCCATGTTTTAGTAATTTTATCTTGATTTATTTTCTTTAAGAAAGTGCAACACAAAAACTTAGAATAATATCGGGGTTTAGAGCTACTTGTGGAATGATGAATGCACACCATTGAATCCTAACAACATAGGAACTTATTTTTGGTTGGGAAGGAAAACCTACACATAAGAATATAAATCATAAGAATAAATTAGTAATATATAAGGTGAATTTCTTAGAAAGTACAGTCTAAGAAGATAAATCCTTCCTTTTTCATATGTCAACTCACTCTTAAGAAATTAAGATAAGAATGATAATTTATGTAATACCTCTACCATGGTTGTTATCCTTGATCACTTTTGTAATGAAGTAGGAATGTTGATAGGTGATTCTCATTTTGAGGAAGGTTTACTCTTTAAAACTGATTAATCATGTTGATGTAGATGATATGTTTTATATTTTAAAATTGGATAACGACATGCCATGACAATTATGAATTTATTAATGAAGTATTTCATATAATTTTTATGATGATCCTTTTTATGTATTTTGCATATGGATGAAAAAAGTAAATTCAGTCTAAATTGTTCATTTCCTAGTTTGTAATAATGAACTTGTTTTTCAATTTGATCATTGCTAAGTACAAGATTAATCAAACCTTGGATTAATTATAGTGATCCAAGTCATGTTTAGGATTTTGTGGTGTTTTGATCATCTTAATCAAATTGGTCATAATATATGTTTTCTTCACTAAGACTTTCACTTTGGGGTCATAGGGGCATCCTGTAGCATATTTTTATTTCACCCTTCAAGGTGATCTGATTCATCATTTTTATGAACTGTGAGAGGTAATGTTCTTTGATTAATTAGGACCTAATTAATCTAAGTTTTTTTATTATTGATCTTATCCTAAACTTATGCTAAGGTGATTTATTCATTAATTCCTAAGTAGGATAATGGGGAACTATCCTAAGTTTTAACACTAATTAATCCTAAGCTATTGAACTATGCCTAAGATCCTAAACTATGGTCTTAAACTAATGTTAGGGGAACCTAACCTAATGGACATCGACCTAACCTAAGGAAGTGGGGTTGGATTTGTTAGAAAATGGATTTGGATGGTAGTGGCACCATTCCAAATGCATCACCAGGTTTTAATGTTTCATTTAATACACTAATGTCACCAATTTTGGCTAAGGCAAGAAGGTAGTGGGAGATGCTTTGAGTGGTCAACTCCTAAATTTAATATGAGAAATTTTTAAACTGTTAGTTGTAACTAAAAGAGATAAGGCATGGAGGTATTTTTGAAGGCTCACTGTCAGGTCCTATTGGCATTAATGAACCTCAACCCGAATGAAAACCACGAGTGGAATAGTATAATGGGTTGGAAGAAAAATAAAACCTTTTGTTTCATTATGCATTCATATTTTTGATCTTCTTGGATCTACATGTGGCATTTCCATTTTGTGATCTCTCAGTTTGATTTTGTTGCATGTTTGAATTTTACCGTGCATGGTGAAAATAATAGAAAAATTTGGTCATGGAAAATATAAGAAGAAATTGGGAAAAGTTTCAATGGATTTTTTTGGCATGTTTGTTGGAAATATTTATATTGAAGATTTATTTGAAGGATTGAAGAAAGGAAGAGAAATCGGGAGCATAAACAGGGAATGATAGGACCTATCTCTTTAAAATATCTTATTTTTATTTAAAAAATTCATTAAAATAATGTTACTCTTCATGAAAACATCTTTGAGAATGTTTTCTGATATGATTGTTTTCTTATTTTACTTCTATGAGTTTCTTTGATACGATATCTTTGTATATGAATTTTTGGTGGAATGATAGTGTTTTACTGAATCTGGGTTTTGAATAAAGCTAGAAAATATGTGTTTCTTTATTGGAAAACTAGGTATGAAATTTCATGGATATTATTTGTTTGTTATACTTTTTTCTCCTCATTTTATATCCTTGTAATGTTTAAACGTTTTTATAGTTATTCGGTTTAAAGTTCTTAAAATTTGGAAATCCCTATTTATTTTGAAACTAATTTTATATTAATGTCATTTGGGTCAAATTATTCATAGAATAAAACAATGCCTGTAATGGAACTATTGTTTCAGTTCATGGTTATTTGTTGTTTGTATTAACAATAATGTTGGTTGACTTGTTCTTATAGGCATGTTCGGATTTTTTTAGTTTATTGACCTTTGATTTTTCTTAATATTGATACAGATATTTTGATCTTGTCGTTGTTTTAAAAATATCTTGTTCAACCCTGACTGGGTATTCTTGAAGGTGGTTTTGAGCATTGTAAGTGCATGTTGTTAGGTAAACAATGGAGATTTATGTTTTTGTCTTCTTATGTTTGTTTCGTTGTTTTAGTACCCTTCTTAGGTGGACATGTTTGAAAAATAGGGATTTTTAATCCCATTTTTCTCTCTTTCATGGGTCATTATTTTTATTGCATATTTATACCCATCTTGGATCGGCTTGTATGGAAAGGAGGGGAGAAAACTAGGTAAGTTTTGTCTCTTCTTGTTCATTGTGATTTGTATAACTTTGCACCCATTACTAGTAGATCCATTTTATGATATATTTTCTAGTTTTTGTTGGTCCCGGGACTTCGTTATTTTTCAAGGATTCTTTTATATTTTAGCTCTATGAGTTGTGTGCGTTATGAGTTAGATCTTATGGATATGACCTACCTTGATGAATTTTTGGTGGTTAGGACCATCGATGTTCTCAAAGGACACATTCTTTGAACTGTATCAAGTTAGGTTGAATGTGCATGTTCTTTCAAGACGTCTATCGAGATCTTTGCACTCAAATATTTGAGTTGTTCTTGAACCTTTGAATGAATACTATTTCTCTTTTTGTGAATTCATTACGCATGTAAATGAAGGTTGTACTCTATGATTTCTCTTTCTCTGTCGGTTGGGATTCCTTTCTCCTATTACTTGTATGTGGGAGTTATTGAGCACTCAGGTATTGAATTTTGACGTGATGTATAATTGTGTAATCAACTTCTCTTTGCCATATAGGTTGAATGGTATGTTTTGGATCAAATAGGTTTTGGTACTCATCTTGTGTAAACGAAGATCCTTCAGAAATTTGTATCATGTGTTTTTTTTGACTTGTGGAGGCTTGATATTTTTCTCTTGTAGAATATATGGTGTTTATATTCTGTATTGTCGAGTTGTTCTTTGCTAAGGTATACTATTGGATAAAGGTAGGGATTTTTCTATAGGGTTTTTAGGACGCTTTGTTGTCCATTTCGGGTCTTTCAAGTTATTTATCTGATATTTTTAGTTTTTTTATGAAAGTGATTTTTATAGGAACAACACTCTACTTTTATCAAATCATTTTGATTTTTCAGATCAATTCATTTTTGATTGTTGGATTGAGAACTGTCTATGTTTAGTGGCACTTTGCTTGGTGAACTAAATTGAAACCAATGTGAATAGATTATGAATTTAGTTAATTCTTTTCTAAATTGGTTACAGTTTGGAATGTTATCATGTTGAAATGATTATCATTACTGTGATTTAGATAGAATTAATTTATGATGGATTATTTAACTTCTTCTATGGGAAATGATACTTAAATTGACTTATTGACTTCTTGTCTATTCTGACATTGTGGATTTTTGGGAAGTTTATTTGTTTGATCTTTTTATGTACTTGAAACCTTTTCATAAATGGTAGGGTTAATTTTATAAAACATTTATATAAAAGAATATTGTTTTAATGTTATAGCTCTTATCATGCTTATTTCTTGTGAACTAGCTCATGCTAACAATTTTTCAGATGGACTTCCAGAAAATTGAAAGGAGAAAGACTTATAAAAAGCTGCATTTGTTTTATTAATGAGATCATTTCCTTCATTCATAGGTTTTCTGTATTAAGATTCTCTCAAAATGAACTTGTTATGAAGATGTATTAAAAAAAAATTGTAATGACGAAAGAGGTTTCTTATAAACATATGGAATTTAATTAAGTTGGAAGCAAAGTGATTTCTCTCTTTTGACTAATGAATTGTTGTGAAAGGTTTTTGATGTCTAGTTTTTCTAAGGTATTATATGACTTAGATTAGATTAATTTTCTTAAATATTAATATGCATGATGGAATTTTATTGATATACTTAAAAATTGACATGCATGAATTAAAGGATTCAAGGTAGAATAAAGTTTGTATAAGGAACTGTATATGTATATGTATACTTCGATTCATTTCATTTGGGAAAAATGGGATCACTATGATGACTATAATTGATAGATCCATACCTAAAAAAGGGAATAAGGATATTTTTATATAGATGAACATGGTATTCATTCACAAAACTAAAACTTATGTTTTTAATTTCTTAAATACAAGAATAGTCCTTATGAATAAAAGGATATTTCCTTTTATCATTAAAACAAAATATGTATGAATTACTCGATTATGGGAAAAGTTTGGTTTACTTTATCAACACTCTAGAAAGAAGATGCACTAAAATAGTTGGAATTCCCCAGTTGTGTGACTAAAACCTTCCCGACTAGGTATCTAGGTATTCTTATTGGAATGGAAAAACCTAAGAATGCTAAATGGAATTTCTTGATTAATAGGTTTCGTAAGAAAATCGAAGGATGAAAAGATTCTTTGTTATCCCAAGAATGTAAGGCAGTCCTCCTCAAATGCTCTATTCAAAATCTACATGTTTACTCGATGTCTATCGATAGGTTACCCTCCTGTATTGCTAGTAAGTGGAAATTATTCAAAAAATATTTCAATGGAGTGGCTCAGAACCAAAATATAGAATTCCTCTTATTGCATGGGAAAAGGTTTTCTCACCAAAAAAACTTGGAGGTCTAGGTATCAGAGATTGGACCAAAATGAATAAATAAATGTTGTTTAAACTGATCTGGAGGTAGGTCAAGGAAGATAGTGTTTAGAAATCTATTATCAAGGGAAAATATTGGTCAACTCTATTAACCAATGAATGGTGCTTCTGCAACTACGATTCAAATAGTTCTTTTTTTTTCTAGAAATCGATAAATTGGGAAAAAAATGTAGTCTCTGAGGGTAGCAAATGGATGGTTGGCAATGGGAGAATGATTAATTTTTGGGAGGATAAATGGTTAGGGACCTTCCTCTTAAGGTCATTTATCCCACAGTCTACAAAGATTTTGTAGCCAAATATGGGACTAAGGTTATATTATTTCAACTATGATGAGCCCCTTGGCTAATGGAAAACTATAGAATTGGATGGTTCTAACATCAATGAGATTTCCTCTATAAACAAGAAAATTAAGAGGTGTTATTGTTAATAAGGAGAGTTTAGAAGATGACATTATTTACTAGTCAAAGGAGGATAATGGAATCTTCTCGGTTTGAAGTGCCTAAAATTCTTACTTTTCTAAAGTTGGGGAAACTAAAAACTTCAATTGGGGAAGTGTTTAGGTCAAAGAGCTAATTACAAAGATTAATATGTTCCGTGGCTGGTTATCCATGATAAGATTCTAACTGTTAGCAACCTAAACAAGAGAAATTTCCATATGGTTAACATGTGTGTTCTATGTGAAAGTGAGTGTGAAGACTCCTCACACCTTTTTCTCAATTGTTCCTATCTGGTCTTAGTTAGAAAGACTATTCTTAATATTTTTTAAATCAATTGGGTTTTCCCAAATTCCATCAAACAGTTGTGGTCTCAATGGTCTAGTCCCTTTAAGAGCTAAGGATTAAAATATTTTTGGACCTTTTCTATTATGCATTTAGCATAGGATATTTGGAAAGAGAGAAATAGAATAATCTTCAAAGGTAATAAGGAATCGATCAAGAATTTTGAATCCCATTGTGTTAATACTATCCTTGATAATTTATCTAATCTATACCCCTAAAAGAAGACTATCCTTCATAATAAAGCTTGATTTTCCTTAAATTGGGGTTTGAGATCCTCATCAACTAGTACTCTTACTCTATACCCTAGACTCAAACGTTGAGTGAAACGTATAGAAAGGAGTGTATTAAGTTGAACATTGATAGCACTTCTAAAGGAAACCCTGGTAGAGCTTGTTGTGGCAGGGTGTTCTGTGATTCTAAATGAAGATTTATTCTAGGGTACCATCACAATCTTGGCACTCAAACAAACCATGTTGCTAAAGTAGGGCAGTTTTTTTTGGGGGGTGTCAATAGCTCTCCAATACAATTTTTTTTAAATTAGAGGTGGAAGGAGACTCTATGAACATAATTAACAGCATTTTTACAAAAGGATATGCTTCAATTTCCATCCAAAACTCTAAAAATAGTATAAAGGAAATGTGAAACTTTTTTGAAATTATTACATTCAAACATGTTTATAGGGAGGCTAACTTTGTGGCTAATTGTTTTGATAACATGGGGTAAATTCAATGAGCGACACTTATCAATTAAGTTGAAAATTTTATCCCAAGGTGCAAGCACACTTACATAATAACTTAAATAGACACGTCATCAAATAATGTCAGGTCATGGTGTGTCAAAGTCATCCTGTTCATATGTTGTATGAATAGTGGGAATTTATTTCTAAATGATATGAAGATCTAGGAGAGGATATACTCATGTTTCTTGAAATATTTTGTTGCCTTCCGTTCCTAGAAAAGTAATATCTTTGGGCCTGCATGTAATCCTCTGCTACCCAGACTTCTAAATATTTTTGAATGGATTATTATGTCGACCAAAATGGGAGGAGGTCTGTTAGAACCGACTGTAGATTTCAACCGGGTGATGCACTGAAGCCATGGCAATTGAGAGTAAGCATTTTTTGCCTTTCCTAAAAAAATTTGAAGGCCATTTCAAAAATCTTAGTAAAGATATTTCTAGTGCTTGGAAGACCACAAAAAAGGAGTGGTTTTTGAAATGAAAGCGATTAAAATTGATATTTCTATGGTTTTGGTCGCTAAAGTGATGGGTCTTCCTACTTTTTTGAAGGAGGTCTATTAGCCCAAAAGAAGCCTCAAACAAAGTGAACCTATTTCTCAAAGCTAACAAAAACATCACTCTCCACTTTGTTGGTTATCTTCGTAAGTATTTACCTAAATCATTGATTTAAGTGGCTATCACCCTTATCCAATTTATCACTCTTGATTTCCGTTACAAATGCATTTACTCCTATCACCTACCTATGCTTAATCATTTTAGGAAAATTCATGCTTTTATCTTTCACTACTTTATTTTTCACTTCGTGAGCTCTTTTATCTTTTAGTTTAAAAGTAGAAGGGTATCTTTCCTACTCCACCAGGGCTTTAGTCCTTACTAAATCCTTGGATGATTATGTGGATGGGGTGACTCGCACTCAGAGGAAGAAGACTCGAGTGAATATTATGAATCACAGGAAGGTGACTCGGAGGAGGATAAACATGGTATTGAAATTGTGGTGGCCCAAAATCTTAGCAAGATGAAATCCAAGTAGGTTCCTAGTGTTTCATTTAATACCAAAGGGAGTCTTGTAAATAGGATTTTCGGGCTCCTGTCAATGTGTAATTGGAATAGCATTTCGAGGCTATGGGGCATGTTGGACCTGTGAAAGGGGAGAACCATCGACCAATATGTCAAATGAAATTGAAGAATTTAAGGGAGATATGAGACTCACCAAGATCTCTTTGCATTTTTATTTCAATGATTGGCATAAGATGAAAGTTTGGGTTGAGGAAGCTATTAATAATGGGAATGAAAAAGAGATCAAAGTTCTAAAAGACAACTATGGTTTCATAACCAATGAGTTGGACCATATTTGTGCTATTATTCATAGCTACATGGAGTGAAGTGTTATCATAGTTTAATCAACTCTATAGTATCTTGGACTGGGGTCAACTCGCTAATGCCTATAGTGTTGTGGAAATTTAGGGCAAGAAAAGAAAGTTGACTCATGAAGGTCTCGACTTGGTGTCTTTGGCTAGAAACATAGATTCTCTAGCTAAGGAATGGGAAAAGGTGTTGGAGGGGCTTGAAAAATCCTATAAGTGATTTGGGGAGGGGTGTTTGTTTTATTTACTGTCTCTGTGTCTTTTTGGCTGTTAGTTTCTTTGATGCTATTAGTTCCTCTGTGTTTTTTTTATTGTTGTTTAGCTACTCTTTTCTATTGCTCCCAGTGGAGCCCATTTATTATGGAATTTTATAATATCTTTTTGTTGGGTATGTAATGTTTTTATCTGCTCATATGGAGCTTTGAATTTGTTTGGGGTAGGGTCCCCTTAACCCTTTTTTACCTTTTATAAAAAAGACTATGTATTTATCTTGTTATGTGATAAGTTTAAATCGAAAGGATGATTGGTTGTATGATCTTTTATGTAAATAATGAATGGTTAAGGGAAATCTTAAAATAATTAATAGGAAGATTTATACATTAGGATAACACTAAGTCTAATGTATAAGATTTCAATTGATATTGTTTACAATGATAAAGCGTGGTAAGAAAAATTAATGATCTTACTTACTAACTATTAAATTCAGCTTTATCAATTTATGGAAATAAGGGGTTGATAGTAATTGTTCATTTGATTGAATGTAGAGTTTATCTACATACCTTATATTGGTGTAAAATCACGTTTCGAATCCTCTTTGGATCTATTGTACTTAGTGAACCCTTAGGTGTGTTGTTTAACAATAAATTAAAAAAGATAATAACTTGATGGGTTAATAATCTAATGTTCTTGAGTATGTTAGTTTATTTGAAGGAACGTAGTAGGTTGTTGTAATATAGGGGTTATAGCAGAGTACCCTCATAATGACGGGAGTCATTACGAGGATATTGTGAAGTAACCAGCTATGCTTCAACACCCCACTTAATTCAATTAACATGATTGACATAAGTGAAATTCGGTTCATGGTTCCACTCTAAATAGAGATAGATACATGGACTAGCGTAGTGGTCAACTCATGTTGACTTAGGGTAAATAAACACACCCAATCAAAAAAATTTGATTGAGTATGTCTATTTATCCTTAGTCACCATGAGAAATCTTCCACACTAGCTCTGTGAGATGCCCCTATTTAGTGTAAAAATTTGATTCAAGTTTGGTTAACGAAGTCAAGGTAGAAAAATCTAGATAATAGTACGAGTGTGGTGAAAGACATATTCCTTTTAACAATTATGTTGTTTTGGAATGTAAGAATGATAAACATCTTTAAAAATTTATACAAAGTATCACAAATTTCTGGTTTTGTTGTCTTATGTCACCTAGTATAAGTTGTGGTATTTCAAATAAATATCAAGTAACATATATTCATATAGGATTCTTAGAAATAACACTTGAGTGACCCTTAATGGGTAAAATAACAATGTATAAATTTTATAAACTTGAACAAATTAACATGAGAGATTGGTGTTTCACTGATTCATTACGATGCATATGGTTTTCTATTATGAGACGGATTGGAAATTAAATGTGTGTTACCAATTATACAAATTTAGAATAGAGAACATTATGTATAAAAAAATTCCCTTGTTTCTAAGTCATTAAAAGTGGATGTTAAATTTTGGTATCAAATCAAGGTTACAGACTCTTGGACCTATTGAGTCCATATATAATAAAAAATTAATTTGTTGTTAACAAAAAATGGTTACAACAAGGCGAGGTACTACAAATAACCCTTCTTCGGTGGAGAGGTAGATACGACACAAAAACTTGATGAGCTTCTTGTTTCCTGTTGGACACAAGTGATTGTCTTGTTGTACTTGAACAATAAGTAATATGAAATGAGGAGGAATATGATGCTGATAATAACAAGAAACCACCTCTAGGAGACAATTCCAATGCTGAAAATTTGGGCATTGATAACAATAATGTTGTGAATGTCAATAATAATGTTGGAAATGCACCTAATCCTGAAAATAAAAAGGAAAGATTAACAACTGAACTTACTAATGACATAAAGAGGATAAGTCCACCAAAGTTTGATGGAACTACACTTTGAGGGATGGGAATGAGAATTGGCTCGATTAAATGGAGTACTTTGCAAAATGGAACTTCTCAAAAGAAACAAAAGTAGTATGGGAGCTTACCGGCTTTCCCATGAGACATCTTCATGGTGGGACAATCGTAGTAATTCTGAACTAAACATTGATGAATCAAGGATTACATGTGATCAATTTAAGGGTTAATTTAGGCAATTTTGGCTGCCACAACTCTATTATGATTAGAAAATAGCATAATTTCAGAATTTGATTCAAGGAAAGATAACTATAACTAAGTACTAGGAGAGGTTTACCAAACTTTTTAAGTACGTTCCACAGTATCAAACTAACGAAAAGTTTATGATACATAAGTTTATCATGGGATTGAATCATGTCATAGGAGGAAAGGTAGATGTGCATAGCCCAACCACTATAGAAGGGGTTGTAGAAAAATCCATAAGGCAAGAACATAAATTGAAGGCAATTTCTACTCATAAAGAAGAAAATTGAAAGAAAATTTCCAACTCTTCTTTGTCACTTGCACCTAAGAAGGTGGCATGGAAAAATTTTGGAGTCAAAAATTTTTTTGGCTAATAACAATAAGAAAACATCAACAAATAAACATGTTACAAACATTAGAAACAATTTTGTGAAGAATAACAATAATGGGCAGAAACCTTTTGGAGGTCAAAACAATAATTTCAAGACCGAAATAAGTTTTAACCAAAAAGAGGACTGTAGCAGAGTTGTTTCAAATGTGGTCAAGATAACTATGTAAACCAAAGGACCTCTAAAGAAATATGACAACAATCAGCGACATAAAAGATACATGTTGCATTAGCTGATAAGCAAGTTGAAAAGAAAGTTACACCCATAGAAGTGCCAGGTGAATTATTTAGTATACTTATTATTATACTTTTTGATACTGGAGCTACGAATGTTTTATTTCTATTAAATTAGCTACAAAATTAAAAATAAAAATAGGAATAATGGAAAAATCTTGGGCTGTACATTATGGTAATAATGTTGTCCATACTGTTAGTAAATGTCTTTTTGGAGTAGTCTTAGAATTACCAAGTTTTTCCACTGAAGTAGATCTTTATGTTGCTCCTTTGGGGTCATATGATGTCATTAGTGTTAACTAGATTTCTAAACATAAATAAAAATTTGATTGTTTTGAAAAATACATTAGATGCCTTGATTATCTACAAAAATAGTAGACATTCAAGGGTTAAAACGAGAAATTTTAGTTAGAAAATTATCATCTATGCAGCTTAAGAAGGCCAAAACAAAGGATACACATTATATGCAGTAAAATTTCTAAAACAATAGAAAAGGATAGTGATTTCTTGGAATTAGGCGTAGTAAAAATAACACATATACTCAACTTGTGATTGATATAGATTTTTGCCACATGAAATGTTTATGGACTCGTGGTGGTCATAGATGCTAGTGGCTTCATAAGCTACTCCTGGAATGGTCATTAAATAAAGATCAAAGATTACAAATAGGGAAACATTAGCAATGATTTCAAAATATGATGGAAATATATAAACAAAAATTAAAATGCAAAATTAAGTATTTGTTACGATAATTGGTGTCGATCGGGATGATTGACATAAATATGGTGAGTCCATAAATTGAGTTATTATATCATCTATATGGGTATTTATTTGATCCTAAATGTGTTAATTAATGCATGGGAGATGTTTTAGATAGTTGTATCCTAAGTAAGATTGATGCATTTCTCTTGTTCTTGTCTCATGTGAACTAATTAATGTAGAAATTCCCACTAGCTACCTTTTTGAGTAATGTAATGAGGTGTGTAAGTTGATAAAGTATATTCTCTTCCAATTTTTAGGAGTAACAGTCAAGAATATTGATTCTTTCACTACCATGTCATTCTAGAGTATTTTCTCATAGCATCCTACAAACAAGGACCCTGTTTTTCTCTATATTACAGGATTTCATTGAGCTTTAATGAGGTTTTTATTTAGCTAAATATGTTGCCTTTAATTGTGGTATGTTCTGTAACTAATTATGTTTCTAAGACACCTTCTTGAAACTATTTCATAGTTAGTAGTTTGTAGTTTTCATTACGCTTCTATATACCATTTTATAGTTATTTACGGTCTTATAATGAAGCATGTTTTAAAATTATTCAAATCAACATAATCTATGCATTGTTATTATTATCCACTTGTGTTAATTACCTCAATCCGATGGAGAGAAAGTGCCCACTCAACAAAGGAGATTGGAGGGTTGATATTTTGTGTGTGATCATTATTCCTAATAAATTTAAATTACAAGACTTTGATTCAAATGGTTATTTGAATGTAGTATTATATTTCCATGATTTAGCATATATACTTAAGTTAAGTGCACCAAGATGGGGGTAAAAGGGGGTCTTAAGTGTACGCATTGTTAAAAAAATTAAAAAAATCAAATTATACGAGTTTTTTGAAATAGTTACACTCAAAATTGGAAGATGTTGTGTAAACCTAAATCGTAGCATTTTGAGTCTAGTTTCTAAGCTACTAAATTTTATTGAAAGTGGATAAGTTTAAGTGGGTCAAATAACTAAAATACCAATAAGTGTTGCTATTTTTGTTAAAAAAACATAACATAGTGACTTTCGTGCCCCCCACAATTTTTTGAGCACCATTTAGTAGTTTTGAAAACTCTTTGGTAGAAAGATAGTTAGGAGCATCTAGTTTGTGCTAGATTTTTTTAGAGTTTTTAGCAAATATTTATTTTTATGATTTTTCTAGTACATAAATTTTATGTTTTGAAAAATAACGGATCTCCAACCATGCCCCTACCTAACAACCTAAAAAAATATAGAAAATTAAATATATTTTTTTGAATATGTATAGAATTGGGCCTAGTTTGTGCTAGTATAATTTTTTTTCAATTTCGATGACCCAAAAAAAAGATACACGATGAAAGATAGACATATTTAAACTTCAAAAAATAGCTATAAAAAGGAATAGTTAGAAAATAAATAATATGGAAACCTTATATTAGTCAAAAATTTGTAAAATTATATTTTTAGAAATAATAAACTCTTATCTATGTCATGGTATAGTTTTTTTAAACGAATGAATTGTTTTATGCTGATTTATCATGGAGTAAGTGGAATTTTTACATTTTCTTGTAAAAACACATTGTTTGTTGCGTTTTTATAGGTCCATGCCTCAGGCTTGGGGATCCAAACTGAATCCCAAGCCTTGAGGCATGGCTTGGAAAAAGTGAAAACACAACATGCATATGCGTTATAACACGTACACATTTTGTATAGTATAAACATTATATATGCTTGTGGGAAGCTTCTATCTACAAAAATAAATTTTCAAGCATAAGTTTTTCATTTATTATTATTTATATTTTATTATATTTTATAATTTAAATTTATTTTAGTAAATATAAGAAATTAGGGTCACTCTGCACCCTATAGAACTAGTCTCACAGATCCATTAGTCACGGTTTAGGAGATAGTTATTTATACTATAATATGGTCAGTACATACGTAATTTTTGGGATTTTAGCATTCAACCTTAGTCTTTAGAATTTAAATTCTACAATCAAAACCCTAAACCCTAAACTCAAGGCCCTAAACCTAAACCCTAAACCCTAAACCATGATACATAAACCCTAAAACCTAAACCATAAACCTTAAACCATAAATCCTAATAGCTAAACCCTAATCCTTAAATATTCATCCCTTACCAATGAGCACTAAATCCTAAACCTTGATCCTTAAGCCCTAAACCCTAAACCCTAAACCATGAACCATGAGCCTTATATGTTAAACCCTAAACCCTAACCTATAAACCCTGAACCCTAAACCCTAAAAACTAAATCCTAAACCCTAAATCCTAATCCCTAAGTCCTAAACCATAAGCCCTAAATCCTAAACACTAAAACCTAAACCCTAAACTTTGTGACATAAACCCTTAACCCTCAACTATGAGACCTACACCCTAAACTATAAACCATAAACCCTAAAACCAAAATAATAAATCCTAAACCCTAAACACTAAATCCTAAACTCTAAACCCCTAACCCTAAACCCTAAACCATAAACCATAGACCCTAAACTCGTGCCCTAAGCCCTAAACCCTAAACACTAAATCTAGAGCCCCAAGCTATAACCTCTAAACCTTAAACTAACAACTCTAAACCGTAAACCTTAAGCCATAAACCATGAACCATGAACCCTAAACCCTAATCCCTAAATCCTAAACCTTAAGCCTTGAACCCTAAACACTAAATCTAGATCCCCGAGCTCTAAACCCTAAACCATGAACCAGTAACTCTGAACCCCAAACCTTAAGCCATAAACCATGAACCATGAACCCTAAACCCTAATCCCTAATCCCTAAACCTTAAGCCTTGAACCATATACCCTAATCCTTGAGCCCTAAACCCTATATCTTAAACCCTAATCCCCGAGCCCTAATCCCTAAATCCAAAGCCTTTAGATGTAACCCATAAATCTTAAACTCGTAAGTCTCAACCCCAACCTTGAGCTATAAACCCTAAAAAATGCACCCTAACCCATAAACCCTAAACCCTGATCCCTAAACCATAAACCATAAACCTTAAGCCCTAAATGTTAAATCCTAAAGGTCCTAAACCCTAAACCCTAAACCATTATCCCTAAATGCTAAACCGCTAAACCTCATATATTTCTAGTAGGACTCATGAGTGAGTTCATCTTTTTGAATATCTTAGGACCATATTTCCTATTCGTGTGCCTAGAACCATCATTAAGTCTTCTTTTACAACTACCTTGTTTATGAGAGGTGGGTATTTCCTCCTTCAAACTATCAACGAGATGAAAGACATCAAATTTTGATGAATCTCTTTGAATTTTGTTCCTATAAAGTCGATGAACCCTTTTCAGTTGAATACTCTTTGTCAATACTAATAAGAATGGGTAAGACACAGAACATTACAATGAGTGAAATAGTTTGCATGTAATTGGAAGAAGAAGATAGATTTGTATCGGTAACATTTATTTGTACCAAATTATTCTTGGATATCTGTAATTTCCCTCCATTAAAATATCAGTAGATGAAAGGCATCAAATTATGATGACTCCCTTAAATTTTCTCGCCTCAAAGCGGGTGAACCCTTTTTAGCTAAATACTCTCTATCAATTTTTCTAAGAATGGGTAAGACATAGAATATTACATTAAGTGAATGGGTGAGAATAATACATGAGCCTTAAACCCTAACCCTTAACCTCTAAACCCTAAACCCTAAACCCTAAGCCTTAAACACTAAATCCTGAACCCTTTTCCCTAAACCATGAACCTTGGACTTTAAAACCATAAAGCCTAATTCATAAACCATAAACCCTTAACACTGAGCCTAAAACCGTAAACCCGGAGTGTTAAACCCTAAACCTTGTACCATAAACCCTAAGCCCTAAACCCTAAAATCTAAGCCCTAAACCCTAAACCCTAAACCCTAAACCCTTAACTATCAACCCTAAACCCTAAATCCTAATCGATCCCTAAACCCTAAACCCTAAACTTGAGCCCTAAACCCTAAATCCTAAGCCCTGAACCCTAGGCCCTAATCCCTAATCCAAAACCGTAAACCCTTAACCCTCAAACATAAACCCTCAACCCATACCCTAAAAAATAAACCTTAAGCCTAAACCCTAAACCCTCAACTCTTAACCCTAAACCCTAAACCATGATCCCTAAACCCTAAACCATGAACCTTGAGCTATAAACCCTAAACCCTCAACCATGATCCCTAAACCCTAAACCCCAACCTTGAGCCCTAAACCCTAAACTCTCAATACTTAACCCTAAGCTAAAAACCCTAAACTATAAACCCTAAACCCTAAACCCTAAACCATGAACCCTAAACCATGAACCCTAAGCCCTAAGCCCTAAATCCTAAACCCTAAAATCTGAACTATGAGCCTTAAACACTAAACCTTAAACCCTAAAATCTAAACCTTGAGTCCTAAAACCTGAACCCTAAACCCTAAACCATGAGCCCTAAACCCTAAACCCTAAATCATAAACCCTCACCAAAAGGAAAGCCCTAATAAGATCATTGAGCATGTTTTAATGTGTAGGGAATAGTGTTTAAGGTGATTTGTACATGCTTCATATTGGGAAAATAACGATGTTATGTAGTATTATATTAGGATAAATACCTAGCATGTCATTGTAGGTCCAAGATAAGTCTTGGATATTTGGATAAAAAGGCACTTTGAAGTTTTGTTATTATTGAGAATTCAAGGATTGTCCAATTTTGACAATATGTGAATTATCAAGAGTTCCAATATTAATATCAATAGTAGATTCATTCAAAATATTTGAGGCATTGGGGCAAATATTTTTATAGTTGGGTCCCTTCTTCTCCTAGATAGGTTAATATTGAGTCATCATAGTGACATTGGAAATGGGGGCAATAGAAGATTATTCTTCTATCATATCGGAGAGAATTAACGAAGGGTTTTAATTTCATCTTTAGTTCGAAAGTGAGTGATCCTAGAGAAATGGTATTGATTAAGAAAGAAGTTAGGGGATGAAAATTTCATCATCTATGCATGTGAGTGTCTTACCGGGTGTTGGGATTGGTCTAGTTTGGGGCTGGGAATGACCATAGGAAGATTTATGAAACCCAGGCCCTAGTTTTGGTGAGGTAATATGAAGTTTTATAAAGAGAAGTTATGGGGACCTTGTTTGTATTTATCCATTTCAAATCTTGTCCATGTGTAATGGTGGAGGTAATTCTAGACAAAATATGGTTTGTATAAGAAGGATAAATAAGAAGTGAAGGGTTTTGTGTGTTATTAGACATATTTAAATGAGGATCACCCGTTTATCCCTCCATAGATGAGATTGATTTACTACGAGGGGGAAAAGAGGACAATGTTATTAAATTTAGGATGGTATAATAGCTATTCTTCAGGATTTTCTTATTCTTGTGGTTTGGAAAGTGTATTTAGAGCTAGCAATTGTATTCACCCATTCAGAGTCATTGGAATGTAGAATCAAAAGACTCGTTGTCGGGAGTTTGGATGTTGGTATAGAAGTACTAGAATTGGCCTTTCTAGAGGAAATGGTAATTTTGAGGGGTTTTAAGACATCATCAGGTTAGTAAGTCAAGTTTTAGGTTTTAAATCATTTAGGATCAGCTATGATAACATGGAATTTCTCTTCACATTCATCTTTTATGAATCTATGTAAGGTGGAAGGGATGAAACACATATACCAAATCTAAGGGAATATAAGTAATATTGTATTATGATTCCCATTTTACTAGATAGAAGATTTCATGGATGGTGTAATTTCCAACCTGGATCGATAAGACTATTTTTCACAATGTGGGGAAATGATGTTTTAAAATCACATAGGATGACAGTGAGTAGCATACCAAAGTATTCAGCAATAGGATTTATTTCAAGGAATTGGTGGAGATGATGTTTATTATCACACCATTGTCAATCTTGACTCATTTGATGTGATTTTGGTTTATTTAGGTTGCGATACATAAGGAGATATTGATCATTTGATTAGGACGTAGGAATTTCTGTAGATTCAAACATGATAGAGGTGGTTATTTTTAAGGAACAAATAAAGGTGGTTAGAGTTTTTGGTTCATCCGAATGGACACAAATGGATAGTAACACCTCAATATTTTCTTGCAAATGTCATCGAGAGTTTTAGATGACCTTGTATGCAGTAAATATTCACCATTTCCTAATGAATTTTATTTTAGGATTGTGTTTTGGATGATTGTAGTGGGATTATTCTGAGTCAATTTGAGGATGGACACCTTAGCCTTGGGGAAGTCAAGTATATCCCGAATATATTCAAGGCATACATATATTTTCTTTACCTTTGTCTTACATATTTATATTTTGGTTTTGGATCATGTAGTTATATAAACCATGTCAATTCGGAAGAAAGGATATTTAGCAGAGAGTGATGATAAAATGTCCGGTAAGGGATTCTCGGTGTCAATTTTTGTATTTCCCCTTGATGTAGGTGTTTATCTTGATAAATTCATAGGTTACGGTGTTGTTTCTTTTCAGGTTGGATGATCTTCTTCTATGAGGAGGTCATCATTATGAGAGGGTTTTTATATTTCCACTCTAAGGGATTTACAATTCCGGTGTCGTGACCCAAGATCCTATGATAGGAACAGGTTATGTCTAGTTTGTACTATGTGATTCAAAGTATATGTGGATTGGAAATTTTTATCGAGAAAAGGTGTTGGAGGAGATCTTGTATGAGCTTCTAAATAATGGTATCAGAAGTTTCTTTCAAATTTTGATGTGGTATGTTTTCCTTTAGAGGGGGTTTTGGATGTTTGGTTTAATTTTTTTATGTCTTGTTTTTAGGGAGACTAGCCTTGTTCTTGGATGTAGTAAGGAATTTTAGAGCCCAAGGGTATTAGAATATTTTCAAGATCGACGTGGGTGGAAGAAGAGGAGGTTATTTATGGATTAGTTTGGACTATTTCCTTGTGATTTTAATTTAGAAGAAGGGTGGGGACCCAAAATAGAGGGTATGGTTGATATTTTGATTGTGGTTAGGTATTTATCTTTGGGAAGTGATATTTCAAACTTCCAAAGACGGGTATTATGGGCACTCTTATTTTTTATTATTCATATTTTTGATTAGTTTTGAGGGTGTTCTACTAGTGGGGATTTTTTTATTTTAGGTTTCATTTTAAGTTTTGTCAATGAAATTAGATCTAAAATTTCAATAGTGGGTGTGTGTTGATTAATAGGGGCCATGATTCAATTAGATAATTTCCCATGAGGAGGTCCACAAATTCTAGTTTTCTCGGGGGTAGTGTTGATGGTGAATTTTTCTTCTCGGGAAGAGGATATTGAGATATTGTGTTAATGGCATAACTTGTGGGGATTTTTGTGTTTATTGTACTAAGTTTGTTTTGGGTGAATTATTTGGAAATGGTTGTTTGAATACATCCAAGTATTGGTATGGGGTAGCATTGGGGATTATCCAACAGAGATATCCTTTTTCTATAAGATTTTAGATGACATTGTTTTATGGATTGACATATGTCTACATTATGGCATTTTACTTGATGGTAGTTATAAAATTATTCCTCCCTATACCATGTGGGTATAGGTAAATACTCATCAATTAAATTTTGGATTGGTGGTAGCTCGATTACAAAATCCTTTAGGATTTTTTCATGGAGAACTTCATAAGATTATCTTAAAGGTATACATTACCTTGGTGGTTGAGTTTTTGATCTATGAGGTCATGTATTTGATGAATTACATTTATTGGATTACTTTTTATTAAGGATGACCAGTTCCCTTTGATTTAGGAAAGGTTTTAGAAGTATCTCGGTTCAATGGTCTTGTTGTGCACTTGATTTTCCTTCTTCAAAGGTGACATTTCCAATTTTCTGGCCATGGTAAAGGCTTCTTCAAAATTCTAAATGGACTAAAGTTTGAGTGTGGAATAAATTTTTTTGACACAATACCTTTATAATACCTCAATCATCTAAGACTGGGGAGCAAGAATGAAAACTATTTTATAATTCCTCTCCATCTAGTAGCAAAATTGAAATGGATTCATCCTCAAAAGCCGTTTGGTGACATACATGTTGGTAATGGATGTCTTCTTCAAAAGGTTGATGGATAAATTCTTGAGGAATATTTGGGTCGATTGTGTGAATGTATACAAGTAATGTTAGTTGAGGTTGTTACACTTGTTTAGGAAATTCCTACAAGTGATAATGGGAAGGTGCATAACAAGATAGAATCATCATAGACTATAAGATAGCCAAGTATGTCGAATTTTATCGGATGGTACTTAGGATCCTCCTTACTTTGTAAAACTTGGTGATCTTAAGGAGTTCCTAATGCGTGGGGTATTTTTTTATTGATATCGTCGAGTTAATAGGTTTGTTACAAATTTTTCATATGAAAATGCATTTTTAATCCCAAGGTAGAATCTTCGTGGTTGGTCATTTTTTTAATGACGTCTTGGAGAAGGTTAGATTGAGGTGTATGGCGGATTACCTTATACGTAGATTGGGATAGGTTTATGTTGTTGATGTTGTTGAAGTGATAATGGAGGGTTTTGGAAAGGAGGAAGGTTTCCTTGTATATTGTAAGTTGGATGGGAACCTAGTAATTGCGATGAAGGATAGATATATTGGTAAGATTGGCGGAGGGAAGTGTTGAGGAAGGGTTTTGAGGGTAGAATATTTTGTTTATGGGGAATGTGATTGTATTGTTGGAATCTAACCATAGGTACTATTTGATACAAAAGATTAATGTTAGTAATAACATTTGTATTGGTGGGAGGTAAATACGTGGGATTAGATACAACCAAGTTTTGGATTGTAGACACGTATTATTAAGATCCCATATGTTAAGAGGTAACCACGATATCATAATATGAGGCATATAAAAATATCTTGTCAAGAGAAAGAGAGATGTAGATGTCATGTGACTGACCATGTGTAGTTGGGTAGTCTTGTGTGGGGCGTCAATGAGATCTAACCAAAGAAATGGGAAACAAGGACACTTTGGGTGGTCATTTTTGGTTTGTGATGACATGGTATTAAGGTTGTAGTTGGCTAAGGGAATTGATGAGATGGGTTTAGATGTTCCTATATGAAAAGGGGTAGGATAAGGGACAACTCATTCAATGACCATTTGGTGGGTGGGATCACTATGCTAGGTGGGGTTATACATAACAGTATTGAGTTCTAGTTAGGACTCCCAATTGTCATGGGGATATGGATAACCCTTAAAGAAATATAACTACTAAGGTAAATAGGATTGGTGTCTACGGGTTCCGTAAAGGTTGGATCCTCACTAAGGAAGAAATATGGAGGATCATAATAAGGTGGTTTAGGTTTTCTAATGTGTCTCGATCTAATGATGGAATAGCATGATGGTTATTGAGTTTTGTCCATGGATTGGTGTAGTGGGTTGTAAATACATGTGGTATGATAGATTTAGGATTCTTGTCGAGTTAGTACCATGAGATAATAAACAAATAATAAATGAAAGGTAGTTGTTTAATGTAACTCACATAATCAACAAGAATTTTTTATTATCTTGATTATCCTTTTGAAATATATGAAACCAAATATTGGTTTATATAAGGTACTAGAAGTGAGGCATACTACGGTAGGGTTTTTAGTATGTATAGGTTAGATTCCTTGAGATAATTGAATGTACGCACTACATGTATTTGTGATGGTGTCAGTATAAGGCATAATATTGGGGCCTACCCCATCATTTCATGGTCCCAAAATGATAAGGGTGTCAGGTTCTTAGCCAATAAACTACTCACCAATTATTTACACTTGACCGAACACCTATTCGACTTCCCCTTGGTGATGAATTACAAGTATGTACACCTAGTAGGAGATGTTTAAATGCTTATTTATATTTTTATGATTTGGTTGTGTGTAAGGAAAAAATTGTGATCAACAAGATTTTCCTCCTATTTAAAATTATGTGATCATACAAACAAGGATAAAATAAATTCTTACTAATCCAAAAGGAAAGGTTTTTATTTTTCTTTTCATCAAATATAACAAAAATGAAAACTATATCCAAATCTACTAAAAATAAAAAAGGGACCTCGTGTCCCACCGAGCTTGCCACTATGCTTTAGTTATTTTATCTTGATTTGATATAGTTATCTAAATACTTGTTATCTCGTAAAATTGTTGGGGTAATTTATAATGAGTATAACCCTACCAAATTTTTTGTTCCGGTCCCTCGTCAGAACCCCTTGCATTCGGAATGCTTTAAATCCCTCTCCGGAAATCCAATTTTCGAACTTAGCCATGGTCTTTCTTGTCAATAATGAGTGTAACATCAAGTTTTCTTGCCTCACTAAATGTTGAGCTTCTTGTCAACAGCGTTTCGGTGTGCCTAACTATGTTGAGTCTTCCTTGCATGCGCCTTCATGTCAACAATACATTTTTGCGCCACTTTTTGGTGCGCCTAGGCACACATATTCTTCTGTCAACATCACTTTCGGTGCGCCAAGGGTGCATATAACTTCATGTTGGCAAGTCTTTCGGTGCGCCAAGGGTGCATGCTTTCTAGTGTCGACAATGCTTTTCATGCACCACTTGAAAAAGTTGGTGGTGCATTTATTACTACTTTGCCTATATATAGGCACGTCTACACTGTCATTGTCATCCGACACAAACACGTGATTTTTCTCTTACACTGCACTCTTACCAGCACCTGCCCTGTCATTTTCAAATCACTTTGTGGACCCATTTGCACATTTCTTCGTTATATATCCTGGTAAGAGGTCCTCATTGCTTCTGTGTTTGGTGTTTTATTTATTGGCTGCTTGCTGGTTTGGATTGAGTTAATAAAGTTGTCAAAACATGAACTCCCCACCCTCCTTGTTGTTTTTCCCTGCACCCATGCATTTTTCCCCTCTTTCCAGATCTGCTGGTAAAGGGGACTCTGTCCTAAAAGTTGCTTGGAACTCTTTGATCAAGCTTCTTTCATAACCCAATGAACCCTGCAAAAGGAGCTTAACCACATATGAAACCCCTCAGAGAAAGAATCATGGCTTGAAAGGGAGACACTGTTATTTTTCTCCTTTGGCGCATCTGTCACCCCTGCAACACGATACATGATACACATTGCGCCAATGGCGCACATACCATGACTGTTACACAAAGAACAGTGCACCCTCATGGCGCACTTCCTTTGTTTGTTGCAAAACTTTCCTTGCGCCCTTTTTGGCGCACTCAAACTCATTTGTTGCATCGCTTAAACCTGCACCTTTGGCGCACACCCTACATCTATGCAACACCAACAAAATCTGTGCCAAGTGCAAAACTTTAAACGGCGCAGTGCATCCATGCTTACAACAACATCATGTTATGCAGACCTTCCATGCGCCGCCAAGTTCTCCTGTGGCGCATGAAAAAATGATGTTACACGCATTATACCTGCGCCCTTTGGCGCATCCTGTACCCGTGTAACATGAAAAATATCTGCGCCCTTTATAAAATATATACACATGGCGCAGGCGCACTTGTGCTTACAACAACAAAATGCAATCTATAGTGTCCATGCGCCATGCACCCTTTTGCACTGATTTATCCCTTGCAGCAGCCCTTTCCTGTGCACCTTACCATTTAACCCTACAGCTTGCAGTGTACATGCGCCCTGCACCCTGAGGCCTTAAAATTGCTAACTCTTCTTTCTGTCAACGCTTTAATGGAAGATCAAACAACTAACATGACCTTCTTGCATTGGGTTTCACTTCTCCTTCTTGCAGATCAGCAATTGAGTTCAGAGTTACATATGTCAACATCAAGCAAGAGACCTACCAAATCTAAAGGTAAGGCCAAGCTCACAGAAGAAGAAATGAAGTATAAATATCAGAGGGTCAGGATGCCCGAGTCCCAAGCAGAGTGTGACCTAGACATCAGAGACTCAGAACTGGGCCATATTGACATGGAAGATTTCTGGGCCAGAACCCAGAGGGTCACAAGAAGTCCATGGATGGACAAATTGATAGGCAGTGCACTACACTTTGCTGGTGGGATCCCAGTTAGCGCCGTGAACAATGAATTTATGATGGTGGTAGCCCGATGCTACAATAAAGACACAAGATGTGTCCACAATGAGAAGGGTGAGGTTATAATCAACCTCACTACCCGCCACTTTGAAATAATGCTCGGCATCCCTCACCACCTAGCACTTTGTGGCCGTAAGCCGGGAAGACTGCATCAAGGCCTGGGACGACAATGAAGATCAGTGCATGTAGCTGATGAACGAGGTTTATCTGAAGAATAAAAAGGTGGTGACTCGGTGGCCACAAGTCATTCATCGTAGTGACTTTTCAGAGGAACTCAGCGACACCATCACGTTCCTGAGAAGAGTCTTTGGGCTTCCTGACGCCCATTATTTTCACAAGTGGATGTTGCGGTACCTAGAAACAATGAACAAAAATGTGCCCGATCAACGCTTTGAGTGGGCAGAAATCATAAGCAACACAATCTCTGAGCAACTACAACAACTTAACACAACGGGAGGTTCTATATGAACTCCTACGTGGTCTATGTTGTAGCTTCAGAAAGGGACTATCCAGCTTTGATGCGGTGTGGGTTTGGCCCCAAGTTAAGATTTATGAATACTATCCAGAACTGAAGCTGGAAAATAGCATTCCCAATTCACAAAGATCAATGATGCATTCTTCTATTTCATCATCTCACCTGTTGAGGCCAAATATGACTCACGGTCATACGACCAAGAGCATCGTAGCAGCTACCGAGAAGTGGGGGGCCCTGTTCACTCAATTCCCCACATTTACCTATCTAAGGGCAGCTAACTTCTTGGGAGAACCAACTAAACTGCCAAGGTATGCCGGTCCCAAGTTGATCCTGCTAGAGCTGTCGAGGCAGCTTATTACTTACCATGAAAAGTGTCTAAAGAGAAAGAAGGGTGGAACTCCTTTCCCCCTCACAGTGGGTAGGTATACGTGTCTCACTCACCACAAGGCGAAAGACATGTTTGCAGAACTGGAGCTGCTGAATCTGAAACATAACTTCCCAGCAAGACCCACCTTCGACCCGAGAAATTGTCTGCCTAGGGCCAAGCTCGACCCGATCCACATCCCTCAGATCGAAGATATCTACATCGACATATATCATGAGGTTGAGCTCAGGAGGAAGGATCATTCCCGCTTGGCCTTAGCAGAAATCATCCAGTACGGGGTGGCCATCATCCCCAAAGGCTACCAAACTACTGAGCAAGAAGTGGATCAAGTGTATCTTGACATGGGTGGGGATGATTGGCCTTTCGTGTGATTGATAGACCAAAGCTCCTCAAACAATCGAGGAGAGAGTCAAGGAAACTCTGCGCAGAACAGAGCATTGGTGCCGAATGAATGGGCTCATCTACCTCGGAGTCGATTTCACAACCTCTCCGTTGGGCAACGCACCTCCTCAGGCAAAACAGAAACCAAAAGGCAAAGGAAAAGGTAAAGAGGGTGAATCCAGCTCCACCCAAGAGGAAGCTCCTGAAAGTCCTCCTTCCGCTACACCCGAACAAGTTATAACTCTAGCTTCTCTAGAGAAAGAAACAACGGGAAGATGTTCCGATAGGCACATCCACTCAGGATGTCGCCACTACTACAAATATTGAGGTCCCTTCTGTCCCTTCTCCCTCTCCTCCTTCCCCTCCTCGAGTGACCCAAGCGACCATTCCTTCGGTCGTGTCCTCTCCCCCTTCTTCTACTGTTCCTCTTGCTTCTTCATCCATCTTCTCTCTCTCGCGACATGTCCCCCTCCATTTCTTCCCTCATCTCTGAGCTCCCTTCCCTTCCTATGTCTTCCTCCCCCCGCAGATCTCTTCTTCCTCCCATGAGCACTTCTTCGGCCTCCCTCTCGATGCCGCCACCACGTGTCTCCATGTTTTTCCCTTCTACTACTACAGCTGCCCCCTTCTCTGTTTCTGGTCCTTCTCCCCTAAGTCCAGCCTGGATCTCCCAGCACCTAAGTCAACAGAAAAGGAAAGTTCCCATCACACCGATGGACTTTTCCGTTATCCCATCAAAGGGGGCCAAGAAGCAAAAGCCTATCACACGCTTCTCTCAGAGTGCTTCGGGAGAGAGGGTAATGGAGATCGCATACCCCAATCCTCTGAAAGATAAAAAGGATCTGTCTTCGACAGATTACACAGTGACTCAAGTCACAATGGGGATGTCTTCTGAAAGCCTTCAGGGAGAGGCCCTATCTGCAGTTGACGCCCTCTGCAAGAAGCTTCAAGAAGCAAAAGAAGAGAAAAGGCTACTGAAAGAGCAAAATAAACATCTGCTCCACGCCTTACAGAAGATGGGCAGTGCACCTCCCACAACTACCGCCGAAACTCCTGAGCCTCTGAGTCAGGATAAAATTAATGAATATGCAAAGATCGGTGAGCAGGGTATGGCAGTTTCCACCTGGAGGAGCCAGATCCTCAAGGACAGTGAACGAGTGATCGCCAAGTTCACCGATTTGTATCTGAACATCAACAAGGTGAACAAAGAACTCTGGCGCAGCAGACCCATATCCGAAGAGCTGGACCATGCTAGGCTGCAGCATGAGACCTTTCAAAGAATGTTCGACTGTTCAGTCGAAGATCTGGTCAAGTTCGGCATTTTCGGTCACCCCAGGGCCCTCAATAAAATCCTTTCCACTCTGGATTACCGGATGGATCAACTGGAATTCGTCCTCAAAAAGATTGATAAGGTAAAGGAAGAAGCCCTGGATGCAATGCATCAGATGGAACAAATTGTTCTAACGATGTCTCCAGGGTTGCTTACTCCTTCTTTTTCACCTTAAGGAAGGTTGACGAAACCATTCAGATCTTCAAGGAGATCATTTCACAAGGGCTAGGGCCAGAGGTCACTTTTGACGTAGAATCCATCAATAACCTGCTTGGCCTGTCGACTTCATCGGGTTCTTAATAGAAGTAGAGAATGAGTATTCCAAACTCCCAGAGAAGCTCACAGATGAGCGGGAGACTTGCGAGGCTATCACTGAGTGACACAAGGATCCTTCTCAGGATCAATTAGAGCCCATGATCAGCAAGTTCATGGAATACCGTGCCCAATTCCACATCTCGTCACCTGAGCAGCAGCAGAAGCAGGATATCCCCTTTCAGCCGTGGACGACGACGATGAATAATTTCTCTCTCTTCTTCGAATTTTCTTTTTGTAAATGTCTAAAGTATGTTGGCACAAATGATGACATCATCCATGTTGCACCATGGGATGATGTCATCCATCAAGTTGTCAAAAGTCAACATGACTTTGAGATATTTTGTAGATTTTATGTAAATAGGTGGTTGGTTCCTTTTTGCCTTCCTTCTTCTCCTTCTTCTATAAATACTCGAATACTTGTTGTATTCGGGGTGAATACTTTTCAGATGAGAAATAGAAGTAAGAAGAAGATTTTGAACTCTTTGTAACAGAAACAAACATTGAATACAATATATTTAGACTTTGTGTTGAATACATGTGTTTTAATATCAGATCTTTCTTATGTTAGATTTGTGTGATTGTTCTGTTGGATTTGCTTCTACTTTGTTGTCATTTATTCATCAGTATTGCTTTATCCGTCTATGCAAGTAGGTTCGGCTCTGTTTACTACCAACCCAAACCATAGACCCTTTGACCCTTCTGCTTTGGAATTCATTTCTTTTCTCCCTTCGGATCTGATCTTTCTTCATTTTCCCCCCTTTCATTTTTCCTCTCAGCCGGAAACACATCTACTGGGATGAGATCCCAAACCCCCGAAGGCAGAATATTGTGAGACTTGCATAGATTCCTGCTGGTAGAATAGCAATAAACCAGTTTCACTTTGCTGACTCAAAGAGGGGCTATGCCCTACACACTGTTGACTCGTTTATCCATAAATCTACCCAAGCGACAGATTTTCGAACCAACAGTTTTTGGCGACTCTACTGGGGATCGAACAGATCTATCCGATCTATGATGGTATGATAAAAAAATTTAGTAAAAATCAAAAATCACTACCTGTTTGCAAATTTTAACTTTTGTTCAAAATCCAAAATTTTTGCAAAAGTGACCCAAATTGAAAATTTTCTTCTGAGATCCATAGATCGGGCCTAGTTGGAGACCTTTAGTTCACTGAGTTTTTATAAAAATCTGTATTTTGCCGTAGATCTGAGTTTTTGACTGTTTACCAAAAATTTCAAACTCTTTGAAAAAGTCAAATTTAGATCTGAAAATCAGCTTACTAAGCTTCACTATCATTTTATCCTCGTTGTTCTTTGTCATTAACCGCAATCGGTTTTTAGAAGAGGATAAATTTAAATATTCAGAAAAGTACATGCTGCTGATTTTTGTCAGAAAAATCAGAAAATCAGCAAGTACAACCAAAAAGAGTTCTTAAATCTGCTCCACAATATTGTAGATCGGGAAGGTACACTGGCAGGTGAACCATTTACCCGTGGCAGGAGAGCTCGTGGAGAAGTCGATCCTACTTTTGATCTTCTTCAAAGGCACAACTTCAGTATAACACCGACACGCTTTTCATCACTAAGTTCAGCTGATCGGTCAGCCAGAAGTGCCTCACCTCCACAAAAGAACCAGTTTTCACAAGGAGCCTCCACATCCCTTTGTAGTGCCTTGCTACTCAGCGGAACCGCACTTCCAGCCCATGTTCTTTTTCCAGCCTTTCAAATGGCAGTGCCATGGGGAAATGCTATGGGCCCCCTCACTTTACCACATCCAGTTCACGCGCTCCCACATGGAAACCGAAAGAATTTTCCCAAATTTGATGGGAGTGGGAACCAAAGCACGGATTCACACATATCTAGCATTCATTATGTCATGCAGTATCCTAGATGTGACTCATGAAGATGTGTCAGTTCACCTCTTTTTAGAGACCCTCCAAGGGCCCGCAGCAGAATGGTTTCAGCATTTGCCGGCCGGATCTATTACCAGTTGGGCCACCTTGCGGGATGCTTTTGAAGATAGATACAAGCCCTCGAAGATGCATTTGCATTGTTATCACAGATCACTCACCTAAAGAAGGAGGCCAATGAGACCATGCATGATTTTATCGCCAGGTTCAATGCATTAATCAACCGTGTGCCTGTTGCCATGTTGCCAACACTAGAAAATCAAAAGTGTTTCTTTGTGAATGCAATGAGCTCAAAAATAAGTTTTTTGCTTCTACATGAACAAATAACTACCTTGCCTCTTGCCCAAGCTGCTGCCATACGGATTGAAGACAACTTGCTCATATCTGGCGAATTAAAAAGGGAATCATCCAAGCCCAAAGCTTTGAGCCCTTCTCCCGCCACTTCATCCGATCCAGCATTTCAAAAGATGGCAAATGACTTGATCGCATTAAAGAAGCAGTTAGCCCAAACTTCCCCCAGTTCCTCGTACCGGGATATTCCACGAAGAAACTTCACTCCCAACAGCGTCCCACATAGGCCGCGGTTGCCCGCGACCACTCCACGGTTGGCACTTGAGGCTCCTCCGGTCAATGCTCTAGCTGAAATTGAAGAAGAAGAGGAACAAAATTATGAAGAACCTTCGTCTCAAGGTGAAGATGATCAAGATGTCGGTGAGCCGACTGGCGACTCTACTATCGGGTATATGGAATTCGATGAGGAGGAATCTGACGAAGAAGAGGGTACACAAGGATATGCAAGTGGACAATCATATGCTGTTTTTACCCGCTCACAAGGAAAAGAAGCTGAGGTCACTGCCAATGTGCAGAAAGAAAAGACTACGTCATCTCGCATACCCAACCATTGCAAAGAGAGGTAATCCCCTACCCACTCAACCTGTCAATAAGTCTTTTTCAAAGAGAGCTTTTGCCCCGTATCTCCCCCAAATCAGCCCTCTCATATTCCTATCAAGACCAGTAATCCTACCCTACCATCGTGAAGTGAGGGACTCATTCCTTCACCAGCGCAACCTTTGGCCGCATTTGATATCATAGATCATGCTAAAAAGACCAAGATCCAAATGTCTGAAGCCGAGTATCTTCAGTCAAACCCCGAGCAGCTGATGAGGTTAACTGAATACATTCAAAGTCAAGCTGTCATAGCTCCCCAGGTTTCCTTAAAAGGAATCCTTTCCACTCCTCCTGCATCCCGCATAAATGTTGCCTCAACATCTGCATCAGCAAGATAGAGCCTTTCTATCTCTCCCTCCTAATCAATGGCCACAAGTTAAGTAACTGCATAATTGATTCTGGGGCTTCTGATAACGTCATGCCGGTAAAATTTTCCCATGCTCTGGGCCTCACCCTTACCAAGCCTTTTGGCAGATGTTATTCCTTGGAAACCAAGCAGGTTCCGTTGATTGGTCAAATCAAAGACGCGCAGTTCGCATTTGCGGCATTCCCAGAGAAAAGAGTAAAAATGACCGTCCTCGTTGCCGACATTCCAGCAGCCTATGGAATTCTGCTGGGAAGGAGTTTTTGTAGTGAGGTTGGAGGAGAAATTCATATGGACTGGTCTAAGGCTAGAATCCCCGTCAAAGGTGTAATGCAGACTTTGGAGCCAGAATCACAAAAGAAGTACTTGGTTACTAACTCTGAAGACCCTAAGGCTCAAATTCTTTTCGAATCATCAGGGATGGGGAACTATTTCTTGTCTACCGAGTCTGACAAAATGGTTGTTCTCGTCCAAGAAGAAGATCTTAATAAGATCTGACTTTACAGTTTGATGGTAGTCAGCAACCAGTGGATGTGGCACCGGAGCTGTGCTAATATCTCCCGACGAGGAGATTATTCCTCTCTCTTTCAAATTGCAGTTTTTCAACACAAATAATACTACTGAATATGAATCTCTGCTACTTGGCATGCAAGCCGCAAAGGAAAGAGGGATCAAAAATCTGAAAGTACAAGGTGATGCAGAGCTAGTCGTAAATCAAGTTAAAAGGATATATCAAGTGAAGAATGAAAGGCTCAGGCATTACCGCAATGCGGTGTGGGACAACATCGAGGAATTTGATGCCTTTTCAATAGAATCCATTCCAAGAGCTCAGAATGACATGGCTGATTCATTGGCCATTTCAGCATCCCTCATGCTCCCTCACCTAGGTTTGAAAATAGATAAATACACCATTGAGGTGGTTTTCCACCCAAGTGCCCGACAATTCTCAGCATTGGCAAGTATTCAATGATGACAATCAACTCATTGCCTTTCTAGAAAAGGTGAAAATTTTAAGGAGCTTCACTTTGAAGGATCCACTTCCACTTGCCGTGAATCAGTCACCGATCAAGACAATGAATCCGAAGGGAACGACGGCATTTGTCAGCTCAAAGGAAATAAAATTCAGAAGGGCCTGGTTTCTTTGGAGCGGTTGTTTGACAGGCATGACCATTTTGTAAAAAAGAAAAGGCAAGATGATGCTAGCTCATCCCCAGAAACCGAACCGGTTAATTTAGGTTCGGTAGAACATCCGCAGTTTGTGAACATTGGAAAATGTTGCACACCTGAAGAGAAGTGGAAGTTTGTCAAACTGCTGAAGAAATACATGGATGTATTGGCATGGTCCTACGCCGATCTAAAGTCTTTTAAGCCAAAGGACGTCCAGCATGACATCCCGTTGAAAGAAGACATCAAACCCTTTCGCCAGAAGCAGAGGCATTATAACCCTAAGATCTCAGGTACTATCCAGGCTGAAATTCAGAAAATGCTTGGATGTGAGAATCATTTTTCCTATCCATCACAGTACTTGGGTAGCAAACATTGTGCCAGTGTGCAAGAAAAATGGTGAAATACGCATATGCGTAGATTTTCAAAACTTGAATCAGGCTTCCTTAAAAGACAACTACCCACTTCCCATAATGGATCAAGTTCTACAAGTAGTAACTGGATCAGAAATGTTGTCCATGCTTGATGGTTTTTCGGCTACAATCAGATTGAAGTCTCACCTGAAGATCAATTTAAAACAGCATTCACTACTCCCCTATGGGTACGATTTCCTACAACAGGATGCCTTTTGGCCTAACCAACGCTGGTGCCACTTTTCAGCGGGCCATGGACCTGGCATTCAAAGGTATGATGGGGAAAGTCATTGTATTTATCTGGATGACTTGACTGTGTTCTCTAAACAACGAAGTGATCATTGTGATCATCTGGAGCAAGTATTGGCCAGATGCCGAGAGCATGGGATTTCCCTGAACCCAAAAAAGTCTATTTTTGGAGTCACAGAAGGAAAGTTGCTAGGGCATGTTGTTAGCAAAGAAGGAACGAAGATAGATACCGAAAGAGTTAAGGCTATTCAGAGCCTCACTTTTCCTACAAGCAAGACCGGCATCCACTCTTTCTTTGGAAAGGTGAACTTTCTCAGGCGTTTTGTTCCCGACTTTGCTGAAAAGACTCATCATATATTGGACATGATGAAAGGGTCACCAACTTTCCGATGGAGCGAGGAAGGGAAGAGGTCATTCGAGGAAATAAAAGCCTCCGTCGCTCACGCACCAGTCCTGGTATGCCCCGACTTCTCCAAGGATTTTATCATGTATAGCTATGCGTCTGAGCATACTGTATCTGCCATCTTGATGCAAAAGAATTCTGAGGATGTTGAATCCCCAATTGCATTCATGAGCTCTCCCCTCAAGCCTCACAAATTAAAAATGTCTCAATTGGAAAAGCATGCCTTCGCCATTGTCAAAGCAGTCAAAAACTTCAGGTATTACATTTTAAATTCTCATACAGTGGTCCTGGTCCCTGACACGGTAGTCAAATCAATTTTAACTCAACAGGAGTTAGGAAGCTTGCGCGGAAATTGGATTGCAAAGGTCCAGGAGTACGATCTAGATATAAAACCAACCAAGTTGGTAAGAGGCAAAGGCTTGTGTCAACTTATGGCCGAAAACCAAGGATCGGAAGTTTCCGGAGAAAAGGATGATTGCACCAATGAAACACAAAGTCAGTCTGGATAAACCCGATTCTCTACCTCTGGTCCTATTTGTCGCAACCAACTGATGAGTGGTATTCCGATATTGCTTTCTTTCTTACCTACGGTGAATGCCCAGCTCACCTAACTAAAGGAGAAGCACACTATAAAGCTCAGAGCAGCCAAATATGTCATCTGGGATGACGGTTTATACAAACGCGGGATAGATGGTGTCTTCTTGCGATGTGTCGACAAGCCACAGTAGGTGAAGTTACTTGAAAGTTTTCATAATTCAGCCTGGGGGCATTTCTCCTCTTCCGTAACAGCACACACAAGATCATCCGGCCAGTACTATTGGCCGACGCTTTTCCAAGATACAGCCACCTAGGTAGCAAAGTGTGAACCTTGCCAGTAGTTCATCGGCAAGCCCAAGTTGGCTACTTTTCCCCTCAGGCCGGTCGTTATCAAAAACCATTCAAGTAGTGGGGAATTGATTTTATCAGCGCACTCAATCCCCAATCGAGTGCCGACATAGATTATGTCCTAACAACAATAGATTACTTCACCAAGTGGGTGGAAGCCATACCTGTCAAACATGCCACTTCCGAAGTTGTTTGTAGTTTCATCAAAGAAAATATCATTGTCAGGTTTGGCGTTCCAAACAAGATTGTTGCTGATAATGCTTCTAACTTCTCTTCACGGGAAGTTATTAGTTTTTGCTACGAATATGGGATAACTTTAGCTCATGCCTCAGATTATTACCCTCAGGGAAATGGTCAAGCAGAATCCAGTAACAAAAACTTGGTGACCATCATACGAAAGCTGGTGGATGAGAATCAACGAATGTGGCACAAGTCCTTATACGATGCCTTGTGGGCAGATCGCATTACTCCCAAGAGATCTCTCGGTATGTCACCTTTTCAAGTGTTATATGGCACCGATGCCGAGCTTCCCATTTCTCGCTGAACTCCCTGCTCTACGTGTTTGGCACGGCAATCGAAGATGAAACTTTTCAAAGTTCCCTTGAAAAGAGGATCATGTATCTAGCAGAGCTCGAAGAAAAGAGAGTAAGGGTGGTCGACAAGATCACCGAACATCAAAATCAGGTCAAAAGATTGTTTGATAAAAAGCTAAGCCAAGAAATTTCTAGGTGGGAGACCTTGTCCTTTTGTGGGACAAACAAAGAGAGCCAAAGGGCATGCACGGAAAGTTTGATTCCCTATGGAGAGGGCCCTTCAAGATCAAGCAGTTAAATGGAGAGAATAGTTTCTATCTCTCGTATTTGGATGGAACTAAGCTCCCGCTTCCCTATAGCGGGCAACATCTGAAAATCTTCAGGAAGTAGAGCTCGCTCTCTTCTTTGTACAGTTTGCTTCAGTTGTGTGTTTGTTTTTGTCATGTGTTTTCTTTTGCTGGTTGTGTGTTTCCCTTTCCGGTCCCCCTTGTTTTTGACTCTGTCACCCAATGGATAGGCACGTGAGATCTGGGATTCTCTACCCCTGAGGTTCACTCAGAGATAGTCCCCAGAAAGAGCCAGCTGTATCCCGTAAAATTGTTGGGGGCAATTTTACAGATAACCCTACCAAAATTTTGTTCCGGCCCCTCGTCAGGGACCCCTTGCATTCGGAACGTTGCAAAATCCCTTCCCGGGAAATCTAGTTTTCCGAACTTAGCCATTTTTGGTCTTTTTTGGTCGGCGCATGTATAATGAGTGTAACATCAAGTTTTCTTGCGCCCCCTTTAAATCCTTTGGCGCATGCTTTCTCGTGTCAACAGCGTTTTGGTGCACCTCACTATGTTGAGTCTTCCTTGCATGTGCCAAGGCGCATGCGCCTTCATGTCAACAATACATTTGTTGCGCCACTTTTTGGTGCACCTAGGGCACACATATTCTTATGTCAACATCACTTTCGGTGCGCCAAGGGCGCATATAACTTCGTGTTGGCAAGTCTTTCGGTGCGCCACAAGGGCGCACGCTTTCTAGTGTCGACAATGCTTTTTATGCGCCACTTGAAAAATTTGGTGGCGCATTTATTACTACTTCACCTATATATAGGCGCGTCTGCACTGTCATTGTCATCCGACACAATCACATGATTTTTCTCTTACACTGTACCTGCCAAAGACACCTGCCCTGTTGTTTTCAAATCACTTTGTGGACCCGTTTGCACATTTCTTCATTATATATCCTGGTAAGAGGTCCTCATTGCTTCTGTGTTTGGTGTTTTGTTTATTGGCTACTTGTTGGTTTGGATTGAGTTAATAAAGTTGTCAAAACATGAACTCCCCACCCTCCTTGTTGTTTTTCCCTACACCCATGCATTTTTCCCCTCTTTCCAGATCTGCTGGTAAAGGGGACTCTGTCCTAAAAGTTGTTGAACTCTTTGATCAATAAGCTTCTTCATAACCCAATGAACCCTGCAAAAGGAGCTTAACCACATGCAAACCCCTCAAGAAAAGAATCATGGCTTGAAAAGGAGACACTGTTATTTTTCTCCTTTGGCACATCTGTCACCCCTGCAACATGATACACAGTCACGCCAATGGCGCACATACCATGACTGTTACACTAAGAACAGGTGCGCCCTCATGGCACACTTCCTTCATTTGTTGCAAATGCTTTCCTTGCGCCCCTTTTGGCACACCAAACTCATTTGTTGCATCGCTTAAACCTGCACCCTTTGGCGCACCCTGCATCTATGCAACACCAACAAAATTTGCGCCAAGTGCAAAACTTTAAACGGCACAGTGCATCCATGCTTACAACAACATCATGTTATGCAGACCTTCCATGCGCCGCGCCAAGTTCTCCTGGCACATGAAAAATGATGTTACACGCATTATACTGTGCCCTTCGCATCATCCTGCACTGTAACATGAAAAATATCTGCGCCCTTTATAAAATATATACACATGGCGCAGGCGCACTTGTGCTTACAACAACAAAATGTAATCTGCAGTGTCCATGCGCCATGCACCCTTTTGCACTGATTTATCCCTTGCAGCAGCCCTTTCCTGTGCGCCTTACCATTTAACCCTGCAGCTTGCAGTGTACATGCGCCCTGCGCCCTGAGGCCTTAAAATTGCTAACTCTTCTTTCTGTCAACGCTTTAATGGAAGATCGAATAGCTAACATGACCTTCTTGCGTTGGGTTTCACTTCTCCTTCTTGCAGATCAGCAACTGAGTTCAGAGTTACATATGTCAACATCAAGCAAGAGACCTACCAAATCTAAAGGCAAGGCCAAGCTCACAGAAGAAGAAATGAAGTATAAATATCAGAGGGTCAGGATGCCCGAGTCCCAAGCAGAGTGTGACCTAGACATCAGAGACTCAGAACTGGGCCATATTGACATGGAAGATTTCTGGGCCAGAACCCAGAGGGTCACAAGAAGTCCATGGATGGACAAATGATAGGCAAAGTGCACTACACTTTGCTAGTGGGATCCCAGTTAGCGCCGTGAACAATGAATTTATGATGGTGGTAGCCCGATGCTACAATAAAGACACAAGATGTGTCCATAATGAGAAGGGTGAGGTTATAATCAACCTCACTACCCGCCACTTTGAAATAATGCTCAGCATCCCTCACCACCGGCACTTTGTGGCCGTAAGCCGGGAAGATTGCATTAAGGCCTGGGACGACAATGAAGATCAGTGCATGCAGCTGATGAACGAGGTTTATCTGAAGAATAAAAAGGTGGTGACTCGGTGGCCACAAGTCATTCATCGTAGTGACTTTTCAGAGGAACTCAGCGACACCATCACGTTCCTGAGCAGAGTCTTTGGGCTTCCTGACGCCCATTATTTTCACAAGTGGATGCTGCGGTACCTAGAAACAATGAACAAAAATGTGCCCGATCAACGCTTTGAGTGGGCAGAAATCATAAGCAGCACAATCTCTGAGCAGCTCCAACAACTTAACACAACGGGGAGGTTCTATATGAACTCCTACGTGGTCTATGTTGCAGCTTCAGAAAGGGACTATCCAGCTCTGATGCGGTGTGGGGTTTGGCCCCAAGTTAAGATTTATGAATACTATCCAGAACTGAAGCTGGAAAATAGCATTCCCAATTCACACAAAGATCAATGATGCATTCTTCTATTTCATCATCTGCCTGTTGAGGCCAAATATGACTCACGGTCATATGACCAAGAGCATCGTAGCAGCTACAGAGAAATGGGGGGCCCTGTTCACTCAATTCCCCACATTTACCTATCTGAGGGCAGTTAACTTCTTGGGAGAACCAACTAAACTACCAAGGTATGCCGGTCCCAAGTTGATCCTGCTAGAGCTGTCGAGGTAGCTTATTACTTACCATGAAAAGTGTCTAAAGAGAAAGAAGGGTGGAACTCCTTTCCCCTCACATAGTGGGTAGGTATACGTGTCTCACTCACCACAAGGTGAAAGACATGTTTGCAGAACTGGAGCTGAATCTGAAACATAACTTCCCAGCAAGACCCACCTTCAACCCGAGAAATTTTTTTCCTAGGGCCAAGCTCGACCCGATCCACATCCCTCAGATCGAAGATATCTACATCGACATATATCATGAGGTTGAGCTCAGGAGGAAGGATCATTCCCGCTTGGCCTTAGCAGAAATCATCCAGTACGGGGTGGCCATCGTCCCCAAAGGCTACCAAACTACTGAGCAAGAAGTGGATCAAGTGTATCTTGACATGGGTGGGGACGATTGGCCTTTCGCGGTGATTGATAGACCAAAGCTCCTCAAACAATCGAGGAGAGAGTCAAGGAAACTCTGCGCAGAATAGAGCATTGGTGCCGAATGAACGGGCTCATCTACCTCAGAGTCGATTTCACAACCTCTCCATTGGGCAACGCACCTCCTCGGGCTAAACAACAGCCAAAAGGCAAAGGAAAAGGCAAAGAGGGTGAATCCAGCTCCACCCAAGAGGAAGCTCCTGAAAGTCCTCCTTCCGCTACACCCGAACAAGTTATAACTCTGGCTTCTCCAGAGAAAGAAACAACGGAAGATGTTCCGATAGGCACATCCACTCAGGATGTCACCACTACTACAAATATTGAGGTCCCTTCTGTCCCTTCTCCCTCTCCTCCTTCCCCTCCTCGAGTGACCCAAGTGACCATTCCTTCTGGTCGTGTCCTCTCCCCCTTCTTCTACTGTTCCTCCTGCTTCTTCGTCCATCTTCTCTTCTCTCGCGGACTGTCCCCTCCATTTCTTCCCTCATCTTTGAGCTCCCTTCCCTTCCTATGTCTTCCTCCCCGCGTAGTATCTCTTCCTCCCATGAGCACTTCTTCGGCCTCCCTCTCGATGCCACCACCACGTGTCTCCACATTTTTCCCTTCTACTACTATAGCTTCCCCCTTCTCTGTTTCTGGTCCTTCTCCCCTAAGTCCAGCCTAGATCTCCCAGCACCTAAGTCAACAGAAAAGGAAAGTTCCCATCACACCGATGGACTTCTCCGTGATCCCATCAAAGGGGGCCAAGAAGCAAAAGCCTATCACACGCTTCTCTCAGAGTGCTTCGGAGAGAGGGTAATGGAGATCGCATACCCCAATCCTCTAAAAGATAAAAATGATCTGTCTTCACAGATTACACAGTGACTCAAGTCACAATGGGGACGTCTTCTGAAAGCCTTCAGGGAGAGGCCCTATCTGCAGTTGACGCCCTCTGCAAGAAGCTTCAAGAAGCAAAAGAAGAGAAAAGGCTACTGAAAGAGCAAAATAAACATCTACTCCACGCCTTACAGAAGATGGGCAGTGCACCTCCCACAACTACCGCCGAAACTCCTGAGCCTCTGAGTCAGGATAAAATTAATGAATATGCAAAGATCGGTGAGTAGGGTATGGCAGTTTCTACCTGGAGGAGCCAGATCCTCAAGGATAGTGAACGAGTGATCACCAAGTTCACCGATTTGTATCTGAACATCAACAAGGCGAACAAAGAACTCCAGGCATTAGCAGGACCCATATCCGAAGAGCTGGACCATGCTAGGCTGCAGCATGAGACCTTTCAAAGAATTTTCAACTATTTAGTCGAAGATCTGGTCAATTTCGGTTTTTGGTCACCCCAGGGCCCTCAATAAAATCCTTTCCACTCTGGATTACCGGATGGATCAACTAGAATTCGTCCTCGAAAAGATTGATAAGGTAAAGGAAGAAGCCCTGGACGCAATGCATCAGATGGAACAAATTGTTCTAACGATGTCTCCAGGGTTGCTTACTCCTTCTTTCACCTTAAGGAAGGTTGATGAAACCATTCAGATCTTCAAGGAGATCATTTCGCAAGGGCTGGGGCCAGAGGTCACTTTTGACGCAGAATCCATCAATAACCTGCTGGCCTGTCGGGACTTCATCGGGTTCTTAATAGAAGCAGAGAATGAGTATTCCAAACTCCCAGAGAAGCTCACAGACGAGCGGGAGACTTGCGAGGCTATCAGCTGAGTGACACAAGGATCCTTCTCAGGATCAATTAGAGCCCATGATCAGCAAGTTCATGGAATACCGTGCCCAATTCCACATCTCGTCACCTGAGCAGTAGCAGAAGCAGGATATCCCCTTTCAGCCGCGGGATGACGACGATGAATAATTTCTCTCTTCTTCGACTTTCTTTTTGTAAATGTCTAAAGTATGTTGGCACAAATGATGACATCATCCATGTTGCACCATGGGATGATGTCATCCATCAAGTTGTCAAAAGTCAACATGACTTTGAGATATTTTGTAGATTTTATGTAAATAGGTGGTTGGTTCCTTTTTGCCTTCCTTCTTCTCCTTCTTCTATAAATACTCGAATACTTGTTGTATTCGGGGGTGAATACTTTTCAGATGAGAAATAGAAGTAAGAAGAAGATTTTGAACTCTTTGTAACAGAAACAAACATTGAATACAATATATTTAGACTTTGTGCTGAATACATGTGTTTTTATATCAGATCTTTCTTATGTTAGATTTGTGTGATTGTTCTGTTGGATTTTCTTCTACTTTGTTGTCATTTATTCATCAGTATTGCTTTATCCGTCTATGCAAGTAGGTTCGGCTCTGTTTACTACCAACCCAAACCATAGACCCTTTGACCCTTCTACTTTGGAATTCATTTCTTTTCTCCCTTCGGATCTGATCTTTCTTCATTTTCCCCCCTCCTTTCGTTTTTCCTCTCAGCCGGAAACACATCTACTAGGATGAGATCCCAAACCCCCGAAGGTAGAATATTGTGAGACTTGCACAGATTCCTGCTGGTAGAATAGCAATAAACCGCCACTTCACCGACTCAAAGAGGGGCTATGCCCTGCACACTGTTGACTCGTTTATCCATAAATCTACCCAAGCGACAGATTTTCGAACCAACAATACTAATATGTAAAACTTAGATGTAGGGTGATGAGTTCTATTATTCTCTTTATAAACAACTCATCCTCTATATTTTTTTTGAGCCATTTTTATCCTTACACTTTTATTTCCCTATGATATTTCTCGGACATTTGATTACAACTCCGAACATTGTGGCATGAATACTTATTAATATATTTATCACTAATTAGCTTTATTTTTTGGTATTGGGAGTACACATTTATAATCATGATTTCAATAAGATGCTTAATTGATGATGCATGTGATGCCTCTTGTTGTAAACAACTTGTATATGTAGCAACTCACATGAAACCAAAGGACTTGTTTGTAGCAAAGCATCCATAGCCAAAAGAGGTCACGCACATTTATAATTTTTGATCCTAAGAAGATCGTGGAACATGGAAATTACACTTGATTTTTCACGTGTCGAGGGATGAAGAAAATACAATTCCAACATGACAATTAAGAGATGACTCAACTCCAACATTTTATTATTCGTTGCAACTTAACAAGGAACTAACTGATTTAATTCATGATTTAGGAACTAGTTGATCAAATTGATCGATTACTTAAGTTATGTGATTGATATGTAAACACTTGTTGATTAATTTTGTTGCATGCATCTAGTCTCTGGATTGTTTGGTTAATATATTTTACTTGATCTAATTCAAACTCCTAGTAGAACTTTGTTTCTTCATGCTTCTACTATAATGAGATATATAAAAAGGAAAGATTAATGTTGTAGGGGATATATAGAGATAGAGATATAGTGATTGATCGAAAGATAGAGGAATTGTTGTATTTCCAATTGTAATATTCATGTCAATGTAATAAAAATCTTGAGTTCTTTTATTAGCTTTAATTAGAGGCATTAGGAGGGATTAACACCCTCTCCTTTGTTTTTGATTTTCATAATTTCATGAGTAGATTGGCAACAATCCATTCCTTTATCTCGTATTCTATTTTTACATGTTTTTCCTTATATTTATTATTTACTTCAGTCTAGATTTAGTTTATTTTGAAGCATTGTTATTTCCAATTACAATTACTTGACAACAATTTACCTTCCTACCTATTGAATATTTGTAATTGTTCATATAGAAATGACATTATTTAAATTCTATGTCCCTCGGTTTGATAATTCAATTACTATAGATTAATGAACATCATACTAATTGTTACAAGTTAATTTTCACCACCATAGGAACTTAATCAATGTCCTCAATGATGAGATAAGGTGGATTGAAAATATTATCCCAATAAAGTTTGGCCTCATCAATATGTTCAAGGAAAAGATCCAATTTTTTGAGATTTTCACCTAGATTAGGCGTAAGGATGATAACACATATACTCAACTCGTTATTTATATCATATTGTTCCCATACAAAATGTTGACAGAATGAGGAATTTGTAGATGCTGGAGGCTTTGTAAGATAATCTTGGAATGGTCATCTAATAGAGATCCAAACTTACAAATAGTAGGAAAATAACCATCATTTAAAATATGATGGAAATATATCAACATGAATTTAAATGGAAAACTAGGTATTTTTATAGTAATCAATGTTGATTGGGTAGATCGATGTTGATTCATATGATAAGTGTTTATTGTTGTGTATATAACTAAAAATATTTAACAACATGGAGTTTTTAATAGGATGATTACATGGGACTGTTCTCAGGGTTTAAACACCTAAGTGAGGTTAAACAATAATATTATTCAACCTAAAAATAATGTCTTTTAAACTTAAATGAAAAACATACCTTCGGGTGATTGAATGGTGCAGATGGTTTCTTAAAGGAATGCTAGTAGAATTGGGCATTTTTCTTCTCCACACCAACTAGGAGATTCATCTAAACTCATCATTGTTCATTCCAATTGTCTTTACACCTCAATTTTTTTAGATCCTTGGGTAATGGCCCATGCTTAAGTTATATATGATCAGTGCCATTTAAATAAATAAGTTTCATAATGATTGGCATTGATTCAAGGATATTGGAAAATGTGGTATTGTTGTTTTTATTGATGTCAAGTAACATTGATGTCAAATATGATTAATTTCAAAGTGTCTTGGTGTGCCTAGGTGAGTACATATTGTTATCATTTATGATGTGAAGTGTCAGGAAGTTTGAATTGGTGTCTTGGTATTATGTCTTGGTGCATTTGCATGGCTTAGTGATTAGTTGAGCATTGTCTAATGAGATTTTATGGTATTAGTTGTTCTGATTTATTTCATGTTTTTGGAATTTTTGTATGCTTAGACAACATGTCTAAGTAAGATCCATGCCTTGGTCTAGAATATCTCCTTGGTGCTGATTTTTTTGTTTTGGGGTTTTAGGACTTCTTGTGTCCTAATGGTTGGTGATAATGACAACCTACTTGGTCTTATGGATTATTTTTTATATGATTTTCTAATGATTTTTTAATTATTTTTACTATATGAAGTCTGACCTACATGTTTTATGACCAAGATAAGGGTATAAATGAAAATTAGAAATCTCATTTGAGCCGATTATGCAAGTGGAGGAAAATTGTAACCTAGAGAGGAACTTGTGGAGGTGTGAGAGGTCTTTTTGACCTCTAAGATATGGAAATTTTGATGTGATTATATTATAGAGTGTGATCAGCATTGGGTGACCAATGGAAAGTGACCATATCCACCGAAGAAGAAGCATGAGTTTAAAGAAGGAAAGAGAGGTGTTTTGACAAAGATAGAGGGGAGAGTGAGCTTTATGGTGTCATATTTAGTTATAGTAGTAACAAATCAATGGTGAAAAACACTTTTAGGTAGATAATTTTATGGTTGATCATCTTGGGGGGTTGTATCATCCTTGTAGGATTAGTTTCCTACTAAATTAGGGGTTGGTTCTCCTTATGGGATTGGCATCTCACTAAAGAAATATCTTATGATGTACAATATTCATAGGATTTATTTATTTTGAGTAATATAATAATATGTTTAGTGGGTTTTCTTCCCTTTATTTTTTCCCGCATACATCTTATGTCATTGTGCTATCTTGTTTATGTGTATGTTTTACATGCTTTTATTAAATGTTATAATGGTTGAATGATAAATAATGATTGAATGGTTAAGGTTAATGGCTCACACATTTATAATAAATTGAAGTAAAATTTTATACAATTGATTCACCCTGGCCCTCTGAGTCATTGTGCTTCCAATAATTGGTATCGAGAGAAATTTCTTTGTGAAGAAAGTTTAACAACTTTGAGAAGATCTTTGAAGCACAAAATGGAAAATTTATAGATAGATCATGAGATGTCATGTGAAGTTATTAATGGAGAGGTCATAGTTTAATTACAAATAGAGTTGGTACTCCAAAGAAGGAATAATCTCAAATTAGAATCAATCATCAAAGATCTTGAATTTGAAATGAGGTTTTTAAAGGAAGATTTGTACATGATATCCAGAGGTTGAAGGATTTTGAGAAGATTGAGACAGGACCAAGTTCCAAAGAGGGTCAAAGTGAAGGTCCCTATGCCAAGAAGGTCTACTTCAAGATCAATGTAAGGTCCAATTCTATCAAGCAACCTAATGCAATGAGGTATGAAAAGTATTTTCATGGTTATTGTTATGTTTGTTATGATTTTGGTCATAGGGAAAGGGAATGTGAAAGAAGGTTCTCAAGGAATGAATACTCATGGGATTATGAAATATCCTTCAATGGCTACTACTATACATGCAATGAATATGGTCATACAGAAATGAATTATAGTTAGAACCTTAGCTCATATCATTCATAGGTAAAAACATTATAGTGTTCTATAATTTTCACAATACTGGTCATATAGCAAGTTTTGTCCTAATAGGTCCTCTAGACAAGATAAGAATTTTTAAAAAGGAAGGAAAGTAAAATAGATGTATACCAAAATATATAAACCTATGATTGAAGTGAACAATGACGTAAAGTATTTCATGAGAACTGAATATTTCAAGACATCTCGATCATGAAGGTCCAAAAAATGAGGACGAATCAAAAGTAATCATTAAGTTTCATCCTATAATTTTTTTCAAAGAAGTATCAAGTTCAAACAAGAAGTTGGCTATTGTAGAAAATAATGATGAGATTAAAAAAAGTCAATCCTAGATTTGATAGAAGGAAAAGAGTTTTGCTATCTCAATTTTAGAATGAGAATGTGTTTGAAGAAAACCATATGTGCTTATCAATTTTTCATTCTAAAGAGATAGTTACAAAAATTAAGGATAAGTAAGGAAAATGAAGAAAAATAATATTATAAAACTATCAAAACCATCTTGAAATAATATTGTTTCACCAAAAACATTATGCAATAAAACCGATAAGGTAACGGTTAAGGAGGAATACCTGTGATATGTAGGTCAAAGGTTGAATGCACGCATTACTGAAAATTTATCCAAGATGATCGTAGAGAACTCCTTTTTGTCTAGGAAGGACTACCTGTAGATATAAAGAAAGACCACCAAAAGAGTATTAAATAGCAAGATTCAGAGGATTTCCTAGCAAGGCTAGATTTGGGAAGCGTGATGCTTCCTCGAATGGTTATCAATCCTCTGTTTAATACAATTCAATGTGAATAAAAACTGAAATAAATAAGTCCTATTGTAATGTAATGATTTAGGTTTCTCATACACACAATACACTAGATTTTATGCTAAATATTAAAATAACACTAAATCTAATTAGAATCGGGGTTTGTTCAAGTTAGAAATATTTGACAAAGGTCTGGTAAGGGTCTGGGGTTAATTGGTTGAAGTCTGGGTTGATTTTGGGTGAGTGGGAAGATTTTTGGTCTGACACTATGAAATGACACAGAGCCCAATATCATTGTGGTGACTGATTTTGGTAGGGGGATAAATCGACACTAGTGAGAGAACCAATGTTAGTAGCACAAATAAGTACTAAATTATTAAAAAGAAGTTTTTAGGCTCTCTATGATTGCACAGAGAGTGAGGGTAGTCTGATTTGGGTCATAATATGACTGTGAATACTCATGGATACTAAGGAGGAGGTTTAGAATGGTGAAAATTCTTGGGATACTTGAATAGTGGATTGGTGGGAGGAAGGTGATGTACTAGAAATAGAGAAAATAAGATGTTGAAAGAAAAAAGAGATCTACAAAAGGAATAAACCAAATTATTAGAATCACAATACTTACTTGATGTCTTACAGATCTTGGGAGTTGGGATGGTTGATGGTTGATCAGAGAAGAAGTGCTTGAGTCCAGTTCCATAACAATATGGCCTATGTGCTTCCATGAGTATTCCAACGCTCCTAAGGAGAACTGGTTACTTTTCTTAAACTCGTAGTTGTGTGTGTTCATCGTCTGGATGCAAGAGGGATTGTAGATTTACACTTAAATGCAATCACGCTCCAATAACTAAATGACCAACCCACGTAAAGATTTTTTAAAGTGTATATAAGGTAATCAATGATGACTAGGTGACTGGCATTGGTCAAGGGATTACTGGTTTTAGTTAAGGTGGGAAATTCTAGGTTTACCAAAAATAGGCAGATCTTTACTATTTTTGGCATGATTTTGATTACATCCACTAAGGGAAATGGAGTTCTCATTATAAAATTTAGGAAGGCCATAGAAGAATTCCAATTAGGTTTATGTAGAAGTCTCAGTTAGTTAGGTCAAGTGGTGACTCATCACTGGGAGTGATGACTCAGTGCATAGAGTGATGACTCATTCATTGTGAGTTAAATGCCCTAGAATGGGTCCAAGGTGAGGTGTAATGATGAGGTGGAGGTGTGAGGATGAAATTAAATTAATTAATAATGTGAAGATTGAATATTAATATGGGATGAAGGGGCCATTATGTGTTTAAAAATATTCGATTAATTAATTGAAGGGGACCGAGGAGAGTGTGACCCAAATTTGGTGTCTACAGTGCCCCTTTTTGTCATGTAGCTTGTATTGGTAAGCGATGATGACAAAAATAAGGAGTCATGTCCCAAGTATAAATGGAGATTAATTTTCCTCAAGTAGGGATGAAGGGGACCCCCCTCAAACCACAAACTAATGAGGTAGGAAAAGTAGTCGGGAGTGGTTTGATAAATAGGTTATTGAGGAAAGAGAGGGCTGGTAGGTAAGGTTATGGTCATTGTGGGTAACGGGTAAAGGTCGGGCCGTAATGGGTAATGGAAATTGAACGCATGCACATACATAAATTGTAATACAATACCAGTGGAAGAGATTTCAAACTCTACGTTGCCAAAAGGGTGATAGGTTTATCAAAACAAGGATGAAGTGATTTAGGTTTCCAAGGTATATGATATGGTAATGAAGCAAAATGATGTCGGTGTAGGAACAAGTGATCGGTTTTATTCCATTCCACCAAAGTTGTGGGCGGATAAACATCACGGCATTAGCCAAGGTAAATTCATTAGGCTAAATAACAACATTAACAACATCACAAGGTATAACAAGTAAACAAATTCCAATGTCACAAAATGTAGTTCAGGTTAGGCTATGTAGGTCAAGGCACAAGTAAGGTTGAGGTATAGGTAAATAACATGTCCCTAAATGTAGTTAAGGAAATGTACAAGTAATGTAGGCTTGTGGGTAAGGTATAATAGGTGTTGGTAAAGTTAAAAGTTGTTGGATTAATAATGTTTTTAGAAAACCTGGGCATGGGGTGGGTCAAATGGTTATGTCGGTGTGTGATGTTGGTTATAGTTTAATTTAATCAACATCGTTTTCTAGGTAAAACATTATTGATGTTGGTCATGTCAAGTTGGGGATAAAAAAGGAAAAATCCACTTTTTATGGATTCATTTTAACCTTTCCACTTTTAGAAAATAATAGAGGAGAAGTGTAAGAGTGGAAAATGATAGTATGAGGTGTTGAACGAGTTGGTGAGCCATGTAGCAGGTGATTCTCATTTGATTAGCGGTCCATGAGATCGAGTTGATTGATTCAATTGGTTGTGAGGTGAGGAGTTTATTTTGGCATGGCGGAGGAGGGGAGGGAGCAGGTGGACCACTAGCATAGAAGCCAAATCTTCCATAGTGTAGACAACACCAAGTAGAGGTAGGAGACAATTTAAATCCTTCATTTGGTTGAAAATAGTTTGTGGAAATTGGTTTTGTTTAAAATTTGGGTGTAATTTTAATTTGTGAAATCGTGGTTAAAAATGAATGAAATGAGGGGGAGGAAGGTCAAATGTAGCTTAAATAGGGTTTGTAATGAAGCTAGGATAGGTTTGGGTGGGTGGGAGTAGGTATTTAGGTTGTTTTTGGTTAATTTTTTAGAATGGGGATGGTTTTTATGGTTGTGATGTTGTGAAATAGACTAGAGATGGTCAAGGGTTTGTTGATGTCCGTCGGCTTTGGATGTTGTCGGTCAAGGTTTGGGTGATGGAAAATGGTCAAGAGGATCGATGAAGGTCAAAGCAACCAATGTCATCATTATAAAGAATAAATAGGTGATAGAAGGGATAGATAGGAAATTAAAATAGGTGGGGAAGGGGTAGGTGAAGATTTATGTAGAGGGAAGAGGGTAAAATGTTATTTTGGTGATGTGGGATAGGTAAGTAGGTGAAATGAACTAAGATAGTGGGTAAGGATGATAAGGGACAGTAGGTTTGTAGGTGAATTAGGTAAAAGGGGTAGGCATGAGTGATGTGGTTGGGTATTGTGTGGTGGGTAATAGGTGATTTGAGGTGGTCAAGTATTGAAAAGGTCATGTTGGATGATGTAGGCGAGAGATCAGCTGAGGATGAGGAAAGAGTACCACCCCTACATCTACAAATGTAGCCTAGAGTAACCACAAACTAGTGGGAGTACATGACCAATGTTTGACTTAGTGTGATCCAATGCTATAGGCGTGTAGCCTAGGATCATAGCTTGATGGTCACTCTCATCGATAGATGGGACTTAACGACTAATACCTTTCATTTACCGATGAGTGAGATGACTGTCAAACTGGAGGATGTGTATAGGATCTTTTGTCTACCTATTGTTGGGGAGCCAGTGTATTCCATTTCATCTGAGGCATCGGTGGAGCTAATAGTGGAGGTATTTTGTGAGGTGATGGGCATGTTGAGCTATCACAGTGTGATTCTAAGCTATGGAGACATGTATGTTGCCTACCCATAGGAGACTAGGCTATCTGTGTTGATGATGGTGGCAGCAAGATGTTTTTTGCTTCCATATTCTAAGGGTGGGATATTCTCACAAGCACTGATGGGGGTACTACAGGATATGATAGAGGGTAGGATACACTTTCCTTGGGCACCGATTTTCTTAGTTCAACCGTATAGGAGTTATGGGCCGATGGGAGGTTGAGGAGATTTGATATGTGTTGTACATCATTATTACACTACAGTCATATGAGCACATTGTGTGTGTGTGCCCGATTGCTTTACCATGATAGAATTGGTTCAGGGGTGGTTTATTCAAAGTTGGTTTCAAATGATGGGTACCACTCGATGTATAGCTAACGGTGGTGAAGGCCACATATGATGTGTCATACTACATGAAACGTTTGGAGGGCCTTCCGGTAGTTTATATCATGTTGAGGTCATATGTAGACTACCCATCATATAAAGGCATGGATGAGGATTCATAGGGGCTTCATCTAATGAGATGCATACGGGGAGGCATGTTGGGAGTGTGAGATGATACTTGTGGACGAGGTCGGATGACAGCTTAGACTACGGCAAGATGTACTCTCACCTTTCCCATAGTACCATAGAGATGATGTGGAGAGACTCATGTCTCAACCATATCGGAGTGCTCCTATAGGAAGTAGTGGCAGGTACAAGATATAGAAATATTGATGATGTGGGTGTCATCGATGGATATAGGAAGTGGTGGGTGGCACAACTATGACAGAGCAGCACCATTGAGGCCGGGAATCTTGATTTAACTACAATCATAATGCGAGAGGGATACATTATAGGGTCATGAAAAGAGTTTGCAAGAATCGAATCGGAAACGAGGCACCATGAAGTAGTTGCACTCCAACGGAATCATGATAGCTCTAGCGATAGCAAGGAAAAAATGATCAGTAATGGAAGAACTTGCTCAACGAAACAAATCTTGCATAGAGGAAAGATAGCAGAGTGTCTTGGCATGCTCATAAATGAATAGAAAGGGGTACATATAAGGTGCCGAGTAACCCTAGTTCATGACACACATGAAACCCTAAACCTAACCCATATGAGATGACCCTCCAACATGAGAGGAGGACACATAGGATAACTCACACTAACACCCCCCTTCATCGAAGCTAGGGTAGCGGCTGTGATGAGTCGACAAAAAGGCAGACACTACTAAACAACTAAGAAAGATGTGCTAATGGGGCCCGTCAAACTAAAGGCTTGATAAGGTGCCCATATACAAACACAATATTCCTAGAAGAAGATGAAAAGAAGGACTACATAGCCCAAAGAAGATGGGCAATTGTAGAAGACCTCACCCCAAGAAGAGACCGTAAGTGAAGAAACTTCATCTCAGTGAAGGACTTGGTGAATAAATTTGTAATCTGGTCACCTGTCTGAATGTACTTTGAATCTCAATGATACCATCATGAATAAGCTCCCATATGAAGTGCATATGGATCTCAATGTCCTTTGTCTGCTGATGTTGAACTAGATTTATGTAAATAGAGATTGTGCTCATGTTATCATAGTAGATAATAGTAGGCCACCAAAATTGCATGCCAAACTCACAAAATACCCTATAGCCAAATAGCTTCACGTGCGGCATTAATCTTGCTCCTTTTTATTTTTCCTCTATAGATGATATTGCAATTGCATTCTGCTTCTTTCTAGACCAACTAATAGGACCCGAACCAAGAGAGAGACTATAGCTAGAAGTAGATTTCCAATGATCTAAGTCACCGGCCCAATCGGAATCAGAATCCAATCAAGTCAATATAACCCTCCATGATAGTGAATGCCATCAACATAAGTGCCACAAACATAATGAAGGATCCATTTAGTTGCTTTCCAATGCAAATCATGTGGCTCTGCATGAATCTAGACATGATCCAAATAGCATATGATAAATCCAGTTGAGTCTCGAGTCAAGTGAATCAAGCTCCCCACCAACTAATCGTTAAAGAGTATCATCAACCAAGGGTAGAGAAATCTGAAACCAACTTAACCCCATAAAGAAAAAGGAGTAGGAGAAGACTTGTAATCGGACATTTGAAACCGAGCTAGCAAATCAAGAGCATACTTAGGTTACGAAATCAAGATTCCCGAGTCAAATTGTGAAATCTGGATCCCAAGGAAATAATGAAGCGAGACTAAGTCGAGTCATGGAAAACTTGTTGGCTAAGGCGATCTTCACAGAATCAATAATAGAGGAAGAGCTACCTCGTGATCAACAAGTCATCAACATATAGAACAAGAACTTGTATGGATTCATCTTGTCGTAGAATATAAACATTTGGATCAGTGACACCTATTAAACCTTTATGTAAGTAAGAAGGAGTCCATCTTGGCATACCAAGCCTGAGGGGCTTGTTTAAGGCCATAAAGATACTTCTTTAACTTACAAATGAGGGAGGAATCTTGGACATAACACGGAGGTTATTCCATAGAGATCTCTTCCTCTAGGTCACCATGAAGGAAGGCACTCTTAACATCCATTTGATGGATTTTCCATTTGTTCATTGTGGCAATGGTTGGGGTCGATTGAATAGAAGTCATCTTCACAACCGGAGCAAAGGTTTCGTATAATCAACCCCAGCTATCTGGGAGAAACCCTTAGCTACTAATCGCGCTTTAAAATTTTTGACATCTTCATCTACTCCATACTGCTTGAGCACCCACTTACATCAAATGATTTTTCTTCCTTTCGGAAGAGTGGTGAGATCCCAATTATCATTCTTCATGAGAGAGGAATACTCCTCATCCATGGCGAGAATCCCATTCAGAATACTAGAAGCCTCTCGGAAAGACTATGGATCGGAGAAGAGGTGAAGAAATACTGGGGTCCAAGGATATCCGAGTGAGTATGTCTCATATCCGAAGTATCTTCAACTAAATCTCCAACACTTTGTAAATTTTTCCTAGCCCAAAGTTCTTTGAAGTATCTCTAACTAAATCTCCAACTAAATGATATTGGCATAGAAACTGATTAACATGATGAGATCCCTCTCCACCATTAGTTTGAACTTTTGGTGTGACGGCAAGTTGTGCATCTCTGATACCAGGCAGTTAAGCGTGCCACCCCCAGAGTAGTTCTGGGATGGGTGACCTTCCAGGAAATTCTTGGTGTCACTTCCTCTTAATATGTCATTGGGCCTGATTGGGTGTATACCCGGCTCCATCAAGTGGGAGGGTATTGGTGTAACAACCGATTAACATGACAAGATCCCTGTCCACCATCAGTTTGAGTTTTTGGGGTGACGGAAAGTCATGCAGATCTGATACCAGGTAGTTAAGCGCACCAGCCCTAGGGTAGTGTTGGGATGGGTGACCTCCTAGAAAATTCCCGATGTCACTTCCTCTTAATATGTCATTGGGCCTGATTGGATGTATACCTGGCTCCATCGTGTGGGAGGGTATTGGCGTAGAAACTGATTAACATGATGAGATCCCTCTCCACCATCAGTTCAAGATTTTGGTGTAATGGCAAGTCATGTAGCTCTGATACCATGAAAAGATTTTGCGGGAATCGAATCGGAAATGAGGTACCACGAAGTAGTTGCACTCCAACAGAATCGTGATAGCTCTACCGATAAAAAGGAAAAAATGATCGATAATGGAAGAACTTTCTCAATAGAAACAAAGCTTGCATATAGGAAAGACAAGGAGTGTCTCAAAGATGCTCGAAATGAATAGAAAAGGGGTACATATAGGGTGATGAGTAACCCTAGTGCATGACACACATGAAATCCTAAACCTAACCCATGTGAGATGACCCTCCAACATGAGAGGAGGAAACATAGGATAACTCACACTAACAGTCAAGTGGCCACCCTACAGGTATAGATTATAAGGTTATAGGGAAAATTGACAGGTCAAAGGCACGAGTGACCACCTTTCATGTACATGTGACGGCTCTACGAGCCCGGAGTAGCATAGGCACAAGTTCCCGCACATGGTGGATATGGGAATGGAGAGCAGATAACCACCCTACATGTGTATGTGGCTAGATAACAAAGCCATTTGGCCATGGAAAAGGCACGAGGTTGTGGCCTTGTAGGCCCAAGTAGCGGCATAGCTACCAACATAAGCACAGGACGGGGTCCCACAATACATGCACATGTGTAAGGAAAGGGTACACTTTTGGTTGGGAAGATTTAAAAGGGGGTAGGAAGGCCAATGGCACCACCCTAGACCATATTTATGGAGAGGTTCAGGGATTCCCTGAATGAGGCTCACTATTATCATGATCATCTAGCCCACTACGAGGATTTATGTTCCATCATATTTTGAGTACCAATCCTACCGTGTAGTTAGTGAGAGAACTAGATCCAGGACTTATAATTCTAGTAGGACATGGGGCATTGAATCTAGAGACAGGGCCATGGTGAGGTTACTAGTTCTCTAGGAATGAGCTCAAAAGAAGGCCGGAGGAGGAGACAGGTGAGACTAGAGAGGAGGGCATCAGGTGGGGATGATTGGTCATTGTATGTGATAGTGTACCATTATTTTTATTTTTGATATATATACCAACCTGTGTATTGAAGACGTGAGATCATACATGGGAGTTTTGAGATACTGATATTTATTTATATCTTTGTATATATGAATTGATACACATATGCTCCCATTATATAGGTGATGATGTTTACTGGATGGATGATGTAATTTTTTTATTTCCATTGTTATTATCTATTATGAAAACTAGTTGAGTTAGGCATGATTGAGTTGAGGTCATGAAGGTATGATGGAGTCAAGTATATTCATGGTTGAGTTTAGGTGAGTTAGGTATGATGGAGTGTAGGTCATATAGGCATGGTGGATTCAAGTATAGGTATGATGGATTTTAGGTCATATAGGCATGGTGGAGTCTAGTATAGACACGGTTGAGTTTAGGTCATATAGGCATGGTGGAGTCGAGGTTAATGGATGGTTGAGTTTAGGTCACATAGGCATGGTGAAATCAAGTATAGGAATGGTGGAGTTTAGGTCATATAGGCATGATGGAGTACAGGTCATTTAGGTATGATGGATTCTAGGTGATTTAGGTAGTCGAGGTCACATAGGCATAATGGAGTCAGGTATAGGCATGGTGGATTCAAGGTGATTTAGATATGATTTGGTCATGTTTTTTCATTTGATTTAATTTCTAAGTTATTTATAGTATGGAAAATAAATTATGATTTATATGTATGTTATGGTGTAAATTTCCAAATATCAGATATCATAGAAATGTGAAATGATTGATGTGTGATATGGTGATGTTATAAAATGGTAGGTATATATGTTTTTATGATTTTTTAATTTCCCAATTTTGTGTAAAATGGAAAATCATTAGGGTATAATGTAAATAAAAAGGGGGAAACTAGTTATGGGAAAGAGTGCATGAGCTAACCTCCAGGGCCCCATGCCCCGGAGTGCTACCTACATAGGCCTGACAAAAATGGGCCTCGGGACGATGTAGTTCTCCCATAAGCTAGGGAAGAATATGATGAGCTAGAGGAATGGGTTGGTAGGTTTTAGGAATGATTGAGTCTAGGTCATTTAGGCATGGTTGAGTTTAGATCATTTAGGCATGGTTGAGTTTAGGTCGAATAGGCATGGGTGATTTTGGTGAAAGAGGAATTCCCAAAATGTAGGTGTCAAAGGTCTGGTCTTGTATAGGAGAATCAAATAAGTAAGAAAAAAATTTGAATGGTAAGAGGAGACAAAAGATTCACCTAATTGATAAGAACCATTACGAGTCTATCATGTAAAAGTTTGGTGTATGAACATAAATACCTAAAGGCATTGCATGATTGGATTTTCTCGAGGTCAAGAAGTTCAATTGATCATGAAATGTCACATATATGGCACGTCCATTTAGTAGAAAAATACTAGAGAGGAAAGGTGGTTAGATGTAAGAAGTTTGTTTAGTGTAATCATATCCAATTTTCACCCCCAGGGTAAAATTGATAACATGCATTAAATTCTTTGGTCCCGAGCAAGATAGATTGATTCAAGGAAAAAAATCATGTTTCTGGGGTCCCCTCGGCCTTTTTCTAACTCTCCTGTCCAAGAAGAAAAGAGCAAGTTCTAAAAAAGGGTGAAAAAGTTGCAAAAACAAGCTTGGGGCAGAAAAAATCATGAAAATTGGCTAAGTCCTAGTCCTCGCAGTTGGGACAGTTGGGACGTCGGGGCGCGAATCGGCCGAAAGGCCGCCAGGCGGTCCACGTAGCAAAGGGACATCCGGGCCGTGGGGATGCGCAGGACGTGAAAGGGTGAACCGGCCGAAGGTAAAAACAAAATTGACTAACTGTTGTGCAGAACAGGCTGGGACATTTGGGCCGTGAGGACACGAAGGACGCGAACCACCCAAATCAGCCAATGTAAGGAACTTTGTCGGGGCAGGTTGGGGATAAAGGGACGCGTGGGACGTGGAAAGCCAAAAGAGCCGAGAGCCAATGAAAGCGTACCATGTGTCTTCGCCTCAAAGAGGGACGGGGAAAGCCCGAATCGGGAGGATCGAGGAGGAATTTGTCCCAAACACTTGGGACATCCGGGCCAAGTACATGGCGGACACAAGGAGCCGAAAGGGTTGTCGATGAATCGTAATGTGCCACGTGTCTTCGTGGATCGGAGCGGCGGAGGAAAGGGTGAAATTTTTACTTAATTTTTGCCGAGTTTCCAAAGGTGAGTTGGAGCATTGGCCCGAGCCAATAAACACAGGACACGTGTCCTAAGGCGGGGAAGTGCAAATCTCGGGGGAACTTTGAAGTTTTTTGCAAAATTTCTTCGGCCAAAAAAATAAAAAAAGCAAAGGTCTTCCCCGCGCCCCTGTCAACCAACCAAAGTGTGCCACGTGTCCCAAGTGGCGGGGCACGGGAAAAAAAATGGAAAATTCTTTAAAGTGATAAAACATCAAATTTCAAAGGGAAACCCACGGAAAGGTGGAGGAGAGAGAATTACGCAGCCATTCAAAGCCCAACACGTGTCATCCAAGCGGCAGAGCACGGGAAAAAATTCAAAATCCGTTTTTGAGCCGTTTTTGCCCTAATTCTTCAGACCCCCATATCTTTTGATCCAGAGCTCAGATTTGTACGTTATTTATATCATTGGAAATATTATGAAATTATCTACATGATTCTGGGGTCAATCTTGCATTTCAGTTTAGTTTAGAGAGATAAAATTCAAGAAACGGCTCTGAGATGTGTCCATGGCCAGAAATGACATTTCAGTGACTAAATTTAATGTAGAATGGGTGCACTCTCCTCCAATTTTGTCAAAAATGACAGGGTATGGGTTTAAGTAAGGTCCTCCATGCTGATTTAATGCATTTGTAGTCAATGAGGAATGGGCTTCCATGTTTTGAACATTTTCTCTCTCTTGGGCTCGACCCATGCAATGTAAAAGCCGGATTTGGCTCATTTCGAGGTGGTGGAACACTTTTAGCATAGTAGACTTCTTCTTTCACCTCCAGCAAGTGATTGTTGCAAGAATAAGACCTCTTCAAATATTATAATAGTTTTCCTACCTCTTTAAGGTTGTAATGCAATGGTTTTGACATTGGAAATGATAATGCAAGCTTTGTGAATTAGTTTCATCCTTTGTTTGTATTATTTGCTTAACTTTAGATCCTAAATTATATCTTATCAGCCTGTGTATGTTTTATGTTGCAATCTTTGGTTTGTGTCTATTTTCATGACAAAAATATTCACCACTCCTTTTGGTGCATCACCATCTTTAGTTAGTTTCAATTTTTGCATTTCTATCCCTGTCTCCTTGCAATTTAGAGTAGGATTAGGATCTGAACCTCTGTAGTTGTGTAAATATAGATCTAAATCATAGGAGTTTGAGGAACCAGCCTCTAATCTGGAGATTCCTCTCTCAGTTTCACAAGTCCCACACTTGGAGAGAGGTTTCCATGTTGTGCAATCACACTGGATGCCTAAGACATCATTTAGAACCTTGATTTGCATCCAGGGGTGCTATGATTTTGCACTAACAGTTTTGGCACGCCTGGTGGGACACTAGAGGTCTCATTTTTATTGCAACAAAGTTGATGTGCATCTACTGCAATTTTCTTGCTTGAAAAGAGCTATTATTTGCATATCTGGCGACTCCAAGGGGAAGAATCAACTGGTTTTAGCAGTGCAGGCCTGAAAACTCATGAGAAGAGTCACCACAAGGTCAAGAGTTGGAGAAGAAGAAGTGTTGTTTGAATACCTGTAATTATCTCCAAGAAGAAGGCAAAGAGGAAGAAGGATTCAAAGGTCTCCATCTTTACCAAACAGAACTCTCTCAACTCCTCCACCTGGTAGGCCTTTCATTCATTCAACAAGGGTTTTAAGACCAATTAGAATGGCACAAAACAACCCCTATGTCAACTTCATAGGTAGCAGCCCACTTGCCCTCAATGCACAACATCCAATTCCTATTGCAGCCTTGAAGAACATTCCGTACTTCACTGGAGAAAATCAGACTACTCTAGGTGATCATGTTAAAGATATTGCTAACCTTTGTGCATCCATGAAATCAATGAGATGCGGTGGTGTGAAGTTACCGGCATCTTCATTCAAGGGTAAAGCAAGCATTGCAAAGGTTTAGGATCCTTGGAGCTGGTTCTATCACAAATTGGAATCAGTTGTGTATAGCACTTCATGAGCAATTTGGAGAAAAGGGAGACAACTTGTCTCTTTTGGAGCGATTGACAACCATCAAGAGAGCTCCCAATGAGAAGTCGACCGATTTCAACTTAGATTTCAAAAGACTTGGGAGAGAATTCCAAAGGCGCTTAGGCCAACAGCAAGAAGGTTCTTTTCTCTACTATCTCAAAGCTCTAAATTCTTATATTTCTATGTTAATTCAGTCCATGGGAGGCATAACCATCCCTATGGCTTATAGCATTGCCATTAGGGTTGAAAATTGTTTGATCCAAGCTGGAAAACTTGCCCCTAGACCTCCCATACCATTGTTTCCAAGTTTAGAGAGTCCAAAAACAAATCAAGCACCTAATTTGGCTCCTTCTCCCACTCCTATAAATCGAGTTCAAATGAAGCTTCTACTTCATCTCCAAGTGCCCCAAATGAGCTTCAAGAAGTCATGAAGCATTTGCAAAACCTAGGCAATGAGCTGGTTACTCCCAAAAGGCAACAGGCCCAAGGTTTTAGACCTTCTTATCAACCCCAAGCTCAACCTAATAGGCAGCCATACCAACCACAAAGGCCACCTAACCCAGCTGCAAATATGAATCAAACAAGGCCTCCTGCCAATAGACCATTTCAGCCCTATAACCCCAATGCCATATCTAGCCTCTAAGGCATTGGTGCCAACACAAAACAACATTGCCTAGGAGTATGATTGGTGTTTTCCATGCAATGAGCCTCATAACCAATCCATGTGCTTCAATGGTGCTTTGAATCAAGCACTAATGGTGACAACTACTGGTGTGGAGGGTGAGGGCAGTCAAGGAAATAGCCAACAATAAGAAACATTCCAACCGCAATCAACCCCAAATGACACCACATTAGTAAATTGGCAAGCAGAGGATTTTTTTGGTATGAACCAGGTAGTTTCTCAAGGTGTTGCGGCCAACACAAGGTCAAAAAGGAGGAATTTGGGTGAAGAACAGCCATTAGCCCCAACCAATCCACGACCTTCTATGGTTCCACAAGTGGTTGGCAAACAAAATCCAGTTGTAAATGCACAAGGGCAGCCAAGAATTGCCCCTAGGCCAACTCAAATACCAGTTGTTACTACCCACATGCAAGGAGTGAATTTGCAAACCAAGGGACAACAAAGAGATCCTTCATCACCATTCAGTATCATTGATCATATGAAGAAGACAAACGTCAATATATCAATGTGGGAATCCCTATCTATCCTAGGCCAAAGAGATCTGCTGCAAGCTACCATGAAGGACTCGCCAACTTCAAATTAGTAAGTTTAGATGCAAGACAAAGTGTTCACAAATGCTGCCCACTGAGGGAAATCATGGAGGACAAAGAAGGTAAAATGTTGAAGCCCCTCCTTTCTATGTTTCATTAATCATTGAAATCAACTAGTACATAATTGCATGATAGCCTCTGGGCAAGTAGCTCGGTAATGCCTAAACAGATAGTTGATCGCCTAGGGCTCTAGTATGAAACGACATCTAAAGGGGTAGTGCAAATGGATGGGACAAGAGTAGTAAACAGCTTAGACTGATTAAAAACTTGAGTCTTACCATGCATGCATGTCCAAATGTTGTTGTTTTACAAGATGTATCAGTTATAGACCTTCCACCACTCTTTGCCCTATGCTTGTCAAGGGACTTAACAGCCAAGATTGGAGGCTATCTTTCTATTGATTGGTCACACATGTTGTTTAGAATGAGGTATGGAACCAAAGCCACAATCAAGTCTGAACCTATTGCAAACTTTCACATTAAGCCTTACACTCCAAGTCAGATTAATGCCAATTGCTCAGCATTTGATCAAGAGGATCACCCAAGCACTAATGAGGCTGACACCAAGGTTGGAAGCATCCCGGATCTAACTCTTAATGAATGGGCAAACAAGATACATGCATTTGATCCTTATCAAGAAGTGGAAGAATCTGAGCTAGGGGTCTATTGCATACACGAAGAAAATCAGCCTATTCCTAGCAACACCAAGCCAAACCACAAGGATGAGAACGAGGTATGGCAGCTATTTTTTGATGGATCAAGGAGTAGGCAAGGTGCAGGAGGTGGAGCTATGCTCGTTTCACCTCAAGGAATACAATACTATTCAGCTTTTAGATTTCAGTTTGCATGCTCCAATAACACTGCTGAATATGAAGCCTTGGTGCAAGGGATGCATTGGGCAATAAAGAAGAAAATAAAGAACTTGCAAGTCTTTGGGGATAGTGAATTGATTGTAAATCAGGTCAAGGGACAGCATGCTGCCAAGAATGATCTTCTCAGGTGCTACAAGAACAAGGTGTGGGACCTCATGGAAGATTTTGAGGGTTTTGGCATCAAATCCATTCCTAGGAAAGAGAATCAAGCTGCTGACAGGCTTGCAGCAGTAGGGGCAGCCTTTGACATTGTGGAAAGCATTCAACAAGACAAGGTACAGCCAAACATCCACGTGATTGTGAGGCCTTCAGGACTCGGATAACAATGTCAGTTGGTAAGTGTTTGAAAATGACCAGCAAATCATCCATTTCTTGCAAGAAGAAGCTGAGTTCTCAGCCAAGAATCAAGAAAAATTGGAACAACAGTATGGTGACCAAGTGGTGCAGCTGAGAAATAACAAGCTGCCCAAACGACTTATCACTTTGGAGTTCATTTTTAACCCTAATGAACAGCTTTAGAAAGGAAAAAGCAAACATTCAGTGTCAAGAGAGAGGATTTAGTATCCATCTTGGTAGAAGAGCACAAACCATTGCAAATTGGAAGGATGACAACCGAACAAGAAAAGTATGAGTTCATATAGCGGTGTCAAGAGTTCCCTGACGTGTTTGCTTGGAGCTATGAAGACTTGAAAGGTTTCAATCCCAACTTAGCTCATCATACCATCGAATTGGATCCAAATACTAAGCCTATCAGGCAGAAACAAAGACCACCAATCCCCACATGGAGCCTCTCATGAGGAAAGAATCAGACAAGCTGATTGAGTCAAGGATCATATTCCCAATCAAGCATTCTAGTTGGGTTGCCAACTTAGTTCCAGTCAGAAAGAAGAGTGGAGAGATCAGATTGTGTGTTGACTTTAGAGACTTGAATAGAGCCTCTCTCAAGGACCATTACCCACTCCCTTCCATGGAGAAAATCTTGCAAGTTGTGGCTGGCTCCAAGAGGTTTTCACTACTTGATGGCTACTCAGGCTACAATCAGATTATGGTGAAGGAAGAGGACCAGTTCAAGACAGCCTTCACAACCAAATGGGGAACTTTTACATACAGGAAAATGCCATTTGGGCTATCCAACACTGGTGCTACCTTCCAAAGGGCAATGGACATGGCATTCAAAGGTTTGATTAACAATGTGGTGCTGATTTACCTTGATGATATCACTATTTTTTCCAAAAATGCAGCAGACCACCTCTCTCATTTGAGGCAAGTCTTCACAAGGTGCAGGAGATTTGGAGTGTCTTTGAATCCTAAGAAGTGTATCTTTCTTGCACATGAAGGAAAGCTCCTTGGCCATATTGTCTCCAAAGAAGGATTAGCAATTGATCCAGAGAGGGTTGAAGCCATAAGAGCACTACCATTGCCAAGCCACAAGAAAGCCCTTCAGAGTTTCTTGGGAAGGATAAACTTTGTTCGGAGGTTTGTCCCAGATTTTGCAGCCCTTGTCAAGCCCATCACCAAAATGTTAAAGAAGAGCATGGCTTTCAAGTGGACAGCAGAAGGCAAGGAGAGTTTTGAAGCAATCAAAGAAGTCATCTCTCAAGCACCAACTCTCATCAACCTGAACTTCTACAAGGATTTCATCCTCTATGCTTTTAGAGGTAATGACACTATTTCTACCATTTTGGTACAGCAGAACAAGGATAATGATGAGCAGCCAATTGCCTTCTTCAGCCGGAGCCTAGATGACTATGAGGTGAGGTACTCTTTTATTGAGAAGCATGTGCTGGTAGTAATCAAAAGCTTGAAGAAATTCAAGCATTTAATCTCAAACAACAAGGTCTAGTTGCTGGTCTCACACGCTGGGGTTAAGGACTTCCTCCTCAACAAGGATTTGAATGAGAAAAGGGCAGGTTGGATCACCCATGTCATGGAGTATGACATTGAGATCAAGATCACCAAGCTGGTAAGAGGGAAAGGATTGTGTGAGTAGCTGGTTTTAGGGAAGCAAAAAGAAGTATGCAATGAAGAAATGGCTATTTTGATAGTCCGTAATGTCATGAGTCAAGTGGCAATCAAGAAGAAGATAATGCTGCCCCCACTCCTTGATGGAATCAAGGTATTATACACTTCCTAGGCATAGGCCTATGCCCTCCGGAGATGAACAAGACCCAAAGGAGACACTTCAGATTGCAGGCTGTTCCGTATGCCATTGTTGATGGAGTTTTGTTCAAGAAAGATGTGAATGGAGTGTTGCTGAGATGCATTAGCACAAATCAGATTCAAAGGGTGTTGGAACAGCCCATGGTGGACCAGCCGTAGCCATTTTGCACCAAGAGTGACAGCTCTAAAAATCATGAAGGCTGGTTATTATTGGCCTAAGATATTCAGTGATTGCTATGCATGGATCAAGAGGTGTAAGAATTGTGCATTCTTCACAGGAAAAGAGAGACTTGCTGCCCTTCCATTGCATCCAATCTTAGTTGACCAGCCATTCATGCAATGGGGTTTGGACTTCATTGGAGTCATTAATCCCAATTCAATCCAAAGGCACAAATGGATTTTGACAGCCACGGACTACTTCACTATATGGACAAAGCGAGCACTCAAAGAGGCAAATGAGTCTAGCATCTTAGACTTTATGAGGGGATAACAACTAGATTTGGTGTACCCTACACAATAATCTCTGATAATGCATTGGCATTCATTGGATCTAAGGTGACTGAGTTGGCTATCAAGAACGGTATCTACCTAAGCACTTCATTAAACTATTACCCTCAAGGTAATGGCCAAGCCGAGTCTACAAACAAGAACTTGTTGAGGATCATTAGGAAGACTCTTGACAAGAATCAGAGGTCTTGGCATACCAAACTGAAATCAGCCTTATGTGCTTGATAGGATAACTCCCAAAAGATCCAAAGGTAACTCTCCATTCAAACTTGTCTATGGAAGAGAGGCAATCTTGCCCATGTCACTTGAGTTGCCAACATTGGAACTCATGAAGTAGCTGGAATTGCTAGAGTTTGAGCCCATGGAGGTGAGGTATGCGAGTTGATGGAGCTGCAAGAAATCAGAAATCGGCATCCCAAGCAATGGAAAAGGATCAAGCTTTGATCAAGAAGACCTTTGATAGGAAGGCCAAGGATAGATCTTTTCAGGTTGGAGATCTAGTGTTGAAATGGGATGTGCATAGATCAAAACCGGGAAGGCATTCAAAATTTGATGCCATTTGGAGTGGCCCATACATGGTCACGAAGTGCAAGGACAACAATGCTTTCCAATTGGCCCCATTGGATGGTGAAGAACTGCAGATTCTAGTAAATGGAATCTATCTCAAGCGTTGCTTCTAGAGGGAAATTCACTACCTTGTAAATATTAGATTAGATTTTCATTCCTCTAAGTGCTTGTGCACATTGTTTTGCTATAGGTTAGTTTTGTTTTCCCTAAGTGCTTTGGCACAACTTGTTGTCCATGGAGATGTTTTGCAGTCCTTGCTTCCATCAGGTGATATTCCATCTTCCTCCTTACACATTCTGAGTCAGTTGGGGTTCTAAATAGAATATTTGATGACTCCATGCCCAATGGACTGCTTCAAGCAACTAGTATCTTCTACCTAGCAGGCAGGTGACCCCACTGAGTCACCAAATTGTTATCCAATTTTCACCCCCAGGGTAAAATTGATAACATGCATTAAATTCTTCAGTCCCGAGAAAGATAGATTGATTCAAGGAAAAAAATCATGTTTCTAGGGTCCCCTCGGCCTTTTTCTAACTCTCCTATCCAAGAAGAAAAGAGCAAGTTCTAAAAAAGGGTGAAAAAGTTACAAAAAACAAGCTTGGGGCAGAAAAAATCAAGAAAATCGGCTAAGTTCTAGTCCTCGCAGTAGTTGGGACAGTTGGGACATCGAGGCGTGAATCGGCCAAAAGGCCGCCATGCGGTCTGCGCAGTAAAGGGGCATCCAGGCCGTGGGGATGCGCGGGACGCGAAAGGGCGAACCGGCTAAAGGTAAAAACAAAATTGACTAATCTGCTGTGCGTAATGCAAGTCGGACATTTGGGCCGTGAGGACGCGAAGGACACGAACCGCCCGGATCAGCCGGCGCAGGGAACTTTCGTCTGGGACAGTTGGGACAAAGGGACGCGTGGGACGCGGAAAGCCGGAAGAGCCGAGAGCCAATGAAAGCGTGCCATGTGTCTTCGCCTCAAAGAGGGATAGGGAAGCCCGAATCGGGTGGATCGGAGGACTTTGTCCCAAACAGTTTGGGACATATCGGCCGAAGTACATGGCAAATGCGAGGAGCTAAAAGAGACGTCGATGAATTAGAACATGCCATGTGTCTTCGTGGATCGAAACGGCGGAGGAAAGGGTGAGATTTTTACTTAATGTTTTGCCGAGTTTCCAAAGGTGAGTTGGAGCGTTGGCCCAAGCCAATAAACACGAGACACGTGTCCTAAGGCGGGGGAAGTGCGGAGCTCAGGGGAACTTTGAAGTTTTTTGCAAAAGTTCTTCAGCCAAAAAACTAAAAAAAGCAAAGGTCTTCCCCGCGCCCCTGTCAACCAACATAAGCGTGCCACGTGTCCCAAGTGGCGGGGCATGGGAAAAAAAATGGAAAGTTATCCAAAGTGATAAAAATGTAAAATTTCAAAGGGAAACCCACAGAAAGGTGGAGGAGAGAGAATTACGTAGCCATTCAGAGCCCGACACGTGTCATTCAAGTGGTAGAGCACGGGAAAAAAATCAAAATCCGTTTTTGAGCCGTTTTTGCCCTAATTCTTCAGACCCCCATATCTTTTGATCCAGAGCTCGGATTTGCACGTTCTTTATATCATTGGAAAGATTATGAAATTATCTACATGATTCTGGGGTCAATATTGTATTTTGGTTCAGTTTAGAGGGATAAAATTCAAGAAACAGCTCTGACGCGTGTCCATGGCCAGAAATGACATTTCAGCGACTAAATTTAATGCAGAATGGGTCGCACTCTCCTCCAATTTGGTCAAAAATGACAGGGTATGGGTTTGTAAGGTCCTCCATGCTGATTTAATGCATTTGCAGTCAATGAGGAATGGGTTCCCACATTTTGTATGTTTTCTCTCTCCTGGGCTTGACCCATGCAATGTAAAAGCCAGATTTGGCTCATTTCTCGAGGTGGTGGAACACTTTCGGCATAGCAGACTTCTTCTTTTTCACCTCTAGCAAGTGATTTTTGCAAGAATCAGACCTCTTCAAAGATTGTAATGTTTTCCTACCTCTCCGAGGTTGTAATGTTGGTTTTGACATTGGAAATGATAATGCAAGCTTTGTGAATGAGTTTCACCTTTGTTTGTATTATTTGCTTCACTTCGCATCCTAAATTATATCTTATCAGCCTTTGTGTATGTTTTATGTTGGAATATTTGGTTTGTTTCTGTTTGCATGATAAAAATATTCGCCACTCCTTTTGGTGCATCACCATCTTTAGTTAGTTTAGATTTTTGCATTTCTATCCCCTGTCTCCTTGCAATTTAGAGTAGGATTAGGATCTCGAACCTCTGTAGTTGTGTAAATATAGATCTAAATCGGAGGAGTTTGAGGAACCACCTCTATTTTGGAGATTCCTCTCTCGCCACAAGTCCCACACTTGGAGAGAGGTTTCCATGTTTTGCAATCACACTAGATGCCTAAGACATCATTTAGAACCTTGATTTGCATCCATGGGTGCTGTGATTTTGCACTAACAATAACTTGGTATGAGACAACATGCCTCTTTGCTAAGAGACACGAGATCAAAATAGGCAAGTCCATAATGAAGAAGTCATCTTTTTATTTTTTCTTTTGTTTTTATACACTCATTGATGTGGGAAGTCTATGTGGGATGAGTAGAGTATCTCCTTGAGGTATTCATGAAGATGATCGATGCGGGAAGATTCAGAATATTTTTATTTTATTTTGGAAGGTATAGTCCTCTTTTTGTGGTATACTATGTACATTATGGATATATTTGTATAGATTTCATTTTGTAACATTCCCATTTCAACACTTTAGAAAAAAGGGAAAAAAATTACATAATTTTCTCTGTTCTAAATAATCATAATTTAAAACACACATTCCATGCCAATCAATCTCACAATAGATAACCATATGCAGTTGTAAATGACTCGGTGAACTACCGATCCCTCGTTTTATGAATTGGTATTTCCAACCGATCTCTCATGTTAACTTAAATATTGAATACTACGTGTATACTAAGTATACTTGTTTCTCTTACCCTGTTCTAGGTATTGAGTGTTCTATTTAAGAAACCTATCTGAATGTTTGTTACCAATATTCATCTGAAATCTCATTTCTTAAACTAGGTGACATAAGACAATGCAACTAGCATCTTGTGATACTTTGGCAAAAGATTTCCAACACACTGTTCATGTTACTATTCCTAGACGACATACTCGTCTAATAAAATATGTCCTTCACCCCACTCATCTGTTATCTAGAATGGTCTTTACTAACTTCTGTCAGTTCACTTGTTCAAGGTTTGACCCTAGATCTGGTTAGCAACATGATTTAGTATAGGAACTCATTCGTGATGACTAAGGGTATATAGACATACTCAATCGACCTAAGTCAATTGGGTGTGTCTAGTTATCCTAAGTCATCATGAATCACTTTCTGTACTAAATCACATTCCTAATCTGACCTAGAGAGAAACTAAGATCAAGTCCAAGTTTGAGTAGATCTAGATGAACCAATGCTGAGGGGTGTTGCAACATGTCAACTACAACACTGTATCCTCATGAAGACCCTAGCCTTCACGAAGGTATAGTCCTGTAGTTGGCATGTGCCAACATCTGACAGAATTACCCATCTTGATGTACACACCTCAAGAAGAGGTCATTTTCACCCATTTATATTTTAATTAAGATTCAAATTACAACCCCCCTGCTTAACCTTAATTCCAACAACCCTTAAGTTTTTCATCCCAATTGAGTTGTTAAGTTAATACGTAACTCATAAACTTAGGATTAATTTTATGTTCATTAAATTTTTTCTTAACATTCAGTTAATCAAAAATAGAAACAACATCCATCATATGATTTACTTAGTACAACTCAACCCTTCATAGTGTGCTTAAGATCCAAAACAAGTTTCATTATAGTAGACTTCATAGAGATGAAGTCATATTTATTAATGATCTTATGTACCATATGTTTGTTTAAAACCTATGGAGGTATTTCTCAAGAGGTGATAACCTTCCTCTTTCTTGTTTAAGTGTTGGGGTTTATTATACCCCTTTTTCATTTCACACTTCATGATAGTTAAGTTATACTTGCATTATCATCATTTAGTGAATCATACAGTTTAGATAAAATAACTTCCATGCATGCCAACTTAACAAGTTGCATTCAATTCAAGGGATATTGTAATTAAATCCCATCCCTCCAACTTTGTAGTGCTCACATTTTACACACACAATGACAACAGTAAAATACCAGGATAATTTTTTTTTACTTACATTGCTCACTACACACAACATAGTAAGGGCTCCAAGAACAGAAACTCGACTCACATACAACAATTACATAAGTCATCAACTCACATAGACACATGGAAACAACATAGGCATGTCGATGCCACACTTTTCCCAATGAATGGTTACTAGTAATGACCCAACCACAAGAAAAATGACTTCAAGAATGGCAAACCCACAACACAACATTTCTTTAATTATATTTTAGTTATGATTAACACTCCAAGAACATTATTGTGCAAGGATAAATTTCCCGATTGTCCACCTACAGATTTCTAAGTTCATTCCATGGTTAAATTACCGTTCGACAATTTTAAGTTGGATTCTTATTCTTTACAAAAATTTCCATAACTTGCATACTTATTTGGCATAATTCGAATGCATATAAAATACTTAATTATCTTGTTCTTATGTTAAGAATCTTCTTCTTGAACATATATTCAATGTCTACCTTTTTTTACTCTTACAACTCAAGTGAATGAGACTTGGTGTCCATATAGCGATATTAGGATTTAACGGAGATTTAAATACAAGATAGCTTTTTACTACAAAACATTCCTCGATCACGGTATAGTTATTTCCCTACCATAGTTATTCTAATTCAATGACTTGTGGAATTCCATTTTGATTTATATATGTATTTTGTTTTCTCGAAGGTAGAACACACCAAGGTAATTCATATTCTTTGAAACAAAAGAATATATTTAATTGAGATATAAGGTCTCCAAGAGTGGCATTATTCCAAACCTCAAATCACATTTTTACTCTTATATGCTTTATTTTCTACGTCACATTATGGTCTTATTATTAGCATTGTCTTGTAAAAGGAGTTACAAAATGTTTGTCTAACCTCTTGAAGACATAAATGATTAGAAGACTTGAAGCTACACATGAATCCTAAGTTAACATCTAAATCAACTGAGGTTTAGATTTATTCCAACTTCACCTAAGGGTCTACCCCTCAACTATATATGAGTTTTAAGCGAGAGGACATATTTATGTTAAACCACCTTCAAGAAAGGACCAAGGTGTTATGTTGAGAGAAACCAAGGTAACACATTTAGTTGAGCGGAGCTAAGGAGTTCATTAAAAAGATGTTTAAGACCTAGAAAAACTAAGTCACAACTTCCGTCTATGTCATCTGGATCTAACAGGGATTTCATTTGATGAAGAAAATTAATTTTAAATCTATCTTTGAAAGACAAGGTAGTCCACTAGATACGAAGGGGAGTTAGCTCTACAAACTCCAAATGAATTTTGACTGTGTCACTCTATTAGACATGTTTATGAAAATGTCACTAAACATATTGACTAAGACGATAAGCCCATTCTTGGGCTCTGATTTACTCAAAACTATGAGGTTCCATCGAGTCTAGAGTTTAATTTCATTCTACTGTTTTCAATGTCTTCTATGGTAAGGATTATCACACATGAAAACAAGTTGTGCTCCGATATTGTTCAAGGGTAGAGTGTTTCGATTAAATCTCCTTATTACATTTACAAATTATGAATGTACAAGATGACTTGTTGATCATTTATTGAACACTAAATATGCACTACCAGATATTACTTCAAATTCATTTACCTTATATAAATATCAAACCTTTTTACCATGTGTACTATGAATCAAAATTGAACCTATGATTAAATGCACATTTCCTAGATGTCCTTGAAACTAGCATCTCATACATATCAACAAATTGTAAAATATAACCCTCTGTAACATGAGGCTACATTATACATTTATTCATTTAACCATGAACTATATAAATTACAATGATAATTAATGAATTACACAACGCCTTTTCGTCATCATTCTTTCATCCTACAAAACCACATGAGCAAGACATGAGCGATAAATCACTGGCATGGCATCCACCCAAATCTAACATAGTTATCATTTTTCAGTTTCCCATCTACATATGATACTAATTACAATTTTCAATTTTAGAGACATGTATTCCTTACATTTCATTTCATTTCATTTTGCAACCCAAGAGAGAGAAAGGGAAGGGAAGAGAGAGAAAACACCATTTTGTCTAAAGTTCTATTTCACACAACAAGTTAGACTATAGATTTTTAAACAGTTATTTACATGTGTCAAAGTATCTATGGTGGTTTGGCAACTTGACGAGGTTCCCACAACTTTCTATTTTTACATTTTCTTACTAGCTACAAAAATGTTCAAACGGGCTCAAGGCTAAGAAATCACTTCCAAAAGTTGTCTTTCGATGATAACACATACCACGATTGAAATTTATAGGTGTCTACCTATATACCAAGATTTCATAGCAACTTACGGAATTTAGAATTGGCTGATAGTTTACGTTAGCGGCTAGTTTTTGGGGCCACTTGTTGTAGTTGGCCTAGTGAAAATGAACGAAATTTAGCTCAAGGGCTCAGAAAACCATGTCCAAAATTGACATTTGATGGATGAGTATGCAACGAGAAACTTCCTAAAAATTTTCTTGTACAAGGAGAATTCAATAGAGTTGATGAAACTCATAACTGGAAACTGCTTCTTGAACGGTGACAAGTTTTCTAAAGCCACCGGTCCTAATTGGTCTAGTTTGACCTTGTCAAACTGCAACCAGAGGCCTACAAAATGCCATTGTCAAACTATCCAAAAAAGTGTTTTTCCCTAAACTGAAATTTCCATGCAATTGTCTAGTAAAAACACTCAAGGTTTGCGAAGACGGGTAATAATTTCTCTATCCAGGTTTCAAATGACGGTTCAAAACGAAAGCCAACTTTCTAGATTTAACAGCTTTCTACTTGCTGTAAACCAGTGTAACAGGCTCCTATGAGAGCATCAAAAAGATCACATATGTTCCTTCGGGGTCAATCCAAAGGTCAAGGTGACTCCTCACATACCAAGGTACATGAATGAAGCTTAACATCTCGTTTTCAGAGTTACGAAGGATACTTAATGAGTCTCTAAAAATGTAAAAATTAACTATTTAAATAGGGAGAAGGTCAACATTATTACTAGGAAGTCAATATCGTCTTGTCGATAAAAAGAAATATTTTAGTGATCTAGTTGGGTCAGAGTTTTTCTAAATCACCTCAGAATGAAGGTTGATGTTCATGTTTTAATACAAAAGCGTTATTTTGATATAAAAAAATTTGTGAGTTACTAGTGCGACAATTTATTGTTTTGCAACAAGTTAAAATAAACAATTAAAAGTATTATAATCCTAATATTTTAAAAGTTAATTAAGTTGCAAATGATAAAATAAAGTAAGAGAGTTATGAGAGATAAGGGGAGATGAACCATGCCTCGAGGGACAAAGTCAATCAAACCCACAAAATTCGTTCAGCATCTCACTTAAGCATTTTGTAAAACAGTTCACAAGCATCCACAACTCCACCATTTTGCATACATGTCTATCATAAAATTTTGTAACTACAAATTTTAAACCATTCCTCTACTCTTTATACTTTGAAGGATGTCCATAATGTGTTACACAACTCACATCCGCACGGACAGAGAGATGCTACTAAAGGTTATGGAAACGGCTTTAGATCTACCAAAGTGACAGCTTCTCGAAGTTTCTAAAGCCTTTTCAACAAACCCATTTGTGTACATCCTACAGTCTATGTTTTCCCATAAGACCACATTTTTTTGAAAGACATTCATTCAGAACATTTATACACCATGCATATTTGCACATATTCTGCCATCAATGCAATCATTCACGCCACATTTCAAGCATTTAGTAGACAGAGCATATGCCAAGCGTATGATTCCACATGTTGCAGGCAGGTCTGTCAAGGCACTCACAACTACATACATTGGTAAAAATCCCCATTTTTGCACTCGACTGGGGGGAAAAGCCGGCAATAGATACAAATTTTCATTATACTTAGATGGACGTCCCTACACCGATCTAACACCGGCATTTTGGAAGTGCAGGTGCAAGCAAGGAGTAACTAACGGTCAAAGATCTATTTATTTGCATAGGTGGAACAGTGTGACTGGTTTGTGAGGAACCCATGTCTTCCATGCACAGTTGAAAAAATGCTCCATGAGAAGTCAGTCTCATTCTTTCATTTGGTTAAACACTATAAAAGCATCAAACAGATTTACTATGACTACCCACGCATCTACCAGGGGAACAATAGACCAACAAACCACATTTTCTTTCAATGCACTCCTACCCACCATTCATTAATGTCTACGTAGAACTGAAATCCTTACAACCACTAATAAGAAAACAACTACCTTCTTCAATGCCCAAAGGTGGGTGTGTTGACCAGGTTTGTAGCTCTCCTTCCCATGTCGGCGGCTACTTTGTCCAAAAAGGAAGAAAAATCAAATAAGGAGCCCTAGCGCCCTTCTTTTTTTTCTTTTTAATAAACCTCCCTAATTCATGGGCCTTTTAAATTTTAATTCTTTTATTTTATTTTTTATTTTTTGTTTTAACTAAAAAAACATAAAACCCAAAAACGAAGTCAATACATAATAAAAAAATAGCTTAAGGTAATCCATAATAATAGCAATAAAATAATTGACACTAAAACAAATGGTTGTAAATAGACAATTTAAATTATAATATTATTATTAACATTATTTTTATGATTTTACGGATAAATAAAAATAATAATTAATATTATTATATTAATGGCAACAACCGTGCAAGCTCAAAGAAGTGAGAACTAGATTTTCCTTTAACTGGATAATCACACATGACGCTACAAGGTACACAATTTGGGGTGCCGAAAACCACTTGAAAAGGCAAGAAGGAGAGGGAGGGTGTAAAATCTTCATTATGACAAGGACAAAGTCAACAACGGTCAACGAGGGCACACACACACAACCCTCCCCTGCTAGCAATAGGGTCGTCATGTCAAGAACTGGGGAAACATCAAATGGGGGATTACATTCTCCTCCCATTAAGAAAGTATCATCCTCGATGCGACATACAATGAAGGAGGAGAAATGGTAAGTAACAAGGAACAAATATGGACAAAGGTATGCTCTAAGGTTAATATTTCAAACACAAAATCATAGCCACGGGGTGGCCTTAGGAACATTAGGTAGAAATTTTAACTTTTAAGGTTCTATGAAGACCGGTAGTTCTATTTTTACCTTATTACTTAGTGTTTTATTTTGCGGTATTTCTTATCTCAAGATTATACTATTCATTGTTTAGAATTTTTGAGTTGTCTTAAGTTTTGTGGGTGCCTAACAATAACTAACATCACGATGTCACACAAAACTTTACACAACACAAACAACCCACGAGCCATCTTGCCACCTAATTTCATGATCGTATCACACCACAAGGTCTTTTAATTCCTCCATAGAATGACAATAAGTAGTCCACATAGTAAATATTTTCCAACAATTATGTCCTCGGCATAGATCCAGTACACACATGTGACTAACACATAGAATCAACACACCGATACATATACAACAGGTATCGATGACTAAAAAAATCCATGATTGTTAATGATGTAGTTCCAATCCAATATCCAATAGTCAATGCCAATGAAAATACCAATCCTCAACAAATAACAATGTCTAATGAGACTCACAAGAGTACACATAACTCATTATACCAACTCCATACATAACAAGACATCATGAAACAATCCCCAGATATCACCAAAAGAACAAAATAAAACTCCATATACCTTCCCAAAGCATCACCAAATAATCTCCATATGGGTAAGTGCACCAAGTTGGGGGACAATTAAGTGGACATCAAATCCTGAATTTTACATTAAAAATAGCAAAACATCAAATTTAGTCTTCCGCGGACTTGAACCATGCCAAAAAGTAAAAACTATGTCATAAAAATGGTACCATTACATAGGGCGACTATTAGTTTTGTAGAAATACTGATTTTAAAGTGAATAGAAGAGGATAAATATCATTTTATAATTTTTACTAATAGTAGGTCTTTAAGACACTTTCCGTGAATGTTTATGTCTACGTTTAAGACTACAAAATTTGTTTCACTTATCGAATGTGATAAAACTTATACCATCCCAACCGTGGTGAAATTATATACATGTTAAAAAAAAAAAAGTATTTGATTTCATTATTTTTGATGAAGTTATGGCGGGCAAACGGAAAGTGCTCTATTTTCTTTATGTTTTCATACCACTTTCACGGAAAAAATCATAAAAATAAAATCTTACTCAAAAATACAAAATAAAATCCATCCCAAGATAGATAGTGGCATATAACTTCTCACCAAAGGAAAAATATATATATCAATTTTTGGTCATCCAAATTGTAGGCAAACGGACTATAATCTTATCGGCGTTTTTAAAAAAAAAATACCAAGTCATTGAATTTTGAGTGTTTAATATAGCTAATCTTGTCCATTTTTTTCAAAAATTAGTATTTTAGAAACTAGATTCCGGATGCTACGATTCATATTAATATAATTTTGTCTAATTTTGAGTGTATGTATTGCTAATAATCCCTACAAGTTGATATTATGTTGTTATTTGCAATATGATGTCCACGGATGACCCTATATTTGTCCATCAACTTCTTGCACTTACCCATATACCTCTCATAGAGAAAGAATCATAGTGTCAAAACCAAGTCAGGTCACTCAACCATAGAGCCCCATCAATAATATCAGATCACTCCACCATAGAGTGCCATAAAGAATAACAGGTCACTCAACCATAGAGGTCCGTCTCCTTTCTCCTTTTAATGAGGTTTGGTCACCCTATGGCCCCTGGGCACATAGAGTTGCAATGCGTCACCCCCAATCCAAGTAACATAATAACTCATGGTTCAGCAACCCACTAGTTATCTATAACTCCTTGGAGTGTACCCCATACAATGAAGTGGGCCCATAGGTTCAACCACTCCACGGTTAATCTCATGACCCCATTCCAACACATTACGATATTAGAACCAGCATAACAATCCATTCAAATGCCAAGTGGAAAAATCAAAAGCCTTGGGAAAGGCTATAAAATTGTAAACGAGAAAAGAAAGTTTAAATCTAAGAAAAACAAATGGCTGATTAGCCATGGTTAGTGCAAAATTTGAATGTTAATGCAACAACCAAATAAAAGCCCAAAATATAAGAACATGTCAATCAGGAAAATGGCTAGTTCTAACAATAAAAGAGATAATGATTAATTTACGAATAAAATATGTATTGAGAAAATAACACATTACAATCACTATGTGGCCTCATACCGCCACCAAAAGGGGTGCTCATCAAGTTGTTGGCACTCGGACATCGAACCTCAGCTCATAAGAATATACATGTAACTAGAAACGAGTATATCAAATGATGTAACTGTCATCATCTCTGCCTGAATCATTCCTCCATACTCCCACAAGGATCAACATAGTCAAAATCACATAGGATTATTCAATGAACAATCCAATAGGAAAGATCAGGGAACACTAGTTGCATAAGTTGAGCCTAAGGTGGTGCACACCCACAATATACTGAGCAAGCTTGAAGTATACTAAACAGATAAAAGTGGGTTTTTAGTCTATATAAGACTCCACTTTCTCACTCGTACTCGGTTGAAGATTATGAAAACCTGCTCCACGCCTCCTCTCTCCTCACATACACTCTTGACATTTTATCCCCTTAGGGTCATCTAGTGTAAGGTTCATAACATACACATAACTACATCACTAACATAATGGTGATTCACACAAATTAACCATAGCGTCTTACGCATGGTATTTATATGGGGTATAACACAATCATTACTTTCATAGGTTATGATACATCACATTACCACATTCTGCAACCAGAGTGCAATCACTATACCATAGGGATCATATGCTCACCATATGCCCCTAAATCATGACGTAAATCATTACATATTACACAAATCATAAGTATGACGAACACAATGTCTAACATTACAACATATAGTCAATTACAAAACAACACGATGATGCACACAACTCATCACAATACGGTGATGACATCATGATGAAATGTGATTCACTTTACATCAATTTTTTCATGTAATACATCAATACACCTTCATATCACATAATGCCAAAATGTTCCAACACTCTACAATCCACAATAACATTCTTTTCACACACAACAAGGTGGTACATCACACATGAATTCCTCAATAAATCCATGAAATACAGAGTGAATACACTCATCGTAAGCACATCAACATGATAAAAAATATGCACTAAGTGACATGCACCGCATGTTCTTTCATAAGGTCACAATTACAATGTTGTTCACATTACAACATATATCACATTACTCTTCCAAAGATACACCACCATCATGTAGAATCATCACAACTCCAATCCATCCTAGAGGTTTGACAAGTATGAACCTCCGCTCCGATACCATATGTAGTGCCCACATTTTTACACACACAATGAAAATAGTAAAATACCAAGATTGTTTTTTTTTACTTACATTTCTCACTACACACAACACAACAAGGGCTCCAAGAACAGAAACTCAACTCACATATGACAATTATATAAGTCATCGACTCACATAGACACATGGAAACAATCCCAATGAATGGTTACTAGTAATGACCCAACCACAAGAAAAATGACTTCAGGAATGGCGAACCCACAACACAACATTTCTCTAATTATATTTTAGTTACGATTAACACTCCAAGAACATTATTGTGCAAGGATAAATTTCCTGATTGTCCACCTAAAGATTTCTATGTTCATTCCACGGTTAAATTATCATTCAACCATTTTAAGTTGGCTTCTTATTCTTTACAAAATTTTCCATAACTTGCATACTTATTTTCCATAATTGGAATCCATATAAAATACTTAATTATCTTGTTCTTATGTTAAGAATCTTCTTCTCGAACATATATTCAATGTCTACCTTTTTTTACTCTTACAACTCAAGTGAATGAGACTTGGTGTCCATATAGCGATATTAGGATTTAACAGAGATTTAAATACAAGATATATTTTTACCACAAAACATTCCTCGATCACAATATAGTTATTTCCCTACCATAGTTATTCTAATTCAATGACTTGTGGAATTCCATTTTGATTTATATATGTATTTTGTTTTCTCGAAGGTAGAACACACCAAGGAAATTCATATTCTTTGAAACAAAAGAGTATATTTAATTGAGATATAAGGTCTCCAAGAGTGGCATTATTCCAAACCTCAAATCTCGTTTTTACTCTTATATGCTTTATTTTCTACGTCACATTATGGTCTTATTATTAGCATTGTCTTGTAAAAGGAGTTATGAAATATTTTTCTAACCTCTTGAAGACGTAAATGATTAGAATACTTGAAGCTACACACGAATCCTAAATTAACATCCAAATCAACTGAGGTTTATATTTATTCCAACTTCACCTAAGGGTCTACCCTCAACGATATATGAGTTTTAAGTGAAAGGAAATATGTATGTTAAACCACCTTCAAGAAAGGACCAAGGTGTTATGTTGAGAGAAACCAAGGTAACACATTTAGCTGAGCAGAGCTAACGAGTTCACTAACAAGAGTTTAAGACCTAGAACAACTAAGTCACAACCTCCATCTATGTCATCTGGATCCAACAGTATTTCATTCGATGAAGAAAATTAATTTTAAATCTATCTTTGGAAGACAAGGTAGTCCACTAGGATACAAAGGGGGATTTAGCTCTACATACTCCAAATGAAGTTTGACTGTGTCACTCCTATCAGATGGGTTTATGACAATGTCACTAAACATACTAACTAAGACGATAAGCCCATTCTTGGGCTCTGATTTACTCAAAATAGGAGGTTCCATCGAGTGTAGAGTTTAATTTCATTCTATGGTTTTCAATGTCTTCTACGGTAAGGAGTATCACACATGAAAACAAGTTGTGCTCCGATATTGTACAAGGGTAGAGTGTTTCGATTAAATCTCTTTATTACATTTACAAAGTATGAATGCACAAGATGACTCGTTAATCATTTATTGAACACTAAATATGCACTACAAGATATTACTTCAAATTCATTTACCTTATATAAATATCAAACCTTTTTACCATGTGTACTATGAATCAAAATTGAACCTATGATTAAATACGCATTTCCTAGATGTCCTTGAAACTAACATTTCATACATATCAAAAAATTGTCAAATATAACCCTCTGTAACATGAGTCTACATTATACTTTTATTCATTTAACCATGAATTATATAAATTACAATGATAATTAATGCATTACACGACACCTTTTTGTCATCATTCTTTCATCCTTTAAAACCACGTGAGCAAGATATCGTGATAAATCATTGGTATGGCATCCACCCTAATCTAAAATAATAATTATTTTTTATTTTCCCATCTACATATGATATTAATTACAATTTTCAATCAAAATTAGAGGTTTAAAGACATGTATTCCTTACATTTCATTTCACTTCATTTTGTAACCTAGGAGAGAGAAAAAGGGAAGAGAGAGAAAACACCATTTTTTCAAAAGTTCTATTTCACACAAGTTACACTATAGAGTTTTAAATAGTTATTTACATGTGTCAAAAGTATCTATGGTGGTTTGGAAACCCGACGAGGGTCCCACAACTTTCTATTTTTACATTTTCTTACTAGCTACAAAAACGTTCAAACAGGCTTAGAGGTTTAGAAATTGCTTCCAAAAGTTTTCTTCCGATGAGAACACACACCATGATTAAAATTTATAGGTGTCCACCTATATACCAAGATTTCATAAAGCAACTAGTGGAATTTAGAACTGGCTAACAGTTTACGTTTGGCGGCTAGTTTTCCGAAGCCACTAGTTATAATTAGCCTAGTGTAAATGAACAAAAGTTAGCTTGAGGGCTCAAAAAACCACATCAAAAATTAACGTTTGATGGATGAATGCACAATGAGAAACTTCCTACAAATTTCCCTTTATAAGGATAATTCAACAGAGTTGATGAAACTTAGAATTGGAAAACAATCTTGAACGGTGACAATTTTTATGAAGCCACCGGAGCTAATTGTCCGGTTTGACCTTGTCAAACCGTGACCGAGGCCTACAAAATGCCATTGTCAAACTATTTAGAAAAGTTTTCTTCCCTAAAATGAAAGTTCCATGCAGTTTTCTAGTAAAAACACTCGAGGTTTGTGAAGACGGGTAATAATTTCTCTATCCAAGTTTCAAATGATGATTCAAAACGAAAGCCAACTTTCTAGATTTAACATTTTTCTACTACAGAAACCGATGTAATAGGGCTCCTATGAGAGCATAAAAATATCACATATATTCCTTCGGGGTCAATCCAAAGGTCAAGGTGACTCCTCACATACCAAGGTACACAAATGAAGCTTAACATCTCATTTTCAGAGTTACGAAGGGTACTTAATGAGTCTCCGAAAAATGCAAAAATTAACTATTTAAACAGGGAGAAGGTCAACATTATTATTGGGAATTCAATCTCATCTTGTCGATAAAAAGAAATATTGTAGTGATCTAGTTGGGTAGGAGTTTTTCTAAATCACCTCAGAATGAGGGTTGAAGTTCATGGTTTAATACAAAAGCATTATTTTGATTTTTTTTTGTGAGTTACGGTACGACAATTTATTATTTTGCAACAAGTTAAAATAAACAATTAAAAGTATTATAATCCTAATATTTTAAAAGTTATATTAAGTTGCAAATGAAAAACTAAAGTAAGAGAGTTATGAGAGATAAGGGGAGATGAACCATGCCTGGAGGGACAAAGTCGATCAAACCCATAGGATTCGGTTCAACATCTCGCTTAAGCATTTTGTCAAATAGTTCACGAGCATCCACAACTCCACCATTTTGCATACACATCTATCATAAAATTTGTAACTACAGATTTGAAACCATTCCTCTACTCTTTATACTTTGAAGGATGTCCATAATGTGTTCCACAACTCGCATCTGGCATAGGATGGGAGATGCTAGCAAAGGTTATGGAAACTAGCTTTAGATCTACCAGTTACAGTTTCTCAGAAGTTTCTAAAGCCTTTTCAACAAACCCATTTGTGTACATCCTACAGTCTATGTTTTCCCATAAGACCACATTTTTTTGAAAGACATTCATTTGGAACATTTATATGCCATGCATATTTACACATATTCTGCCATCAGTGCAATCATTCATGCCATGTTTCAAGCATTTAGTAGAACAGAGCATATGCCAAGCGCATGATTCCACATGTTGTAGGTAGGTCTGTCAGGGCACTCACAACTACATACACTGGTAAAAATCCCCATTTTTGGTGCTGACTGGGGGAACTGGCAATATATACAAAAATTCATTTTGCTTAGATGGACGTCCCTACTTTGATCTAACACCTGACATTTTGGAACAGGCAGGGTGCATGTAAGAAGGAGTAATTGATGATCAAAGATCTATTTATTTACATAGGTGGAATAGTGTGACTCATTCCTGAGGAACCCATGTCTTCCATGCACAGCCAAAATTCTCCATGAGAAGTTGTCTCATTATTTAATTTGGTTAGACACTATAAAAGCATCAAACAAATTTAGTATGACTACCCACGTGTCTACCAGGGAACAACAGACCAACAAACCACATTTCTTTCAACACACTCTTGCCCATCATTCATTAATGTCTACGCAGAACTGAAATCCCTGCAACCACTAATAAGAAAACAACTACCTTCTTCAATGCCTGGTGGGTGTGTAGATCAGGTTTGAAGCTCTCCTTCCCATGGTGGCGGCTACTTTGTCCAAAAAGGAAGAAAAATTGGATAAGGAGCCCTAGCGCCCTTCTTTTTTTCTTTTTTTAATAAACTGCCCTAATTCAAGGGCCATTTAAATTTTTATTCTTTTATTTTATTTATTTATTTGTTTGTTTTAACTAAAAAAACATAAAAACCCTAAAATGAAGTCAATACATAATAAAAAAATAGCTTAAGGTAATCCATAATAATAGTGATAAAATTATTGACACTAAAACAAATGGTCGTAAATCGACAATTTAAATTATAATATTATTATTAACATTATTTTTATGATTTTACAACTAAAAATTAATAATAATAATAATTAATTCTATTAATGGTGAAAACTAGGCAAGCTCAAGAAGTGAGAACTATATTCCTTTAACTAGATAATCACACATGATGCTACTAGGTCCATAGTTTGGGGTGCCGAGAATGACCCGAAAAGACAAGAAGGAGAGGGAGGGTGCAAAATCTTCACTATGACAAGGACAAAGTCAACAACGGTCAACAAGGGCACACACACACAACCCTCCCCTACTTAGCAACAGGGTCATCATGTCAAGAACTGGGGAAACATCGAACGGGGCATTACAAACTCATTTAATGACAACTGGAAATAAGGATCAAATCAGGTAAGAATGGAAACCACGAAGATAAGATTACAAATTTCCTTCATATAATGCACAAGAGAAATGACATAACAAGTTTAAGTAACTCCAAATATTTTTCAATTCATCATGGTAAAATACATATTTTGCAAGACCGTGAATTTTAGACATATTTCATGTCAACTAGCATCAAGATCATTAAAGAATACAACTTTTCTTCCTTCAATACATTTCAATAATGAATCAGATTTCTCTATAAAATATCCAGACTTTAAGAAACCAATACATCATATAATTTATTTCCTTCCTTTATCACTTACGAATTCCATCTGCAAAAATTGCTAGCATGGGTCAGTTCATTGAACTAAGCATGATAAGCACTAAGCATTAAAACGATGTGCTTTCAACTAATTGTTTCATAAAACCAACTCTACTTTTATGAAACAGTAAAGCCAAGCAAATAGAATAATCAAAAGTAATAACAACCATAAAAGAACAATTGATTAGCCTAAAATAACATTAAGAGAATATCATGATATAATCAGCACTTTACAACATTATATTAGATAAGTAATATTTCAACCAATTTACTTATCTACATCAAATAAAGTACTTACTACTTATTTCTTACATAATTCAATCTGAATTAGTAATACAAAAACTAACTCCACTATTTTCCAAACATAGAGTTACTTTAAGAAGCAAGAACAACAAACTCAACAATACCAAATTCCATAAAAAGACATCTACAGCCAAGAAAATTCCAGCTTCTTGAAAGGTTTTAGGGTGAATCATCTACAACATAAAATAAGATATTCTCATTTCAGATGCTATACCCAAATTCATAGTCCATGATATAACCTAAGCTCTCAAGTTAGGTCACACATTAGAATTAGGAAAGTATTCACTCAATAAAAGGCATATAACATTAATGATCCAAAACAACGTTAATCCCTTCAAAACAAATTAAGTGAATAAGAGAGAAGTATCAACAACTACTTAATGCATTCTAGGAAGTAATGCAACTGACCGATCCAATCTATACTAGATTACACAAAGGAGGGAAGGATGAACTGAGATAACAATTAAGAACTTCCCTTCTAATTTGGTTAATCTGAATATCATTTCACAACTCAGAAAAGAGAATACAACACAAATATCTTACAGTTTCCAAAGGAGACAACAATGACTCATTACCTCAGAGAATAAAAGAGAAAGGAGTCAATCGACATGGTTAGAGGAGGATTCCAACATTCCTTCACAAGAAAATATGGTCATAAAAGGATTGGTACAAACCCAATCATAACATCCTTAACTCTTTTAAATATAGAAATCATGCACCAAAAATTGTTAGACTGAATCATGCGACCGCAAAATGCAAGTTAAGTTTCAAAATAAGGTTCACCCAAATACGAAGCAAAATTAGTAACAATATTATTATTCTCATCAAGAAAGAGATGTAATAATAAGAATTTCTAAACAACTTACAGGGAATTAACAACCTTCAATAGTCATTCAAAATCATCAAATTTTCAGTCAAAGGAACCATAGACTTTCCATTCCTTCAAGACAATAGTGCAACAATCGGTGAGAAAGACTCACATTCAAATCCTCACAGAGGTGAGGGAAATACATCTTATGAATGAAAAGAAAGATCCATCGTGATTCGATTCAAAGAAGGTGCAACACAAGATTGACATGGCTTAGCTACAGTGCACAAGCTATCAACAGAGATGATAAAATACTTTTCATTACATTTCTATGGACAGGTTCAACTACACACCTCTACTAAATCGACAAGGTATATTATTCCTTCCAATATTACTCAAAGATCAAATAAATTGAAGAGTCTAGCAACCCCTTATTCATAACCGATTTGGTTAGATCACAAAACGTCAACCAAAATTCCAAGTATACATTCCTTAAAGCTTCATGATACCACAACAGAAGGATTTAACAAGTTTACTCTATCAAGTTACTTAAGAGGTTAACCCAGATCAAGAATTGGTACTCTAAATCAAAAGTGAAGTAGATAGCATGATCAACATCTAGAAAGCTCAAACAGAGCTACGTGAATAACCCAAGTATCGACCAGATAAAGCCGACTCACAAAATGTCCTCAACCAAACAAGACTTTGTCTATTAACTTTTATTTCATCTTTCCCAAAACTTAAAGAAAGAAACAACATATATATATATATATATATATATATATATATATATATATCAAGAGAAGACTTCACACAAATATACTCTCAACAAGATATCTTCAAAGTCTAAGTGTCCAAGAAATAGTTTCCATAAAGAAGTTAATTTAGGAAAATCAGTTTTAACTAAAAATATAAGAGGGTTGTAAAAACAATTTTTCTTGTTTCCATACAAGATGAATCCACAAAAACCAAAATTCCAAACACCCAATATCCGTCCAAATTCCATCAAAACCAAATTCAAATAAATGATAGTTTATACAATAAGTTCAAGAAGAAGTCACTTATTTACTATTTTCTATACAAATTAAAGTTCACAAAACTCTGAATCAAAGTATTCCTAATAATACATTTCCAAAAGGAGTTGAAAAAACTTCAAAAAAACAAATATGCGACAGAGGAGGTTATTCTTTTACCTTCTAATAACCAAAAAAATAGACCCAGTTAAAACTTGTAACATTCCCATTTTAAGACTTTAGAAACAAGGGAAATTTTTTCTTTTATAATGTTCTTTGTTCTAAATTTCATTATTTAGAACACACATTCTATATCAACTATTCATATAACAAATAACCATATGCAGCTGTAATGACTTGGTGTACTACCGATCTATTAATTTCATGAATCGGTAAACTAATGATCTATTCATGTTTAACGTTAAGTATTAAATACTTATCTGTATACTTGGTTCTCTTTCCCTGTTCAAGGTATTGAGTGATCTATCTAAGGAACCTATCTGAATAATTGTTACCAGTATTCATCTACATCACGAACCTTAGACTAGGTGACATAGGACAATGCAACCAGCAGCTTGCGATACTTTGGCCAAATATTTCTAACATATTGTATGTATTACTATTCCTTGATGGCATACTCGTCAATCTAGAATACGTCCTTCACCCCACTCTATTGTTATCTAGAATTTTCTTTACTGACTCACATCATTCCACTTGCCCGAGGTTTAACCCTAGTTCATGTTAACAACATGTGTTATGATAAGGGGAAGCTCACTAAGACTTAGGGTAAGTTGGCATACTGGGTCAACCTAATTCAACCTCGTGTGCCAAGGTATCTTGAGTTTTAGAGGGTTACCCCATATCTTAAAACATGTTTCTAACTTGACCTAGAGAAAAACTAAGATCAAGTCCAATTTATGTAGATCTGGATGATCAATGTTGAAGGGTGTTTCCACATCTTTATCGCATCACTATATCCCCGAGAAGATCCTAATCTTCTTGAAGGTACAACCCTATAGTTGGTGTGTGCCAACATCCTACTAAATAGCCTCATCGAGATGTACATACCCCAAGGAATTTATTAATAATTTAATTAATTTGGATTATTCAAAATAAATTTTAGCAACTTTTCCTAACCCTAATCCAACACTCCTTAAGTTCTTTTCTAAATTGATTCATTTATCCCATTAAGAACTTTGTTATATTCATTTCCACTTTTAATGTTTGAATACATAGTTAAACTGTCAATTAAGCATAACTGCACAGTGTTATAATATGTCTTATGTAAAAAGTACAATAACTTTTTAGAAAGTTCAGTGCCAAAATATATCCAAAATAAAGTAGTCTTCATAACAAATGAAGTCTGATAAATTGAAGTCATGATACCAAACCTTTGTGGTTTATGAACATTTATGAAAGATGAAGAGTCTTTCACTATATGTAAGGTGTTAGGGTTTATTCTACCCAATGACCACATTTTTCAATGTATGTTCATCCTACTTTGTATTACTATGTTATATAGTTTAAATAACGAATATCATATTCTACAACTTTACAAGTTGCATCACAAGTAGGGAGATTGAACTAAATCCCTTGATCCAATCTTATTAAAATTTAGCCATTTAACATATAAATAATATGAATATTAACAAGATAGAGCCCATCTCTTTCATACAAATACAAAATAATTTACACAACCAATACAGGTAATCTCAAAAATTTCAATTTATCTTTATAACCATTACATTTACAATACTTATGCATTTAGGTATACTACATAACAACCATCTTAATTATAAAATAATACTACTTTTATTTTCCAATAAAATCTCAAGAACGAATCAAAGTTCATAATAAGAATTAGACTTAAATCAGCCAATGTATCATATAAGTTTTGCCTTCTTTATCACTTACGAAGTCCATCTTCAAAAATTTCTAAAGACGGTTTAGTTCAATGAACTCGAGCATGATAAGAGCTGAGCCTTAAAAAGAAGTGCATTCCAATAATTTTTCCATTCTACTTTAATGATATAATTATTACATCAAAAATCAATATATAAAAAGCAACGAAAAGAAGTACATTAAAAACAATTGATTTCACTTCCAAGGCAAGGACATAATATAATCTACCATATCAGACTTACAAAATAGAGTCTAATTGATTCAATCAATTATCCTAAGAAAAAGAACATGTCATAGCATCTCATTGTTCCCAATATTTCATAAAATAAAACAACATTTATCTTTGCTTCAAGCTAAAAGAAGAGTTTAATGCATGGTTCAGATTAGGATGACTCATCTATCTCCTAAACAAAAGAAGAAGAAGAACCATTACAACTATGCCCAAACACAACACATCAAGAAACAGAATAGATTCAAAACGTGATTTAACTGTTTTTCTCAAAAGATAATTACCTTAAAATCTAACAATGATATTCATCACAACAAAACTTCATTTTAATCTAAGAAGGAATAGAGAATCTATCGGTTTACTCACAAGTTTAAATCTATTTCAAATATAGAAGTTAGCTTTTAAAGATCTAAAACAACGTTCAAAGATCAAGGTGCACTTATACAGGAGTTACTCTCTACTCTAGATCATCCAAGGATAATTCTTAAAAAGATAGAGTGCAAGAGACAACTCACTCATCTCAAACCAACAAGTAAATCCTTTGTCACAAACAACAAACCGCCAAAAAAGTGACATTTATAGTTTTATAAAACCGAATAATACAATCTCTTCCAACATCATTTGTACAAATGATTTTGTAAAGGAAGACCAAACAACTCATAAATAAATCTCTAATTAAAAAGAGAAAATCAAACAGAAAAGTTCAACCAATGATCTATCCAGTAGTAAGAAAGCACACTGCCATATTTCTTATACTTATTTTCTTTCAAAGAGTACGATTTTCAATTCCATACACATAATGAAATAAACATAGCAGTCCAAAAACACAGTCGGTTATAAGGCAATCATATTTCTTTCCTAAATAAAGTAGAAATATGTATTTATAGTATTCATAAAGAGATAGAAAAATGACCGATTATTAATTTTGACATGATCAGAGGTATCAAAAACTTAGATTGAGATCCATAGTCAGATTTCATTTTTGCATTACAAAAAGAATAACCAGTTCTTGATTCCATAAATATTATAATAAAAAAACTATAAGAAAAGAGTCAAGTAATCCCTCCATAACAGTATACAGTACTAAATTACTAAGTTCTTCTCATAAATAAAACTCAAAGCCTATTCTAAGAGATCTGAAGATACAAGTTTCAAAGAAATAGAGGGGAAAAGAGTACACTTAAGTAAACGCCATTAACATCTCAGAAAAGAAGAAACAATTATTTAAATGAATTTTAAAAATTTATTCATCAAATGAGAACATTTTTCCATCAAGATCTTTGAGAGTTTTCCCAACAACTCAACCAATTATTCTCCCAATTTTCTTTAAGAAAAAACTCGACAAAAGAGTTGTAAGTTTTAAATGTTTATTACAAGTAGAACACAGCTCCAAAGCTCTAGAATAGAGTCGACACAATTCCTAAAAAATTGAGAACTATACAAATAAACAAATACGAATGTAATGAAAATACAAACCTCCATTGACATTTTGAAATTCCAATAAATTAAACACCGGTACAGAGTCACATACAATGATCAACAATAGTCCATATTTATCCAAAAATACAAACACCAGTTCATAGTGACAAATGGCTCCAACAAGAGTTTGTATCAAAACATGAAGCCCAAATACTAGCCCTTATAGCCTCAAGGTTCCTACAAAGTTCAGAACCTACACAAGTAATAGAATACGAGTGCTTTGTAAATTACTAATCTATAATAACAGTTCCAAATTTCTCAAAAGAATATAAAACACGGGTAAAGAGCCCAATATTATCTCTCAACGAGACTCAATTTTCACCCAAATTTCAAGCCCAAAAATGAGTAATAACATTCAAATACCATGTACATTATGAACTGACAGTAACAGTTCAGATTATCACAAGGAACTAAGATACAAGCACCGAGCTTTATACGGGCTTCGACAATAGTCCAGAGATATACAAGATTCCAACACGATTCAGAACAACAAGAACCTCTATCAACAGTTCTCAACAAACACAAAACTAGAACCAAGTTCCAAACCAAAATGAGCTCAAATAAAGGTTCAACAAAACACGAGCTCAACACAAGCTAAAAATAAACCCATATATAGGCTCTAGTCCACACAAAATGAGCTCAACAGTAGATCCAATGGGATTCAATTTTCCCCAAAACACAGAACTATAATAATAGAACAATGGTTATCTTAAGAGATCACTTCCATTACCAGTTCTAAGTCAAAAAGTTGAGAAAAGGAAAAATGTTTTGCATGCATTATCTTTTTAAAGAACTATATATGGTAAGTTTCCCAACAGAACATCATTTACCAAGGATTCAAAACTAATATAACAACATTTAATAAACCCAACAAGCCAATAACCAGATAAGATAAGAAATCCAAGAATCTCAAAAGAGCAGAATCGTTTTAATGAAACATTTATAAGAAAGTAAAAGATCTCAAATTTTAGAGACTATCATGTCTGATAGCACTTCTGTCAAATTGAAAAGAACCTCCATCCCAACTCAAAATTTCTCCTCTACTCCACGAAAAATCAAATAACAATGTTCTTTTTCCACAATGCCTCCTATATATTCCACGAACTGAAAATAGGTTTAAAACCTCAAAAATAGCCATTAAGTGTAGTTCAATCTGCTGGTTCAAAAAACCAGAGAGCATGCAGAGAAAAAATCATGAAGTATGCAAAGTGAAACAACCACATTCCAACCTGTTTGCATGCCTTCTAAAGCATTTTGAGCATGAAAACCAAAAAAAAAAATCATGCCATTAATTCTGATTTTCCCACCTAACCTTCCTTGCCACCGCCTTTCATGTTTAGCGATTGCCAAATCAAATTTAACAAGGAATTCCATTTTAGTGGAGTCTCCACCTAAGCCTCTGCCAAGTTCACTAACCCCTACCAAAGCTGGCAGTACCTCTATGTAATTAAAACCTTATCAACAAATTTAATGCCTTGGAACCGTCGCCTATAATACATGTGACCACCAATTCCCCTTCATGCCCATTAGTTTAGGGTAGACATAGTTGCTTAGGTTAGATCTTAGGTTAGCTTAGGATAGGTAACCTTAGGATATAACCCAATCAATAGATAACCACCTTAGGTAGTTCCCAAATAGGTTAGATTAATTCCAACACAATAGTTTTTAGGCATTAGGTTAGATCATCTCACAACCATATAGCATTAGGTTTTAGGATAATTTAAATAACCTAGAATCCTCTCCAAAATCCTTTAGTTCAAATCTTAGGTTAGGATAAATTCAATTAATTAACATAGTTAGGTAATAAATATATATATTCTTACCTAGCTTAGGATTCTATAGGACAGTCCCTTTTGTTTTAGGAACCAGAATGTTTCCTAAGCCATGTGAGATATAGTTCGTTTACGTCAACATTGTCCTACCACAATTGAACTGAAAATATCCAAGCACAACATATGACTGAATAGAAACACGTTCACACAACAATCAAAGAACTTGTAACCAACAAAGTTCAGTCATATGTCTTTTAATTCCTGGAATGTTGATTTACCATTCATTCAATAAAGCAGATTTTAAAACATTCCTTGGATCACTGAAATTGATCCAAGGATGAGTCAGATTAATAGATAAGTTTACAACTCTTAAACCAAATTGCAACCCACCTACAAGAAATGAAAAATGGATTCAAAGAAGCCATTCCAATTCAATCAAAGGATCTTAAGAACAGAAGATGATTTATCCATTTCAAGCATGATCTCCAAAAATCAAAAGAACATATCTTTATAAGGAAAAATCACATGTCAACACTTGAAATGTAAAGGAGGAAAATAACAACTGTCAAGGGTGTTACATGCTCCCCTCCTTAAAAGAATCATCGTCCCGATGATTACCCTTTTTAACAATATACATCAGGACAATCACTTCATTCACTTCTTTTACCATAAGTCAAAATATATTAGAATCTTATAATTCAAGAAATCAGCATTAATAGCTATTTATCCAAATCAAATAAATATCTACCCAAAACTGGCATATTTAATGTCATATAAAGATAAAATCATAAATTTTTATCAGTCAAAAAAATCAATTTTGTTCAAATAGATATGGAAAAGTAGTTTTCATATCTTCTAGATTTTCCCAAGTTGCACTCTCTTTGTTAAACTGGTCCCACTGGACCTTACATTGACTTATTTCTCAATTTCTTAAATGCAACTGGCAAGTTTCCAACACTCGAATGGGTTTAACCATGATTATTCCTGGGTCTTGGACCTGCAAGGAATTCCAATTTAACACATGTGATAAATATGATACATATTTCTTAAGCAAAGAAATATGGAAAACATCATGTATTCGTGACAAAACAAGAGGTAATGCTAAACGATAAGCTACAGGGTTGATTACTTCAACTATCTCAAAAGGTCCCACATAATGAGGTGATAACTTGGCAGCCTTTCCAAAAGTTATAGAACTCTTTTTCGGTTTAACCTGAAGAAAGACTTTCTCACCAAGTTCAAATTTCCTATCAACCCTCTTCAAGTCAACATAACTCTTTTTCCTATCTACTGCTTCTTTCAAGCATTCACAAATCAACTTAACTTGTTGTTCCATTTCCGTAAGGATTTCAGGTCCAATTACCTCTCTATCCTCTATGCTATCCCAACTAACAGGGGTTCTACATTTTCTTCCATAAAGTGCCTCGAAAGGTGTCATCTTAAGAGAAGCATGATATGTATTGTTGTAAGAAAATTCAACTAATGGAAGATATTCTTCCCACTTATACTGTTGATCCATACAATACATCCGTAACATATCTTCTAAAACTTGATTTACTCTTTCAGTCTATCCATCTGTTTTCGGGTGATACACAGAACTGAAATTTAGCTTAGTTCCTAGAGCTACATTAAGTGTTTTCCAAAATCTTGACGTCATTCTAGGATCTCTATCAGATATGATTAATTCAGGTACCCCATGTAATCTGAAAATTTTGTGTACAAATATTTTAGCCAAAATAGGTGAATCATCCTTCAGATTTCTAGCAATAAAATGAGCTACTTTTGTTAGTTTATCAACAACTACCAAAATAACATCATGTTTATTTCTTGACATAGGTAACCCTTGTACAAAATCCATGCTTATTACTTGCCATTTATACTACGGTATGCTATGAGGATACAATAAACCTGGCTGGTGCATATGTTCTGCCTTAACACGTTGGCACTCTAGACAATGTGTTACATAATCAATAACATCTTTCTTTTTTATTTCTTTTATTATGGGTAAATAGTTTTGAAGGGACTATACCCTATGAAAAAAAAGGATCAAAATCCGAAACCAAAAGTGCTAACATTGCAAAACATCCAACATCGGTGGGGATCAACAGCTAGATTGTACAATACAAGAACAAAATAAGATCCAAACAGAAAATGATCCGAATAAATGCGAAGAGATAAAAAATGAACAAGAGAAAACCACCACTAGTCATCTCAGCCAAAAAGTAGCACCAAAAACACCAGTCAACAGCAACTTCACTGCCAGTAAATAGTAATAGTGCCCCACATCACTTGATAGCCCGGTCGATCTTGGCTTTAATCGTTTGGAGTGAGATGAAGAATGCAATGGCGGTGGCCTAAGATGGATCTTTCAAATCCACCTTGGCAATTGCAAGATCTTTGTTCTCCTTGGAACCCCAAATGTCCTCGTAATACCGTTGAGACTACAAACACTATGCACATGCTGCTCGATGAAATTGTAGATGCTTTTAAGAGCTAAAAGGATACAGTCATTTCTCCCTTTTGCATTACCAAGCCTGACATCCAGAGATAGCAGCTTCTTGAAAATTTCAGCAGTAATATCTTCATCTTCATCATTTTGTAGTTTCCTTTTGCCCTAAGTTTTATCCATATCCCTAATAACCCTCTTAAGGTCCTGAATCTCCTTTTCCATCTTTTCTACTCTGACCAGCAAGTCTTCATCTTTAGGCTTCTCCACTGGATTACTAATGTGCAGTAAATTCGTAGCAAGCTCCAGGTCTTTATGACTTCTAAGAACCCTCGAGAAGCAGGGACCTTAGTTTTCATCTCTTTCCTTTTCCTGCTAGTGGTAGCAATATCAAGTTTTCTATCAGGAAGGGGGGAAGGAGGCAGGGGGAGGAGTAGGATCCGAGTGAGGGCAAGCTGAGCAGTGGTGATGAATGAGCAGTATTAACCCTTGATGAAGGGGAACAACCCTAGTGTGGTTTTGCACTTCCAGAACAGATTTTTCCAGAGAATTCAACAAGTAATGAGGAAAGTTAATGGTGAGGTCTCTACGGAAATGATTAAGGAAGATCAAATGCTTTTGGGGAATAGTGACAAATCTCCCTTCTAAGGTAACATACCTTACCACCATCCTTGCGATCTCAGCAAAAGGCTCTGGAACAGAAGCAAGTTTGATGCCTGCCGTCACAAAATCTAGATTCTCGCCCTCATCCAGAAACTTCTTAGCTTCCACCTCTCTGTCTACCCACTTGTTGAAGAATTTGGTGCCTTCAAGACTAAGCACGGTGACCTGAGCTATAAGCTCCTCTGAAATATCAACTTTGATATTACTATATTCAACCACTCACTTCCTCCATCCATGAGAAAATTTTATTCGAGAGATCCTGATCAAAACCTTGGATTTTTTCAATAAAATTCACAAGAACCCCTTTCTGTAAATAGTTCTAGAGAACTGTATCATATTTCCATGCAAGATTATGGGTGGGCTCAGTCTTACAAGGTGGTCCCCCCATTTTTCCTGTGCTATTACCTCTTCCAAAGAATCGTAAAAATTTGAAAGCTATACGAATCATCCTCAATTCTATTTTTGAAGTCCTCCCAAGCGTGTGAAGAGAAGTAATTATTAATTCTCACTTTGCAATTAATTAGCTACTTCTTAGCATCCACCCTATATCTATTAATGATTATGCTCCAAGTCATGCAAATCTTTTATGATGTCATCACTCTACACTTAAAATGCTACTCCTTAGCATCAACATTACACCTATTAGTGATTACGTTCCAAGGCATGTAAATCTTTGATGATGTCATCATTTACTTTAGTAGGAAGAATGTCACCCCTTAACCAAGTTTGATAAGTATTATTTACCCCAATATTTTCCAAGTCATCTGCCACATTATTGCCCTCATGGTATGTATGTTTGATTTCAAAGTTTTCAAAACTCTTGCAAATATCAGTAGCTTCAGCAATAAAATCCCTAATTGACCAACTAGGGGGTTGTTTTTTATTTAAAATATTTATAATGTTCAGTGAATCACCCTCAATAATAATATTGGAAATATTACATTCCCTGGCAAGCCTTATTCCCCAAAGAGTAGCAAGAGCTTCAGAGTAGTGATTAGTTTGTCTACCCATTTTTCCAGAAAAAGCAACAACAAAACAGCCTCTGTGATCTCTAATGACTCCCCCACCTCTAGAATCTCCAGGATTATCTTTTGAGTCCCCATCAAAATTAAACTTATGCCAAGCACTGGGAGGCTGAATCCATCAGACAGTGGATCTATCAATACTATTGTTATTCTTGTTCAAAATAGTGTCAATATTCCAAGTAGCCAGAATGTGCTCTTCTTCCTCAAGATAAAGTCTATTTTTGGGGGGTTTAAATCTTTCAATGTTGTCTTTCACAGCAATGATAATTTCTTTGTAGAATTTTTTGCATAACTTTCTGGTATTCCTGAAAATGACATCATTACGAGCTTTCCAAACCCGCCACATGGTGTGAGGGAGAACCAGTTGCCATAATCTCCTCACCACATAATGTTTGTAAGGAGAGTTCCATTGTTCCTAGGCCTGAAGACAAGTATGGGGAAAGATCCATTCCTGATTGAAGTTTTCAAAAATGAGATGCCAAATTTTGGAAGTGTACTTACAATGAAGAAAGAGGTGTTTGATATCTTCTACTTCTTCCTGACACATGCAACATCTGTTAGGCATGATGAATCCTTTCCTAATGAGATTGTCATTAGTTAGGATCTTTCCTTTAATGATAAGCCACCAGAAAAAATTTACTCTAGGGGTTAGCTCGGGCATCCATAGCTTATGCCACTCAATATCACTTTCAATAGAGGCAAAGAAAGAGTTGTAGCTAGATTTAACCGAGTACTCTCCATCAAAGGAATCTTTCCAAATGAGTTCATCCTTATTATTTTGAGGAATGATATGAATTAGGGAGAGATGACTCTGCATGGATGCGCGACAGAGACTACACATTATCCTCATCTACACTAAATCAAGCTTCGCTTTCCTTTTATTTTCAACCACCTCAATATAGTCCTGAACTTTGTGCCCATAATTTCTAATTAAGTTGTCCTTAATGTGACCATAAGAGGAAATCCAGTTAACATCAGACCATTTTTCAGTCCAGAAATCAATGTCTTGTCCATCCCCAAGCTTCCAACTACATCCGTGAGAGAGAATATGTCTGATGTGTAGAAGATTGTTCCAGAAAATAGAGCCATTCGGAAGTGACTGATCAAAAAGGAAGGAATTCATGCTTTGATTGGAAAGGTATTTGATTTTGATCAACTCTGTCCAAGGCTTATGCTCTTTTATGAGTCTCCAACCCAACTTTGTAATAAGAGTAGCATTCATAAGCTTGATATCTTTGATTCCTAAACCCCCAATCCTCTTTGGTTTACAGACCTACTCCCAAGCAACTAAATGGTATCTAAACCTGTCTTCAGTACCATGCCATAAATTTTTTTCTGAATTTTTTTAATGCTATTAATCATTGTTGTTAGAATACTTTGAACATTGACATGGTATAAATAGGTAAGTTCTGAAGAGTGCTTTTTATCAATAAACACTTTCTTGCACTTAAAAGTAAAGCTCCTTTCCAACCAGCAAGTTTTTTTTGAAATCTCTTAAGAAGATCATTCCAAACCTCATTAGAAACCTTACTAGTACTCATAGGGAGCCCTAAATAAGTAGTTGGGAGGGAATTAATAGTACATCCAAGAATGAGAGCAATATTTCTTTGCCTTTCAATAGGAGTATTGAAAAAATAGATAGAGATTTTGTCAAAATTAACTTTCTATCCCGAGGCTTCCTCATAAAATCTAAGGATAGTTTTGATAGCCTTCACTTCAATTATTGAGGCCATCAAAAGTAAGAGAGTGTCATCAGCAAACTGTTGGTGAGAGGAAACCTGGTTGCCAGAAGTAGGTTGAAAACCCTTTATCATACCAATATGGATAGCTTTTGAGATAGACCAGCTTAAACTATCAGCCATTATAATGAACAACAAAGGGGAGATGGGGTCCCCTTGTCTAATTCCTCTATTGCTGGCAAAAAAACCAACCGGTTCACCATTAACAACCACTGAGAATCTAGATGAAGATATGCAAGAATGTATTATTTTCCTGAATTTATTTTGAAATCCAAACTTGGATAAAACCTCATCCATGAATTTCTAGGAGACTCTGTCAAAATCCTTATGCATGTCTAACTTGATAGCCATCCCACCTTTTTACTTTTATCCATTGAATGAATTGTTTCATGAACCATAATAACACCATCCTAAATAATTCTACCTTGTATGAATCCACTCTGCTTGTTGGGAGATAATTTCCATAAGAATAGGTTACAGCCTAGTGGTTAAAATCTTTGTGAAGATCCGATAGATTACATTAACTAGACTAATTGGCCTAAAATCTTTGAAATCCTTTGCATCTAGCTTCTTAGGAGCAAGCACAATATGTGTATTATTTAACTCTTTTATGAGATTTCTAGTTCTATAGAACTCATTAACAGCTTTCAACAGATCTTCAAAGCAGATTTCCCAACATCTCTGGAAGAAGTTTGCAGAAAAACCATTAGGACCCGGAGCCTTATCCCCTTCCAGAGTAAAAACAACTTTTTCAATTCCTCGATGGTGACTAATTTGGAAAGACTCTTAAACCTCTCGGTAGGCAACAAATTATTAGGAATGGAGTCTAAGATAAAGGATGCCACTTGCTCATTATAGGAATTATTCTCAGTGAGAAGATTCTTGTAGAATTTGAGGGCTTCATCTTTGATGTCTTCAAAATCCATAGTAATGGTCCCATTACCCTTTGAGACTTCAGCAATTCTGTTACAAGCCCTATGTTTGAGGGTTGTCATATGAAATTTTTTGTATTTCTATCTCCTGCTTTTAACCAAAGGGCTCTAGACTTCATTCTCCAAAAGGACTCCTCATAACTGTTTATATTATGCAGGGCAAAGAGAAGATTTTTTTCCTGTTGATGATCCTTGAGGGTCATACCTTTCAAAGAAACTTTAAGCTCAAACTCTTCAAGTTGTTGTTTAAGCTCTTTCTTTTTTTCAAAAATATTCCCAAAAACCTCTTTATTCCAGATTCTAACCTTTTGCTTCACATTTTTCAGCTTCTGGAGAAGCCTAAATTGGGCAGTTCCAGTCCCTTCCCAAGACCACCATTCTTTAATTCTGTCTAGAATGTCCTCATGCTCAAGCCACATCTTTTCAAATTTGAAACTACAGTGGAAGGGTTTTGACCAATTGAAGAAATTAAGGGCAATAGGATTGTGGTCTGAACCCGTTTTGGGAAGGGAGGAGAGATGAAAATTCTGATCTAAGATCCAGTTAGCAGAAATAAGAGCTCTATCCAATCTAACCTGAATCAGATTTTTCCCAATTCTTCTGATTAGACCAGGTGTATTGATTACCATAAAATTCAATTCCCATGAGATTAAGAGTCGATATGAAGCCAACAAAATCTTCCATGCTTTGGTAGAGAAATCAGAGTTCCCTCCAAATTTTCCCCCCAAATTTAAAGGAGTGTTAAAGTCCCCCATTATCAACCAGTTCATATCCTCAAAGTTATTCCAAAACAAGACTAAATTTTCCACAAATTTCTTCTACCAGCAATAGTATTAGGAGCATAAATATTGGAAAGGATCCAACTAGAATTATTCTCAAGGATTTTTAAAAATATAGCTAAATGATTCTGAGAGGATGAAAGTACATTACCATGAATAGTTTTAGTGTCCCAGAAGACCGCTAAGCCTCCAGAAGCACCTTGAGAATCAACAGCAGCAAAGGAAACATTCTCCCAGAAATATTTTTGCAATCTTCAACAGCTTTATTTTTCATTTTCATTTCCTGAATTAGAAGGATGTTGGGCCTGCTTGATCTTTTGATTTCCTTAAGCATTCATTGTTTAGGTACCCCATTGAGCCCTCTGACATTCCAAGAAATAACCTTCATTAAAAAAGTTTTGGGGATGTAGTTTCCGGATGGTTCAAAAGCCTTTGAGTACCATCTGCAATTTCTTTCTCAGTTTCTTTTTCTCTTACTTCCCTCTTGGAGAGTCTACCTTTTCTATAGGTGACTCCAATGTTTGTAGTTCTCCTGGTAGTAGCCCTTGTGATTCTTGAGGTGGAAGCTTCCCAACTTCCTATCTGTTTCTTTTTATCACTAAAGAGCGATTCCGGAATTTCTTCGATCCTTTTAGTCTTCATTTCTTACTTCTCACTGTGATGAATCCACCATTATCACAGCCGACATAATTTTCTTTAGAGTAGGAGTAATTTCCCCTTCCAATTTTCCTTTATCAAAATCAAGTTGTTGATATATTTTAGGAGTGAGCTCCTCCATATCTACAAACTCTATATCCTAGTTTAGATCTCTTGCTATGGATTCCAGAATATCTTGGGCTTTTCCTTATCTCATCTAGTGTAGCTCTAGAGATCTGCTCTTAGTTATCAGATCTTGATGAGTAAAAAAGAGTAATTTTTTCCATCTCTTCTTCCATAGAAGTGGTTAAACGAATGTAAACTTTTTCATTTTCCTCATCCACTTCCATGTTCAGCTTTTTCATTGGATTTGATTTCTCAAGTAACATTGTTTGATTGTTTGATTTCTCAAGTAACATCTTTCTTCATTCCTTTCTAGAAATATTGTTGTTTTATATCAGCAAACATCTTTGTAATGCCAGGGTGTCCAGAGAAAGGTGAATTATGAAATTCAGCTAACAATTTCTTTCTCAAACCATTAAGCAAAGGTACATAAACTCTATTTTCAAATCGTAAGATTCCTTCTTTATCAAAGTGAAAACCTTTATACCTCAAATCATTAGAATCTATAGCAAGTGCTGTTTTTACTTGTTGAAAGTAAGAATCAGATTCCATAACACTTTTTACTTCATCCTTAAACTGAGTTCTTAGTGTTATAAGAGCATAAATGTGCTTCCTACGACTTAGAGCATCAGCCACTCTATTTTCTTTACCCTTTATATAACTTATGTCAAAATCATATTGAGACAAAAAATCTAACCATCTTCACTGTCTTGCATTCAGATTTGGCTGAGTGAAAATGTACTTCAGCCCAAGATGATCGGCTTTCAACTTAAATAGTTTACCAAGTAGATAATGCCTCCAAACTTGAAGTGCATGAACAATGGCAGCAAACTCTAAATCATGTGGAGCATAATTCAACTCATGTAACTTAAGTTTTATACTTTCGTATGCTATTACATGACCACTTTGTAACAAAATACCTCCTAGACCTTCATCGGATGCATCAGTTACCACCATAAAATCTCCATCAGGATCTAGTACTGCAAGAATAGGTGCTGAAGTTAACTATTCCTTTAAGGTTTTAAATGTAATTTCACATTTTTCACTCCAAACAAACTTTTTATCTTTCTTCTGTAAGGAAGTTATTGGTGTAGCTATCTTAGAAAAGTCTTTTACAAATTTCCTATAGTAGCTAACAAGTCCCATGAAGCTTCTAACTTCATGTACATTCTTTGGTGCAGGCCATTTGGTTATAGCTACAATTTTTGAAGGATCTATAGCAATTCCATCTTTACTTATTACATGACCCAAATAGTGGACTTCTGTGTCATAGAAAGAACATTTGGACAGTTTACCAAATAACCGTCTCTTTCTTAGAATTTCCAAAACTACTTTCAAATGCTCATGATGCTCTTTAATGCTTTTAGAATATATGAGAATGTCATCCAAGAATACGAGAAATTTTTTTCCAAGTATTCTTGAAATATATTATTCATTAAATTCATAAATGTCGCAGGTGCATTAGTTAATCCAAAAGGTAAAACCTGTAAATTCATAATGTCCATACCTTGTTCTAAAAGTTGTTTTATGAATGTCCTCATCCTTAATTCACAATTTATGGTACCCAGATCGAAGATCTATCTTGGAGTATACCGATGCACCACGCATCTGATCAAATAAATCATCAATCCTAGGGAGTGGATATCTCTTCTTTCTTGTTGCTTTGTTTAACATTCTGTAATCAATGCACAATCTAATTGTTCCATCTTTCTTTGTCACAACAATCACCGGTGCTCCTTAAGGTGAAACACTTGGTCTAATCAAACCCTTAGAAAAAATTTCTTACAATTGAGCTTTAAGCTCTACTAATTCTATAGTAGTCATTTGATATGGTGCATTAGATAGAGGTTCAGTTCCAGGCTTTATCTCAATCGTGAAATAAAATTCCCTTTTGGGTGGAAGACCAGGCAATTCTTCTAGAAATGCATCACTAAATTCATGTAACAATGGATATCGATCCATGAAATCATTGTTTTCCTCTACAATTTCTAAAATTTTTACTGCATATAAGGTACATCCTTTATTTTTGGCCTTTTTAAGTTGCATAGTTGATAGTTTTCTAACAGAAATCTCACGTTTCACACCCTGAATCTCTGTTGTTTTCTACAGATAGTCTAAACAACTAATGTGTTTTTCAAAATAGTCCACTTTAGCCTTATGTTCTGCTAACCAATTAACACCTATGATTACATCATAAGACCCTAAAGGTGCAACATAAAGATCAACCTCTGTGGAAAAGTTAGGTAATTCAAGGACTACTCCAAAAAGACACATACTAACCATATGAACAACATTATTACCATAATGTATAGTCCAAGATTTATCCATTTTTCTAGCTTTTATTTTAAGTTTCGAAGCAATTTTACTAGAAATAAAACATTCAGTAGCACCCGTATCAAAAATAATAGTTACAGGTATGCCAAATAACTTACCAGGAACTTCTATAGGTGTAGCTTGCTTTTCAGCTTGCTTGTCAGCTACTGCAGCATGTATCTTGTGTTATTGATTACGATCATCCTTCTTCAAAGGACATTGATTTGCGTAATGATCCTTACCACAATTATAACAGCCTCCTATAGGTCCCTTTCTAGACTTAGAATTATTTCTAGTCTTAAAGTTATTATTCTGACCTCCATAGGACTTCTGTCCATTGTTATTATTTTTGCAAAATTGCTCCGTGTATTTCCAGCAGTCTTATTCGTTGTTGTTTTCTTATTATTATCAGCTGAAAACTTATTTTTATTACCAAACTTCTTCCATGGTCCCTTCTTAGGTGCAAGAGAAGCTGAAGAGGGGTTTGGAACTTTCTTCCTTACATCTTTCTTATGAGAATAAATAGCCTTTAATTTTTGTTCCTGCCTTATGTCTTTTCAACAACCCCTTCCATAGTGGTTGGGTTGTGAACATCAACTTCTCCCCTAAAAATGGGATTCAATCCCATAATGAATTTCTGTATCCTGAACTTCTCATCAGTTTGATACTAAGGTACATACTTGAGGAGTTTCATAAACCGTTCCCAATACTTAGTTACTATTAGCTTTCCTTGAGCTAAGTTCTGAAATTCAGTCATTTTCTGATCATAGTAGAGTTGTGGTAGCCATCGTTGCCTAAAATAACTTTTAAATTGATCCCAAGTGATGTTAGTTTCATCAATATTTAACTCAGCCTTACAGTTGTCCCACCATGAAGATGCTTCATGGGAAAGCTGATATGCTCCCCATATAGCCTTGGTTTCCTCTGAGAAGTTCCTTATTGCAAATTACTTCTCCATTTCACTGAGCTAATTCTCAACTCCATCTCCTAATGTGGTGCCATCAAACTTGGGTGGACTTATCATTTTTATGTCATTAGTGAGTTTTACTTGCTAGTCTAGCCTTTTTGTTCTCAAGTTGAATAGGTATGTTAACGTTGTTATTATCAACACCCACATTGGCGTTGTCCCCTAGAGGTGGCTGATTATTGTTATCAGCTTCTTCTTCCTCCTCATTTCCCATTACTTGTTGTTCAAGCACAGCCAAACGATCTCTTGTGTCCAACAGGGTAGCAAGGATCTCATCAAGTTTCTGGGTAGTTGCCACTCCTTCCTCAGGTGGAGGGTTATTTGTAACATTTCCTCTTATTCTCACCATTTTCATTACAAGAAAATTTAAGTTTAATCAGATTATGGACACAATAGGTCTAAGAGCTGCAACCTTCATCTCTGATACCAAGATGTAACATTCCCATTTTAAGACTTTAGAAACAAGGGAATTTTTTTATAATGTTCTCTTTTCTAAATTTCATAATTTAGAACACACATTCTTTATCAACCATTCATAACCATATGCAGCTGTAATGAATCGGTGTACTACCAATCTATTCATTTCATGACTCGGTAAACTACCAATCTATTCATGTTTAACATTAAGTATTGAATACTTATCCGTATACTACGTATACTTGGTTCTCTTTCCCTGTTTAGGGTATTGAGTGATCTATCTAAGGAACCTATCTGAATAATTGTTACCAGTATTCATCTGCATCACGAACCTTAGACTAGGTGACATAGGACAACGTAACCAACAGCTTGTGATACTTTGGCCAAAGATTTCTAACATATTATATGTATTACTATTCCTTGATGGCATACTCGTCAATCTAGAATATGTCCTTCACCCCACTCTATTGTTATCAAGAATGTTCTTTACTGACTCACATCAGTCCACTTGCCTGAGGTTTAACCCTAGTTCATGTTAACAACATGTGTTATGATAAGGGGAAGCTCACTAAGACTTAGGGTAAGTTGGCATACTAGGTCAACCTAAGTCAACCCTGTGTGCCAAGGTATCCTGAGTTTTAGAGGGCTACCCCATATCTTAAAACATGTTTCTAACTTGACCTAGAGAAAAACTAAGATCAAGTCCAATTTATGTAGATCTGGATGATCAATGCCAAAGGGTGTTACCACATGCCGACTACATCACTGTATCCTCGAGAAGATCCTAATCTTCTCAAAGGTATAGCCCTAAATTTTGCGTGTTCCAAAGCATCCTCCAATATCCTCGTGTGATGTACATACCCCAAGGAATTTATTAATAATTTAATTAATTTGGATTATTCAAAAATATTTCAGCAACTTTGCCTAACCCTAATCCAACACTCCTTAAGTTATTTTCTAAATTGATTCATTTAGCCCATTAAGAACTTTGTTATATTCATTTCCACTTTTAATGTTCAAATACATAGTTAAACTATCAATTAAGCGTAACTGCACAGTGTTATAATATGTCTTATGTAAAAAGTACAATAACTTTTTACAAAGTTCGATCTGAATATATCCAAAATAAAGTAGACTTCATAATAAATGAAGTCGATAAATTGAAGTCATGATACCAAACCTTTGTGGTTTATGAACATTTATGAAAGATGAAGATTCTTTCACTATATGTAAGGCATTAGGGTTTATTCTACCCAATGACCACATTTTCCAATGTATGTTCATCCTACTTTGTATTACAAGTTGCATCACAAGTAGGGAGATTGAACTAAATCCCTTGATCCAATCTTATTAAAATTTAGCCATTTAACATATAAATAATATGAATATTAACAACAAGATAGAGCCCATCTCTTTCATACAAATACAAAATAATTTACACAACCAATACAGGTAATCTCACAACTTTCAGTTTATCTTTATAACCATTACATTTACAAGACTTATGCATTTAGGTATACTACATAACAACCATCTTAATTATAAAAGAATACTACTTTTCTTTTCCAATACAATCTCAAGAACGAATCAACATTCTTCACAAGAATTATACTTAAATCAGCCAATGCATCATATAAGTTTTGCCTTCTTTATCACTTACGAAGTCCATCTGCAAAAATTTCTAGCATGGGTCAGTTCAATGAACTGAGCATGATAAGCACTAAGCCTTAAAAATAAGTGCATTCCAATAATTGTTCCATTAAAACAAATCTTCTTTAATGAGATAATTATTACATCAAAAATCAATATATCAAAAGCAACGAAAAGAAGTACATTATAAAAAATTGATTTCACTTCCAAGAAGCAGAAATAATATAATCTACCATATCAGCCTTACAAAATAGATTCTAATTGATTCAATCAATTATCCTAAGACAAACAACATGTCATAACATCTCATTGTTCCCAATCTTTCATAAAAGAAAACAACATTTATCTTTTCTTCAAGCTAAAAGAAGAGTTTAATGCATGGTTCAGATTAGGATGACTCATCTATCTCCTAAACAAAAGAAGAAGAAGAACCATTACAACTATGCCCAAACACAACACATCCAAGAAACATAATAGATTCAAAACGTGATTTAACTATTTCTTTCAAAAGACAATTACCTTAAAATTTAACAATTAAGATATTCATTAGAACATAATTTCATTTTAATCTAAGAAGGAATAGAGAATCAATCGGTTTATCTACAATTTTAAATCTACTTCAAATATAGAAGTTAGCTTTTAAAGATCTGAAACAACGTTTAAAGATCAAGGTGCACTCATACAGGAGTTACTCTCTACTCTAGATCATCCAAGGATAATTCTTAAAATGATAGAGTGCAAGAGATAACTCACTCATCTCAAACCAACAAGTAAGTCTTGTCAAACAATAGTCTGCCAAACAAGCTAACATTTATAGTTTAATAAAACCAAATAATATAATCTCTTCCAACATCATTTCTACAAATGATTGTGTAAAGGAAGACCAAACAACTCACAAATAAATCTATAATTAAAAAGAGAAAATCAAACAGAAAAATTTCAACCAATGATCTATCCAGTAGTAAGAAAGCACACTACCATATTTCTTATACTTCTTTTCTTTCAAAGAGTACGAGTTTCAATTCCATACACATAATGAAATAAAAATAGCAATCCAAAAACACAGTCGGTTCTAAAGGAATCACATTCCTTTCCTATATAAAGTAACAAGGTGTATTTATAGTATTCATGAAGAGATAGAAAAATGACTGATCGAAATTTTAACATGATCAGAGGTATCAACAACTCAGATTGAGATCCCATAGTCAGATTTCATTTTTACATTACAAAAAAGAATAACCAGTTCTTGATTCCGTAAATAATATAATACAAAAACTATAAGAACATAGTCAAGTAATCCCTCCATAATAGTATACAGTACTAAATTACTAAGTTCTTCTCATAAATAAAACTCAAAGCCTATTCTAAGAGATCTGAAGATACAAGTTTCGCAAAACAAAGGAAAAGACAACACTTAAGTAAACGCCATTAACATCTCGTAAAAGAAGAAACAATTATTTAAATGAATTTTAAAAATTTATTCATCAAATAAGAACATTTTTCCATCAAGATCTCTAAGAGTTTTCCCAACAACTCAACCAATTATTCTCCCAATTTTCTTTGAGAAAAAACTCGACAAAAGAGTTGTAAGTTTTAAACGTTTATTACAAGTAGAACACAACTCCAAAGTTCTAGAACAGAGTCGACACAATTCCTAACAAAGTTCAGAACTATACAAATAACCAAATATGAATGCAATGAAAATACAAACCTCCATTAACAGTTTGAAATTCCACTAAATAAAACATAGGTACAGAGCCACATACGGCGTCAACAACAGTCAGATTTATCCAAAAATACAAACACTAGTTCATAGCAACAAATGGCTCCAACAAGAGTTTGTATCAAAACACGAAGCCCAAATACTAGCCCTTACTGACCTCAAGGTTCCTACAAAGTTCAAAACCTACACAAGTAATAGAATATGAGTGCTTTGTAAATTACTAATCTACAATAACAGTTCCAAATTTCTCAAAAGAATATAAAACACTGGGTATAGAGCCCAATATTATCTCTCAACGGGACTCAAGTTTCACCCAAAGTTCAAGCCCAAAAATGAGTTATAACATTCAAATGTTGTGTATATTATGAACTCGACGCGATTCTGATTGATTATCACAAGGAACTAAGATACAAGCAACGAGATTTATATGGGCTTCGACAACAGTCCAGAGATATACAAGATCCCAAAATGACTCGAGAACAACAAGAACCTCTATTAACCATTCTCAACAAGCACAAAACTGGAACCAAGTTCCAAACCAAAATGAGCTCAAATAGAGGTTCAACAAAACATGAGCTGAACACAAGCTCAAGATCAACAAAAATAAACTCGTATATAGGTTCTAGTCCAAGCAAAGTGAGATCAATAGTAGATCCGATTGGATTCAATTTTCCCCAAAATATAGAACTATAATAATAGAACGATGGTTATCTTTAACAAATCACTTCTGTTACCAGTTCCAAGACGAAAAGTCAGGAATCGGAAAAAAAAATTTCATGCATTATCTATTTAAAGAACTATATTGGGTAAGTTTCCCAACAAAACATCATTTACCAAGGATCCAAAACCAATATCGCAAGATTTAATAAACCCAACAAGCCAATAACTAGAGAAGATAAGAAATCCAAGTATCTCAAAAGAGCATAATCGTTTTAATGAAACATTTATAAGAAAGCGAAAGATCTTAAATTTTAGAGCTTGTCATGCCTAATAGCGCTTCTGTCAAATCAAAAAGAACTTCTAGCCGAGCTCAAAACTTCTCCTCTACTCCATGAAAACTAAAATAATAATGTTATTTTTCCATAATGCCTCCTATATATTCCACAAACTGAAAATAGGTTTAAAACCTCAAAAATAGCCATTAAGTGTAGTTCAATCTGCTGGTTCGAAAAACCAAAGAGCATGCAGAGAAAAATCATGAAGTATGCAAAGTGAAACAACCACATTCCAACCCATTTGCATGCCTTCCAAGGCAGTTTGAGCATGAAAACCAAAAACAATTAATTCCATTAATTCCGATTTTCCCGCCTAACCTTCCTTGCCACCGCCTTTCATGTTTAGTGATTTCCAAATCAAATTTAACAAGGAATTCCATTTTAGTGGAGTCTCCACCTAAGCCTCCGCCAAGTTCACTAACCCCTACCAAAGTCACGGTACCTCTATGCAATTAAAACCTTATCAACAAATTTAATGCCTTAGAACCGTCACCTATAATACATGTGACCACCAATTCCCCTTCATGCCCATTAGTTTAGGGTAGACATAGTTGCTTAGGTTAGCTTAGGATAGGTAACCTTAGGATATAACCCAATCAATAGATAACCACATTAGGTAGTTCCCAAATAGGTTACATTAATTCCAACACAATATTTTTTAGGCATTAGGTTAGATCATCTCACAACCATATAGCATTAGGTTTTAGGATAATTTAAATAACCTAGAAACCTCTCCAAAATCCTTTAGTTCAAAGCTTAGGTTAGGATAAATTCAATTAATTAACATAGTTAGGTAATAAATATATATATATTCTTACCTAGCTTAGGATTTTGTAGGATAGTCCCTTTTGTTTTAGGAACCAAAATGTTTCCTAAACTGTGTATAGGCTATAGTTCGTTTGCATCAACATTTTCCTACCACAATCAAACTGAAAATATCCAAGCACAACATACGACTGAATAGAACATGTTCACACAACAATCAAAGAACTTGTAACCAACAAAGTTTAGTCATATGTCTTTTAATTCCTAGAATGTCGATTTACCATTCATCCAACAGAGAAGATTTTAAAACATTCCTTGTATCAATGAAATTGATCCAAGGATGATTCAGAATAATAGATAAGTTTACAACTCTTAAACCAGATTGTAACCCTCTACAAGAAATTAAAAATGGATTCAAAGAGGCCATTCCAATTCATTAAAAGGATCTTAAGAACAGAAGATGATTTATCCATTTCAAGCATGATCTCCAAAAATCAAAAGAACATATCTTTATAAGGAAAAATCACATGTCAACACTTGAAATGTAAAGGAGGAAAATAAAAACTATCAAGGGTGTTACAAAACTTGAAGTCACATTACATTTTCATAAACCACTTTTCGAAAATACATGTAGGATTCACACATGTTCAACATTACTCAAATCATAACTAGATTTAAGGTGAGATTCAACATTAAATGAATAGGAAAACAACCCATCTCCTACTTTATCAAGCAAAGATTCTTCAAAATAAATACAGAGACTTTTCAAGCAATATTGCATGATAACCAAATAAAAATAAAAACTCATTTTTTTCATGAGAGAAGAGTTTTTTTAATGAAGACGCTTAGAGAAAAGCAGAAAAACTTAATGGATAGAGCCTATCATGCCTGATAGTGCTTCTATCGATTCGAAGAAGATTTCTAGCTGAGCCTCCACAATTCCTTCTTTTCCAAACAAAGTCAACAACCAAAAAATTCTTCCTCATATGCCTCTTATACCTCCATTGGATTGAAAATAGTCCAAAGGAGCTAAAAATAGAAACAAATTGAAAATGAACTATTGGTTCAAGAACTAGATATCTCCATGTAGAGAAAAAATTGAAATGCATGAGTAACCAAACAACCCCCAAGAAATCCACTTGCATGGTTTCCAAGGTGGTTTTCTCGCCAAAACTGATGACCATAAATGCCATTAAACTCCACTTTCCCACCTATATCTCCACACCACCGCCATCTAAAGTTGGCGAGTCCAATTTCAAAGATAGCATGCATTACTTAACTCTAGTGATGATGCCAACTAGGATTCCCTCTAGTTTCCATGCCTCTGCCAAAATGATAGTACCACAATTCTTTAAATTCAAAATCAAATCACATAAATGACTTAGAAACCGTCACCACCGCCTTACACTTTCCATGCAACCCCTTAGGTCCCTTTCCATCCTTACAATAGTTTAGGTTAAATAAACATTAGTTTAGGATCCAACCATAGGTTAGATAGAAAGTATTCACCTAGGTCATTTTAATATTGCCATAGGTTACAAGCCATCATAAATTAAGCCATATCCCATACTAGTTCAATATTAGGTAATAGGTTAGAGATAGACCTCTCTTTACCTTAGATGATCTTCACACCCCACACCCATAGAGTATACAACTTAGATTAGGGTGCAACATGCATAGTTAGGAATAGATCTAAGGTAGGTCTAGCTTAACTTAGATTAGAATTTTAGTTAAGGTAGATCTTAAAGATCTAGGACTTAGGTTTTATCTTTTATAGTCCTGTAGTAGACCTCTGTCCTTCTTACACCATTCAGCGTCCTTAAGAAATTAACAAGAAGATCCAAGCACACTATTTACAATAAAATGCAGAGCAAGGACCTCCAAGAAAGATCAATAAAATTGTGTACATTTAAGGACTCAGTCCCTTACTTCCTTTAATTTTTGAATGTCGGTTTGTCATACAGATCAGATAAGAAGAATTAAAGCATACCTTGGATCAATGGAATTGATCTAGGGTTTTTCTATTATAGAGAGATAAATTTGTAAACAACATTACTAGTTTACAACCTTACCTATCTCAAGCAAAATGGATTCCTTGCAAGCAACAACATTTCAAGAAAAATGAATCCAAGAACAAAATAATTTATCCATTGCAAGCATGATTTCCAACAGTCGAAAGAATACACCTTCTTAGGAAAAATCACATATCAACGCTTGTAGTGCAAAGAGGAAAAAGTTTAACAGTTTGTCAAAGATGTTACACATTCAAAGGATCAGTCTATTTATAGCAACAAGATAGAAAGATAGATTTCCTTTTCGAGGGAGTCATCTTTTTTCTATAAGTTTGACTCAAGGAGTTTGAATTTGAAAAATTCCGTACATTATTTTTTATTTTTATTTTTTACTTTTAGGTCATGGAAAAGACTATAGAGGAGTATAGGCTTCTTTTATGAAGACAAAACCATAGCACACAAAGGTTAGCTATGAAAGAGAGGTTCTAAGTGACGAACAACCATGGGATTCCATCTTGAAAAGGATGAAAAGTATCCATGAGAATCATGTCATGAGTAGATCCATTGTACTCATATTGAAGATAAGGCTAAAAGGTGACGGGTAATCACATGATTCTTGTTTAGTCATTGATCCTTAAAATAGGTAAGTGGAAGGTGAAATTTTCTCAAGGGATGAGTGTTTAATATAAATAAGGTGATATAGGACTTGATTCAACAATATAATGGTCAAATATGCAATGCATTAAGGGGCTTAGGTTTGGGTTTACCTTCGAGTGAAGATAAATGATAAGCACCATATCCATAGGCATGAGAAATGATATAGGGTCCAAGCCAATTAGGAGAAAACTTGCCCGTTTACTTTCTCCTCTTTTGTTACATGTTAATTTTCCTTTAGGATGATGTCACCAACCTAGAAGGTTCGTTCTTGGAAACATTTATCGTAGGCACGTTTGATACATTTTTAGTAGATTTGGAGGTGATTGAGAGCATTGAGATGACGCTCATCTAATAACTCGAGTTGTGCCAAATGATCCTGGAAAAAATCATCATCATTGAGAATATATTTGAGTGAGATATGAAGAGATGGTATTTGCACTTCAAGAGGAAGGAAAACCTTTGTACTGTAGACCAAAGAGAAAGACATGGGAGTAGTTGAGGTGTAAATACTAGTGTGATATGTCCATAAGGAAAATGAATGTGATTGTGCCAATCCTTTCCAAATCATTAACTAATTTTATAAGAATTATGTTTAAGGTTTTTTTGGTTGATTCTACTTGGCCATTTGTTTGAGGATAATAAGGTGAAGAAAAACTGAGTTGAATGCCGAAGGCATCACAGAGTTTTTGTAGGGTTTTGTTTTTGAGTTTTTTTCCATTATTAGTGATGAGGCGGTGAGGGAAACCAAAGTCACAAATGATGTGATTGTTGATGAACTCATAAATTTTCTCATCTTTTATAGAAATAAGAGGTATGTATTCCACCCATTTAGTGTAATATTTTTTTAGCGGTAATAATCCATTGGTGATGTTGGGAAGAATGAGGATTGATCTCTCGAACGAGATCCAAACCCCATTGAGATAAAGTCCAAAGTTATCATGTGACCTGTAAGGTGTGACTAGGGGTGTTATGAAGATTATAATATTTCTTACACTTCACACAATGATTTACATAGTCAAAACAATCACATTTTAGGTTTGGTTAGTAATATCCCAGTAAAGGATACGCTTAGCAATAGCTAAACCAAGTCAAGTGACCCCCAAAAATTTCATCATGAACTTCCTTGATGGTGTAGGTAATTTCAAAACTCATAAGAAATCATAAGAGGATAGCATCAAAAACACATTTATAAATAATAACACCCATGATGGAATAGAAAGAGAAAATTTTGAGAAAGGCTCGTTATCAATTACGAGTAAGATCTAGAGGTAGAATGGAAAGCGAAAGGTAGTCAAAAAATTACTTATACCAAAGGTCAAGTGGTTCAGTTTCATGTTTCCTAAAAGGTTGATGTTTCAAATCGGATAAGAGTTTGATTACAACCTTTGTATGGTGATAAATATTTTTGAGTCGGAGGGTGAAACGGGTATTTGAGAAGAGAAATAGGCCATGGTATCTATAAATTTATTAGTGGAATGCGGGATAGTATGAAGTTTATAATACTCAATGGTAGTCAAAAGTATATAAACATGATGTTTATACTTTTGAATTATCTCAAGTTTACACTAGTATATACCATTAAATTTGTTCACAACTAGTTGAGAGTCACTAAAGATATTAATTAATTTAACATCTAACGCTATGGTGGCTTGAAGACCTAACATGAATGCTTCATATTCATAAATATTATTAGTACAATCAAAATCTAGTTTGAAAGATAATTGCATAGGCTCACCATTAAGAGGAATAATGATACCTCTAGCACCACCCCCACACTGTGACATTTGGAACCATCTAAGAATAAGGTCATCTAGTAAATAGTATCATCCAAAGAAAGGGTATCGATAGATTCATTAGGAAATCAAAGTTAAACGATTGATTTCCAAAGAGAGGTGCATCTACAAGCTAGCCAACTATTGTTTTTCATTTGACATATTTTTTATGGGTGAATTAGACATCAAGGTCTGCAATAAGCTTGAGCCAACGTGTATCATATCATGTTGATGTTGGTAAGGATTAGCATACATGTAATGTAAGGAGTTAGTATTGGTGACAACAAAGTTTTTGTGGTTAAGTAGGTAATGCTGAAGTTTAGTGGCAAAAATAATAAGGCTAAGAATATTTTTTTGACATGATTATATCTAGTTTCGTATTCTAAAAGCGTATGGATTATATAGTAAACAACTTATTCCTTATGTTGCTCATCACCGTGAGAGATCCCGGCATCCAAGGAATGATTAGTAGTAGAAATATAAAGGTAAAATGGTTGCTCATCCTTAGGGGGAATGAGAACATGTGATTGGAGGAGGTATTATTTTAAGTCATCAAAGGCTTTGTGTCATTCATCATATCATTTGAAAGAAACGTCCTTTTGAGGAGATGATGAAATGGATGACAACGGTCGAAAGCTACGAAATAAAGTGATGAATAGATTGTAACTTGCATTACAAAATATGAATTTGACGAAGGTTAGTAGGTGGAGGAATTTTTAGAATAGCCTTTATTTTATATTGATAAATTTCAATGCCATGTAAAGAAACAACAAAACCAAGGAGCTTTCCAGAGAGAACAATGAAGACACACTTCTTAGGTTGAAGGAGAACACATTATTTGATGAGATGGTCAAAGATAACCTTAAGGATTATAAGGTGTTTGGCCCAATGTTTATATTTGGCAAGGATATCATCAACTTTATCTTCCAATATGCAATGCACAATGTCATGAAAGATATAATTCATAGCCCGCTGATATGTAGCACCAACATTTTTAAGGCCAAAGGGCATGACACGATAGCATAAGGTCCCCCAAGGAGTGATGAAGGTGGTTTTGTGTTGATCTTTTGGGGTGAGTAATATTTGGTTATAACCCAAGAAACCATCCATGAGTGATAGCATCTCATGGCTAGTGGTGAGATTAACTAGTTGGTCAATACTAGGTAGAGGAAAGTTGTCTTTGGGGCAAGCTAAGTTAACATCACGAAAATCCATGCAAATGCGTAATCCCCTTACCGCTTTTGTGACATGGGCGATGTTAGAGATCCATTAGGTATAATCAATGGGTAGGATGAAAGAATTTAAAATAAGGCATTGGATTTCTTCTTGAACAAGAAAGGTAATGTGAGGATGCATTTTCACAAACTTCGGTTTCATGGGTTTGGCATTAGGAATCATTACGATATTGTGGACCACAATGTTTGGGTCAATACTATTCATATCAATGTAGGACCAAGAAAAAGTGTTGTTATGATCCCAGAGGAAAGAAGTGAAAGCTTCATGTTCAACAACATCTAAAGATTGGCCTATTTTTAGAATGTATGTTTCATCCTGAGTGTGAATATTAATTTCAATGGTCGATTCATTCAACATGGTTTGTGTCTCAGAAGGTAATGACTAGTGAATATAAGAATCTTTTGCACCAAGGTAGGTGAGAATAGACTCATCATCCTAACATTGAATGATGTTAATATAAGGTGTATTGTCATCAATCATGTCAAGATACAGGAAGGGAAGAGAATAGGGAGCATCACCATCATGTTAATAAGTTAGAGGTCCCAGGGAAATGGTGTTTATGAAAAAAGTTAGGAGGAATAGATTCTTGATCCATAGACTCTGTAGGTGAAGGTGGTGAAGTTGTTGAATGGGGTGAGGAATGCTTATTGTCCTCAATGAGCTTGACTTGGGCCTTCTTAGGGGATGGTTTGGAAAATCCAATACCATTGTATTCTTTATGCTTATGAGTGGTGCATGGGATGAACGTATGGTGGCCTTGTTCATAGAAACTAAATCCAAATCCCTTCCAATCATAAAAATGGAGGAAAGTGTGGGTGAAGTGGTGGTTGGTGAGAGATTTAAGGTCGGAGGAAAATGGTCAAGTTTGGGAAGGTGGCTCGGGTGAGTAGGTAGAAGCATCAAGTCCCCCATACGTTAAGTTGGTGCGAAGGTGGGGAGGACCATAGAGAAAACCTCACCTATGCGGTGATCATAGTGGGGATGTTGGTGAAGTTTACCATACTCTTGAGGAGTAAGGAATGTGTCAATGTTATAAAGTTGGTACTCCCCGCAGTGAGGCATTGAAAAACACCTTTTAAGGGATCAATGTAGTTGATATGTGGGTAGCAGGAATGGATGAATTACTAGATAGTTGGGAAGAAGAAGCATTAGTTGGTTGAGAAGTAGATGGGTTGGCTGATGGGTTAGCTAAAGAAGATACAGTAGCAGTGGGAATAGAGGAGCTAGTTGTGGAAGAGGTAGCGACATCATTGATGGGTGTGGCGGTGGCTAAAGAAGAATTAGTAGTAGTGGTAGATGCCTTAAATAATATAAGGACATCATTGGGTTGATACAACATGCTACAGGTCTTGAATGGTAAAGGGTTGGCTAGAATGGTATAGTTTATTCCTTAATGTTCAAATTTTAAATAGTGGTGTAAGGTTCAAGGAACACAACCCATGGCATAGATCCAAGGTCAGCTAAAGATGTTGTCTTTGGAATTTCCCCTCTAATACAAAATAATTTAGGAATGGTACAGGGGCCTATCAAAATGTACATAATGATGGTGTCAAGAGTGGAATTCATGGCATCGTTAAATCAATGTAACATAATGGGTTATTATGCATGCAATCGGTAGGTATGCATATTTGGTTGTACACCTGAGAGGAAATGATGTTTATACTAGCACCATCATTGATCATAACATGTCGAACACATATATTATCAATGTAGATGGAAATAAATTGGGTAGGATCAAGATCATCTAATTAGATAGGTACAATATCATTGTCGGAAAAACTAAGAAAAACTAAGAGTAGCTACTTGATGAGAGGTATTGGGTGTAGACGAAGGGGATGAAGTGGTGCGAGAGGCCACTTAGTGAAGAGTGATAATGGATGCAACATGAGTAGGTTCATTAGGTAAAACCTTAATAGATTGCATAATGTCAATGAGGGAATGTTGATGAAACTCAAAGGTTTGGACAAGGTCATACAAATACATTTTGAGATGATACTTTGGTGCAATATTTTGAGCATTGTGTGATGATGGAAACCCCATCGAAATAGGGTATGTCATCCATAGATGGTGATTTTTGGTGCAGGTGTAGATGGAATATTGGGTAAAAGAGTGGCGAGATGAGATAGTTGTTTTCTCCTTTCCTTTGTTCTTCTGGGCTCAAGTGGAAATTTGAACCATATTAATATGTGGTGAAGGATCAAGTGAGGGCATATACTAGTTTTGTGTAAATAATGCAAAGCACATCGGCATTTTGGTGAAGGTTTGGATAACTCTCTTATGTGGACCATATTGAACTCAAATTTTAGAGGAGGATAAAAGGGTTGTGGAGGGGGAAATGAAGGCCCTTGAATAGGTAAGGTATGAGGATGTGTGGTGGTAGGTGGAGGTGGAATAGGGTCCTCATATAGAAGATCATCATCACCCAAATTTTCTTTGGGAGGACGTAGTGAGAGAAGAACAGTCTTAAGAGCCTTACAGTTTTCCACATCATTCCCAAGCACACGATGGTAAGTGCAATTTTTTTATCATCAAACCCTTATGGTTTAGTTTTGAGTGGTTCATAAGGTCTAAGTGGTGGTAATGTGATGACAGAAGTTTCCAAAAGGTTACCTAAGATGTTGGCATAAGACCCTACCAATGGATCATAATGTGAAGTAAGTGTGGGTCTAGATGGAAGTGTAGGTGAATTTGGTGTGAGAGGTGCCACGAGAGGTGGAATCGTGAGGTTGGGTCATTTTGACCACCTACTTGGTAGGTAGTATCATTTTAGTATTGGATTACACCTTCTTGGGTAAAGATGCACCAGTGAACTAGTGGTTGATGGTGGTGTAGGTTTAACTACCTATTTGGAGCGTAGTGGGTTTCTCGGACTTTGTTGCACCTTCTTGGTTAAAGGTGAAGAAGATGTGTGTGATGTACAAGGAAGGAAAATGGCGGAAGGGGACGCGTTAGCCAAGGTGATAATGGAGATGTGGTGAAATTTGTGGGAAGAGGCAAGGTGGAAGGTATTGGTTGAAGAGAAGGGAATATCATAGGTAATGATGAGGATACTAGAAGTGGTATAGGTATAAGAGGTAGAAAAAATGCATGTGAAGGAGAAGGCATAAGTTGTCTAGGTAATTTGGCTATAATAGAGGATTGTGACAAGGAGATGAGCTGCCATGTTTCTTTCTTACCTTGGGTATGAGGTTGTTTGGTGAAGGTTGATGGGTGGGGTCCTAGGATAGATGGAAGGGGTGAAGGTGATAGAGGGGTAGTGGTTGGAACTGGTGTATGTGGCCTAAGAGGTTGGGTATTCCTTTTAGGTGGGTGAATAGTCTTTGCGTTGGCTTGTGAGGATGTGGGTAAATCTAGTTTGACAAGGGGATGGATTAGGCTTGATGTCGGCATGACTCCCAATGTGGCAATGGGTTTGGATGTGAAGGAAGATATAGATGTAGGTAATTATTTAGGCATTGAAAAAAGTTCATTGTATGGTAAAGGTTTAGGTGTGGGTGAGGGTGATGAAGAAGAAGTTTCTATAACTGGTAGGGGCATGGTTGGTTTGGTTATCTGAAACACCTTTGTATAGATCATGGAAGTATCGGTAATCAAAATTTTCATTTGAGTTAAGAAAGGTAGCCAAAGGCATCCCCAAAGTATGTGATTTTCAACATAATCCAAGCGGTCAGCTAAATGTGAAAATGACAACGCCGTAGGGGGATGATGTTTATTTGGTAGTAATCCCTATAAAGAATGTCTACGAGACAAGGAAATGGTTGACTACAGACTCTTTTGGTAAAAGAGTCGAGAGAAAATCAACAAGATCCTTTAAATCCAATGGAGAATTGTCACCAATAGGAAGGGGCATTACTAATGGATCCCTTATGGGTAGGGGAGATGAAAAGTAGGTAGGTTCATCTTTTGGTGAAGAGGAAGGTAAGCATGACTCTCCCATGGGTAGGAGAGTAAATATTGCAAATTGTTCGTTAGGTTAAGAGATGAGTGGGGAAACTACATCAGCAGATATGGCGGAGTCTCCTCTGTGGGTGAAAGGGGAGATAAGGGAGAATCCTATATGAGTAAAGGAGTGGATGAAAAAAAAAATTATGTGGATAAAAGAAATTGTGCAAGAATCTCCTCGATAGATTTGGTAGGAGGAAATTGAGGAAGGGTTGGTATGATGTTGAAAACAACATGAACCTCCCAAATGATAGTATCATTGGTCAATTTTTCACCGGTTTGGTTAGACAAGAGGATGTGATTCAAGAAAAACTTCTTGAATATGTGAAGGTTCTGATTATCTAGAGCGTTAGGTGTATCTAAGAGGAGATCCCCACTATCTAACATTTCTTGGACATTATTTTGAAATTTATATAATTATTGTCACTATGACCTTTAACACAATGATAGTTGCAGTAATCATTTTCTTTATACCATGTAGGCATAGGACGAGAGGGGTCAAAACTAGTATGTGGTTTGATGGGTGGAAGAGTGATTTCTCTAGATTTTAGAAGTTTTTCTAAAACCAAAGAGTAGGGTTCTCCTATGGGAGTATATTTTTGTTTCTCCTACCCTCGAACCGGAAATCCCGAACACAAGAAAGGTTGGAAGAAGGATTTGATTGGTTAGATGGATGAGATGGGACATCTTTCAAAACTACCACGTGGGTAGATCCTTTTGCTTTGGAGTAATTATTTTATGGTTTGGAAGAAGAAGAGGTATCGTTTGATTTAAACATAGCATTCTTGTTACACAATTGTATCTTCTTCTCTTCAATGGCATGAATTTCAATTTTTCAGGCCATGGTGAACACCTCGTCGAATGTGCAGAAGGTTTGAACTTGGAGAGTTTTTGATATGTGCCTAGCACAAGCCCTAGTGAAAAACTCTATTAACTCGGTTTGAGGTAGTTAAAATGTGAGTCTAGTTGATTAGGCTTCACCAATGAGCGATGAAATATATGATATATTTGTCTTCATATTGGCGTGTTGAATACAAGTCGGTCATGGTGACTTTCTTGATAATGTTGATAGAGAAGTGGTCTAGGAAATCTTGAGCTACTTGGTTGAATGATAAAATGGAATGCCTAGGTAGAGCACTATACCAATCCAATGCACATCCTATCTAGGGAATTGAGAATGTTTGCAAGATAAAAGCATCATCATGAGTGATCAGATAACACCCATGCTTAAAAGACCACAATTTTTATTGTGGGTCTTGTTTGTTGTTAAATTAGTTGAATTTAGGAATTTCCTAATGCATAGGGTATGGATGAATCGGAATGGATGGGTGAATGGGCTTATTGCAAATCTCATCATATGTCGAGAGTTACGTGAGCCGAGAGACCGATGCTTCCAATGTCTACATCTTTTCCATCATCATTTTGATAATATCATTACTAATTTGTGATGAATGGGAATCCCCGCATTATAAGGGGGTAGATGATGAAGGTATGATGTGGGTGGCATCCCAATATGTGGTGGTGTTGAGTATAAAAATATGAGGGAGGAATAGATGCAAGTGGAAAGTATCCTGAATAAGTGATAGATGAAATAGGGGTTTTTGGTGATTAGTGTAGGTAGATGCGTTGGATGTAATGACTCTCATAAAAATTGGAGGAAGATACTATGGGATGGAGAGGACAATGTTTTTGAAGGGAGTATGGGTTGTCGACACCATGGGTGGCTGAGATGTAATAGGTATATGAGAGGAGGCATGTGCAGATAGGCCTACACTCAAGGTAGTTGATAAAGGAATGGTTGACATCAAAGGATTAATTGACATCAAAGGTGTGACAGATGTTATAGGTGCAAAAGATATCGATGATATATGGTCAATTTGGGACACCATAGGTGGTAAGGTGGAAGAGGATAAGGCCGAGATAGTAGTATTTTTTACAGAAGTGGGTGATAGGGTAGGAGGAATGGACATAGGCATGTCGTATACAAGATACCTTGATTAATCCTGAGTGGGTGAATGGGCTAAATAATATTATAAAGAAGTGGGGTTTTTATCAAGGAGTCTTGTGAACTCCTCATCACTAGTACTAATGGTAATAGGATGACTAGGATCCATGGGTGATAAAATTAAATGCGGTGATGGGGTAGGCGGGAGTGGATGAAGGCTAGCATGGAACATAAGGGTGTTGGCTTGGCTATGACTAAAAACCATGTTACTTATAGTAGACTTGGTAATTTGAGCTCCATAAATGACATAGGAGTATAGAAAGAATGGATAAAATCAATCCAGAAGGTAACAACTAAGTGTTGTTTTAATTGGAAAATTAAAACATAGAGACCAATGGCAATTGCTTGGGTAACCAAAGTTGGTGGTAGAGGGTAAATGATGTCGATGAAGAGGACCGATACTAGTTACTATGGAAAATAAAAGGATTTGTAAATGTGGCAATAAATGATGAAAATGAAGCAGATCTGGACTTCGATAGTGACTTCAAAGACACAGAGATATGGTGAGGTAATTGAGGAAACCCCAAAAAGAACATAAATATGATGAATGCTACTTTGGTTAAAATGACCAAAACAACGGAAACCGAGAACGGTCGATAAATTGAAGACAGTTAGATGAGTAAACTGATGTGACTCACTATATAGATGTTGGTCACAAGAAATTAGTGAAAATATAGAAAAAATTAATTTGGTGATTTAGATCAAATAAAAGACCAACCCAAAAACTTGAGTATGGAAATGATTGACCCTAACACACTCAGAAAGAGTTAGAATACACCAACTATGATTATGGAGTGTGAAGAGAGATAAGAATGAAGAAAAAAACTCACACCGCAAAAACATAGATCAAGCAAAACCTAACAAACATGAAATCCTATGTGGTGGATTTTGTTAGAAAATAAGGAATAAAATATGTGGAATAATCCCTCACAAAATTGCAACAATAGAAACTAATATGCGAATATATTACAAATCTCAAATAAAAGTGTAGAATAAAATTACACAACACAAAGAGAGTATTTAACTTGGTTCACCCAATTTGGGCTATGTCCACCAAGAATCACTTGCTCAGATTTTATTACAAGCCATCGCTCTCTCAATATAATACCCATATCTCTTTGGACCTATGCTCAACAAACTCTACAAAATTCACACCCAAATTCAAAACACATCTGCAATGTTACATAATACATACCATATTCATAAAACCATATAAGTAGACAACTTTTTAAGAAATTTTAAAAAACCATGGGCCAAAACCATCCCATAAACCTATGGGTAAAAATCCCGCCCATATGAGAAAAATGCATTTCCCAAGATATCGGGCATGTTTTAAGGCCAAAAAAATTCTCCGAGGGTTGCGCCCCGAACCCCGGCAAGACAACCGTGGAAAGTGTATATCACTCTTAGTGTACAATCTTGAACACTTTCTCACATGAAAATAAGCTCCATAACCTAGCATATTTTATGTTCGCTTATGCCATTTAGGACCGACTTGTGAATAAAGTAGATTTTTTGGTTTGTTAAAGGTGCCCTAAAAAATCCAAATAAGGATAGTTTCGGTAATTTTTGGTGAGGGAGATCCTTCTAGTAGATGTTGACCGGATAAAGAAACCAATTTGAATCCCACCGTCAATCCTCCGATCGTGTAATTGTTGACACTTCTTCCGGGTAGGATGTTGTTTAAGAAAATGAGTAATTTATTTGTAGTGGTTTGGGATAGAGAAAGAGATGTGAAAAGTGTAAGCTACGGTCAATTCGTCAACCATCAGTTGGTCATGACTTCTAGTGTATAGGTTGCCCACAATTTTAAATGAGCTACAAATGCAACACACAAGAATGATATGCAAATATTTTAAACCCAAATCCAAAATGACATTCGATGAGAGAAATGATGAATAGGAAAGAGTATGTCTTTCACTAATGCAATAAAAAATAGAAAGAATCATTCTTTTTAGTCCAAAATATGAGTGTCAATGAGACCAATAGAAGAGAAAGAATGTTCCAAGGGAGAAAAATTAATGTGAACTCTTTCAAAAGGAAATAGACACACAATAATTTCACCTAGGAATGAACAATGCAAAAGAACCCCTGATGGGTCCCACCGCATGCCAAAATGTTTCACCAAATAAGTTATGCGATAAAACAGATAAGGTAACAATCAAGGAGGAATACCTGTGATATGTAGGTCGAAGGTTGAATGCATGCATTACTGACTTTATCCAAGTTGATCGTACAAAACTCCTTTTTGTCTAGGAAGGACTACCTATAGATACAAAGCAAGACCACCAAAAGAGTATTAAATAGCAAGAGTCAGAGGACTGCCTAGCAAGGCTAGATCCGGGAAGCATGATGCTTCCTCAAATGGTTTTCAATCCTTTGTTTAATACAATTCAATGTGAATAAACAACTGAAATAAATAATTCCTATTTCAATGTAATGATTTAGGATCACATACACACAATACATTATATTTTATGATAAATATTAAAATAACACTAAATCTAATTAGAAATGGGGTTTTTTCAGGCCAAAAAAGTCTTTCAAAGGTCTGGTATGGGTCCAGGGTTAATTGGTTGAAGTCCTGCAGGTTGATTTTGGGTGATTCGGAAGCTTGCTGGTCTCGAGATTGTTAAATGGCACAAAGACCGATATCGGTCTTTCTAAATTATAATAATTTAGAACACATGTTTGAATTTTTAAATAATGTTCTCTGTTCTAAATGATCATGATTTAGAACACACATTCCATGCCAATCAATCTCATAATAGATAACCATATGCAACTGTAATGACTCGATGAACTGCCGATCTCTCATTTCATGACTCTCATTTCTTAAAAATCCTTCATGTTGACTCAACGTATTGTATACTAAGTATATTTGGTTCTCTTACCATTTTTGGGTTATTAAATTTTTTTGTTTAAGTGGCCTATCTGAATATTTGTTACCAATATTCATATGAAATCATGCTTCTTAAACTAGGTGATATAGGAAAATGCAACCAGCAACTTGCGATACTTTGGCCAAAGATTTTCACATGCTTTGCATGATCATATTCCTAGACATCACACTTGTCCATTGAATATGTCCTTCACCCCCACTTCATCTATTATCTAGAATGGTCTTCACTTACTCCTCTCAGTCCTCTTGTCCAAGGCTTACCATAACCCATATTAGAAACATAGAAAGGTATAAAGCATCACTCGCGGTGACTAAGGGTAAATAGACATACTCAGTCAACTCAAGTTGATTACGTGCGTCTATTTACCTTTATTCATCATGAGTTTCCCCTATACGAAGGCATGTTCCCTAACTGACCTAAGGTAAAACTAAGGTCAAGTCCAAGTTTATGTAGATCTAGATGATCCAATCTAGAAGGGTTTTGTGATGTGTTAGCTAAACATTGTACCATTATGAAGACCCCGGTCTTCATGATGTAATAGTATTAGATTTGGTGTGTACCAACATCCTATGGAATCATCTCATCTAGAAGTACATATCCACCTAATAAGTTAAACACTTACTTATCTTCTTAATTAAGATTTAATTTCAGCAACTCTACTGAATCCTTAATTTCTTTGTTCATTAAGGTTGCTAACCATTAATGATTGATAGTTACCATGAAGATAAATTTGTAATCAATCCCTCTTCCCGAAGGTTTGTATTTCATTCCATGGTATCTTATCATAAGATTCAAGCTCATAAACATAATCAATATACCACGGTAAGATTATCTTACTTTGCTTAACCAATTTTAAGCATGATTAATTTTAGATTCTAGTTCCTTGTTAATAGACTTCATTAAGATGAAGTTCTATTCATTACGTATGTATTTATTTCATTTCGGTTTCCATATTCTTATTTGATTTAACCAGAGGGAGTATGTTTTCTCAAAATTTATTAACAAATGCTTATCCCCTTAGAATAATTACCTTTATTTTATCTTTATATTCTTTTAGGGTTCATTGCTGCCATTTACTTTATACAAGAGTTATAAATAGATTTCTCTTTTATTTACATCATCTACTAAACCATCATGATCTAGTTATGTTTCCATCTATTCGTGCCAACTTAGAAGTTACATTCAATAAAGGAATAAAGTATCAATTCCCTTCCTATCAGTTTCATTTGAGTTCAACTAAAATGATTCAAAACAGATAGGTTCACGAGAGAATAATGAAAGTTTACAAAATTTCCTTTATAGTAAACCCAAAGTGAATAATACATCAAATACAAACAAAAATAAATCCTTTTTCCCATTCCTCAAGTAAATTATACATTTTACAAGTCTAAACATTTCAGACTTCATTCCTGTCAATCAGCATTGATAAACTCAAACAAGAATACAACTTTTCCCTTTTTCAATTATATTACAATAAGAATAATAATTCCTCATAAAATATGCAGCCTTTAGGTAAACACAAGAGGCATCATAAAAGAACTTGTCTTATTTTTTCACTTACGGAATCCATCTGCAAAATTTCTAGCATGGGTCAGTTCATCGAATTGAGCATGATAAGCACTAAACATTAAAATGATGTGCTTTCAACTAATTGTCTCATAAAAATAACTCTACTTTTATGAAACATTAAGCAATTCAGATAGATATCTCATAAAGGAATAAGGATCCTAACAAGAAGGTCAAAATAAGCAATCCACAATACATTATGTAAGTATCATGATCAAAGCAACACTCTTCAACCAAGTAATTTCACAAGAAGGATTACAATAGATAAGTGATAATACATCTCAATTACTTATCGAACTCATACTATAGATGCATGTAATTATTTCTTGATTCAAACAAGTGTTCAAGAAGGGTACCACCCTATAGTTCTTAGAACTAAACTATTTTAAAGAAGCAATTAATCATAATCCACAACACTAACATAACTCTTCATGCAATATCAGAAGCCAAATTCATTCTATCAAAAAGGATGGAATTAGGATGAACCAATTAATATTCTACACAAGAATTCCCTTCTTTCCAACATTGAATCAATATCAATCCAATTCCAATTTATCGATTCAAGGGAATAAGAAGTGCAGGATCCCACCTAATTACCCATTCAGCCTCAACATGGTTAATACAGAGGAAAGACAACAAAACAATTGAAAAGTAAACAACTTAAGTCATCCTTTAGTGTTCAATGAACAACATGGTATTTAACAATTCAGAGAAGAGAAAGAACCGAATGCAAATCCTTTTTACATTTTGAAGAAAAACAATGATGCATACCTAGCTCAAAAATAGAGAGAAGATCCCAATAATCCATCCTATTAAAAGGTTAAACACAGTCGACATCCCAAGAAGACTGACTCGATCCTTACCTAACAACATCCAAATTCAACAACCACTACCACACAAACAACATAGTCAAAATTGAATCGATATAAGATAAACAACATAAATCAAGCAAGGTAGGGTCAAGAGAGGGCTTCTCATCAAATAAAGAGAAAAATCACAACAACACAAAACTAATACAAGTTTTCAAGGCAAAAGCTTAACAACTAATTCCTTAGCTTCATTTCAGTGAAGATAGCCTCGGTCCAAGATGTTTCCTCATTTCCCAAATAGAGAGAAACCTACAAGGTATTCCTATGTGCTCAAGAAAAATGAATACAAGCTACAACCAAGCCAACCATGTACCCACTTAACATAGAATCAAAGAAATAGTCCATACGTAAGAAAGAAAGGGCTCCATCCTATATTCGAACAAGATGAAGGAAATTCAAAGGGAGGTTCAACCCCAAGTCGTTCTCAAAATCGAACCCAAAAGAAGGAGAAGAGTAAAATCAAACCCTTCTAACTCATATACTTCAATTAACTAAAATAGAACTAATCCATTCTTTCAACAACTTCTATAGATGTAAATCAAAATATTATTCACAAACTAATTCATACATGGAGGAGAGAGAGAAACATCAATATCCTCGCATAGTCCCAAGAGAAGAAGTTAAATCGTAATTTACCAGATTTTGAGCAAGGAAGAATAAAACCAAATGAAATCCTCTCTTAATAGTTCCCAAAATTTCACAAATTCAAAATGTATTAAGCTCAGAAGGTGTCAACATATCACTTTTGCTTTAAAACAAGTTTGAATCCACAAGAAAACAATGAATCCAAAGACCCATTTCAACATAACTTAACAACAATGATAAAATTTGAAGCCACTTCAGATTTTAACTGAAACATCAATTTTTCTTACCTTCTCCTAACAAAGGAAGATATTCCCAATCAAATTTTAAACCAATCATTATTTTTCCTTAAACCATTTTAGCACAAGAGTTCATAAGTCCACACGACTTAAGCAACCTTCTAGTTTCAAATAAATAAACATGATTTACTCAACATGCATCAAGAAAAATACCCATTTTGAATCTTTTCCAAACAATAAACTCAAGAAGAAGATCACAAAAAAATACACCAAGGCATTTCCACAAAACCATTCATTTCTAAGAGAAGAGTTCTTTTAATGAAGACGCTTAATAAAAAGAAAAACTATTTAACAAGAAGAGCCTATCATGCCTGATAAAATTTCTTGTTGATTTGCAGAAGATCTCCACCAAGCTTCTCAAGAATATCTTCTTTTCAACCAACATCAACAGTCAAATCTCCCAACTTCCTCTACATTTCCACAAGTTTAAAAACAACTAAAGATACCCACGATTACAATGGGTCGAAAAACAAGCTTGCTGGTTTGAAGAACCTAAACTCTCATGCAGAAAAAAACTAGAAAGATCCAAATGACCAACAACTTTCTCCAATTCCTCCTACCTAACTCCTAGGTGGTTTCCTCCACTAAGCCCAAGGCTATTGAATGTATTGAATGCATTGAATGCATTGAATTCTATTTCCCCCTCTTTCCTTACACCACCGCCACTTCAAATTTGGTGAAACAAAATTCAAGAACTCCATTCATTTTAAATTTAGCAATGATGTCAGCTAGGTGTCCCACCATCTTCTTATGCCTCCACCAATCTTGGAAATTTAAGATGTAAGGAATGAAATCAATTCACATTAATAACTTAGAAACCACCACCACCAACCTTCCATTTTCCAAGTGACCCATAGGTCCCCTTTTCATCTTAGTAATAGTTTAGGTTACATTAGCATTGGTTAGGTTTTTCCACCTTAGTTCTTAGGTCATTAGGATTTATCTTAGGTTAGTTCAAGACTCCTAGCCATATAATATACCTCCTTAGGTTAGGTCATCACCTCTTAGATTAGAATTTATATAAGGTAGGAACCACAACCTAGTTTTTGGCATCAACCAAAATAGTTTAGTAATAGGTCCTAGGTAAGTATTATTACCTTAGGTCAAAAATCCAATAGGGCAAACATTATAGTTTGGGTCAGATCCAAATAACAACATGCATTCTGACCAAGGTTAAGGCATTTTCCTTATTATCCCACAAAATCCTTAATCTCCTCACGCTTGATCAACATTACAAAACATTAATAAAGGAGGTCCAAATTTATAGTTTGCAGCATGATGCCAAGTAAGGACACCTGAAGCTAGGTCCTTCACAATTTATAACAAAATACTACTCGGTTCCATAATATGTTTCATTCAACATGTCAATTAACAAGATGACAATAAAGAAGAACTAAAGCATACCTTGGATCAATGGAATTGATTCAAGGTGTGTTGTTAGCATATGGAAAATGTGAAACAACAATATAGATTTACAACCTATATTTCACATAGCATAATGGTTTCACTTCCAAGTAAACAAAATTACAGCTAGCATGAATTCTAAACAATAATAACTTATCCATTGCAAACATGATTTTCAACATCAAAATAATACACCTTCCTAAGACAAATCACATGTCAACATTTGCAATGTCAAAAGTGGAAGTCATCATAGTAACGGTCATGACCAAGACGTTACATACCTTCCTCCTTAAAAGAATCATCATCCCGATGATTAACTTAATCAAACCATTAAGGTTTTAGGACAAAATTTAATTATTGTCCTTCCATTCATATGTCCATAACATGACTAAATTTGAAAAATTCAAGTTTTCAAAATAGTATTTAAAATAGTTATCAAATTGTTCAGTAACTACCCAAGTTTGGCAGATTTAACATCAAAATATGAATTAAATTTTTAGATTTTATCAATTTTTAGAATCAATTCTGATCAAACAAGTATGGAAAAGTAGATCTCATATCTTCAAGATTTTCCCAAGTTGCACTTTCTTTGTTAAAATGGTCCCACTGGACCTTACATTGACTTATTTCATGATTTCTTAAGTGCAACTGGTGAGTTTCTAGCACTCGAATGGGTTTAACCACGATTATTCCTGGGTCTTGGACCTGTAAGGAATTCCAATTCAACACATGTGATAAATCTAAAACATATTTCTTAAGAAAAGAAATATGGAAAACATCATGCATTCGTGATAAAGTAGGAGGTAAAGCTAAACGATAAGCTACAGGGTTGATTACTTCAACTATTTCAAAGGGTCCCACATAACGAGGTGATAACTTGGCAGCCTTGCCAAAAGTTATAGAACTCTTTTTCGGCTTAACCTAAGAAAGACCTTCTCACCAAGTTCAAATTTCCTATCCACCTACTTTAAGTCTGCATAACTTTTTTTGCCTATCTGCATACTTCCTTCAAGTGTTCATGAATCATTTTAACTTTGTTCCATTTCTTGTAAGGATTTCAGGTCCTATCACCTCTCTATCTTCAATGTTGTCCCAACTAATAGGGGTTTTGCATTTCCTTCCATATAGTGCTTCGAAAGGTGCCATTTTTAGAGAGGCGTGATAAGTATTATTATAAGAAAACTCAACTAATGGAAGGTACTCCTCCCATTTATACTATTGATCCATACAATACATTCTTAGCATATCCTCTAAAACTTGATTAACTCTTTCAGTTTGTCCATCCATTTCGGTGATACGTAGAACTAAAATTCAGTTTAGTTCCCAGAGTTGCATTAAGCATTTGCCAAAATCTTGATGTCATTCTTGATCTCTATCCGATATGATTAATTTAGGTATTCCATGTAACCTAAAATATCATGCACAAATCTTCTTGCTAACACAGTGAATCATCCTTTAGATTACCAACAATAAAGTGTGCTACCTTTGTTAGTTTATCAACAACTACCAGAATAACATCATGTTTATTCTTTGACATAGGAAACCCTTGAACAAAATCCATGGTTATCACTTGCCATTTGTACTATGGAATGTTGTGAGGGTACAAAAACTCGATTGGATGCATATGTTCCGCTTTAACTCGTTGACATTCTAAACAATGCGTCAATTTCCATCACATCCTTTTTCATCCCTTTCCAGAAATATTGTTGTTTTATATCAGCCAACATCTTTGTAATGCCAAGGTGTCTAGAAAAGGTGAGTTGTGAAATTCAACTAATAATTTCTTTCTTAAATCATTTTCCAAAGGTATGTATACCCTTGTTTTCAAACCACAAAATTCCTTCATTGTCAAAATGAAAACCCTTATATCTCACATCATTTGGATTTGCAGCAAGTGTTGTCCTTACTTGCTGAAAATAAGAATCAGATTCCATGACACTTTTCACCTCATCTTTAAACTAAGTTCTTAATGTTATAAGAGCATAAATGTGCTTCCTACGACTTAGAGCATCAACTACTCTATTTTCCTTGCCTTTAATATAGCTTATATCAAAATCATACTGAGATAGAAATTCCAACCATCTTCATTGTCTTGCATTCAGGTTTGGCTGAGTGAAAATATACTTCAACCCAAGATGGTCAGTTTTTAGTTCAAAAGGCCTACCGAGAAGATAATGCCTCCATATTTGAAGGGCATGAACAATGGCAATGAAGCTCTAGGTCATGTGGAGCATAATTCCATTCATGTAACTTGAGTTTTCTACTTTCATAAGCTATGACATGGTCATCCTGCAATAGAATACCTCTCGAGGCCCTCTCCAGATGCATCTATTACAATAATAAAGTCCCCATTTGGATCAAGTACAATCAAATAGGTGTTGTAGTTAACTGATCCTTTAGAATCTTAAAAGCAAATTCACATTTGTCATTCCAAACAAATTTCTTATCTTTCTTTTGTAATGAAGTTATTGGTGCAACAATCTTAGAAAAGTCTTTAACAAACTTTCTATAGTAACCAACAAGACCCATGAAGCTTCTAACTTCATGCACATTCTTGGGTACAAGCCACTCAGTTATAGCTATGATCTTCAAAGGATCTATAACTATTCCATTTTTTCTTATTACATGTCCCAAATAGTGTACTTCCATGTCATAGAAGGAACATTTAGACAACTTACCATACAACTTTCTCTTTCTTAAGATTTCCAAAACTATCTTCAAATGCTCATGATGTTCTTCAATGCTTTTAGAGTATATGAGAATATCATCCAAGAATACAAGCACAAACTTGTCCAAGTATTCTTGAAAAATATTATTCATCAAATTCATAAAAGTCAGCAGGTGCATTTGTCAACCCAAAAGGTAAAACTATGAATTCGTAATGCCCATACCTTGTTCTAAAAGTTGTTTTATGTATGTCTTCATCCTTTATTCTCAACTGATGATATCCCGATCAAGATCTATTTTAGAATACACCGATGCTCCACGCATCTGATCAAAACATATCATCAATTCTAGGAAGTGGATATCGGTTCTTAATAGTTTCCTTGTTCAACATTCTATAATCAATACACAATCTAAGTGTGTCATCCTTCTTTTTCACAAAGATTACCGGTGCTCCCCAAGGTGAGACACTTGGTCTTATCAATCCTTTTGACAAAATTTCCTGTAACTGAGCCTTAAGCTCTACCAATTCAATGGTAGTCATTCTATAAGGTGCCTTGGATATAGGCTCGGTTCCTGGTTTGATCTCTATTGTGAAGTCAAACTCCCATTTGGGTGGAAGACCCGGTAACTCTTCCGGAAATACATCTCTGAAATTTCGTAACAAAGGATATTTTTCCATAAAATCATTACCTTCTTCTGTAGTTTCAGAAATATTTACTACATACAAGGTACAACCTTTGTTTTTGGCCTTTTTAAGTTACATTGCTTGACAACTTCCTAACTGAAATCTCATGTTTTACACCCTAATGACCGCTGATTTCTGCAAATCATCTAAACAACTAATATGTTTTTCAAAACAATCAACCTTTGCTTTATGCTCAGCTAGCCAGTTAACACCTATGATTACGTCATAAGACCCCAAAGGAGCAACATAAAGGTCAACTTCTATGGAAAAACTAGGCAAGTCAAGGACTTGCTCCAAAAGACACATACTAACTATATGAGCAACATTATTTCCATAATGCACAGTCCACAATTTATCCATTTTCTCAGCTTTTCTTTTTAATTTCAAGCTAACTTAGTAGAGATAAAACATTCAGTAGCTCCAGTATCAAAAATTATAGTCACAGGTATATCAAATAACTTACCCAAACTTCTATGGGTGTGACTTGCTTTTCTTGCTTGTCAGCTACCGCAACATGTATCCTATGTTGTGATTGTGGTCATCCTTCTTCAAAGGAAAATGACTTGCACGTAATGATCCTTGCCATAATTAAAATAGCCTCCAACATGCCCCTTCCTAGGCTCAAATTTATTTCCATCCTTGAAGTTATCATTCTGGCTTCCGTAGGACTTCTGTCCATTATTATTGTTCTTGACAAAGTTGTTCCACATACTAGCAATAGGTTTGTTTATTGTTGTTCTCTTATTATTATCAGTGGAAAAAAAAATTTTTCATGCCAAACCTCTTCCAGGGTCCCTTTTTAGGTGCAAGAGATGAAGAAGAGTTTGGAACCTTCTTTCTAATTTCCTCTCTATGAGCAGAGATTGCTCTTAATTTTTGTTCTTGCCTTATGGATTTTTCAACAACCCCTTCCATAGTGGTTGGACTGTGAACATCCACCTCACCTCCTATAATGGGATTTAATCCCATAATAAATTTTTGTATCCTGAACTTCTCGTCAGTTTGATACTGAGGCACGTACTTAAGGAGTTTAGTAAACCTTTCCCAATACTCTGTCATAGTTAACTTTCCTTGAGATAAGTTCTGAAATTCAGTCATTTTTTGATCATAGAAAAGTTGAGGCAGCCACCATTTCCTAAAGTAACTTTTAAATTGATCCCAAGTTATGTCTTCTTCGACCATATTCAACTCAGCCTTACGGTTTGTCCCACCATGAAGATGCCTCATGAGAAAGCTGATATGCTCCCCATATTGCTTTTGTTTCCTCAAAGAAGTTTCTTATAGAAAAGTACTTCTCCATTTCACTAAGCCAGTTCTCAACCCCATCCCCAAGTGTAGTTCCATCAAACTTAGGAGGACTTATTCTTTTTATATCATTGGTGAGTTCCATTGCTAATCTTGCCTTTTTATTTTCAGGCTGATTAGGTATGTTTACATTACTATTATCAACACCCAATTTCCCCATTGGTGTTGTCCATAGAGGTGGTTGATTGTCATTATCAACATCTTCTTCCTCCTCCTCATTTCCCATTACTTGTTGTTCCAATACAGCCAAATGATCCCTCGTGTCCAATAGGGCAGCAAGGATCTCATCAAGTTTTTGGGTAGTAGTTGCTTCTCCACCCGGTGGCGGGTTGTTTGCAACATTTCCTCTTGTTCTAACCATTTTCTATCTACAAGAAAATTTAAGTTTTTATCAGATTATGGACACAATAGGTCCAAGAGCTGCAACCTTCAGCTCTGATACCAAGATGTAACATTCCCATTTTAAAGCTTTAGAAACAAGGGAATTTTTTTTTAATAATGTTCTCTGTTCTAAATTATCATAATTTAGAACACACGTTTCAAGTTTTTAAATAATGTTCTCTATTCTAAATGATCATGATTTAGAACACACATTCCATGCCAATCAATCTCATAACAGATAACCATATGCAGTTGTAATGACTCGATGAACTGCCGATCTCTCATTTCATGACTCGAGTTTCATCGATCTCTCATTTCATGACTTGGTTTCTTACCGATCCTTCATGTTGACTCAATGTATTGTATACTAAGTATACTTGGTTCTCTTACCCTTTTTGGGTATTGAAGTGTTCCATTTAAGAGGCCTATCTAAATATTTGTTACCAATATTCATCTTGAAATCCTACTTCTTAAACTAGGTGATATAGGACAACGCAACCAACAACTTGCGATACTTTGGCCAAATATTTTCACATGCTTTACATGATCATATTCCTAGATGGCATACTCATCAATGGAATACATCCTTCACCCCCACTTCATCTATTATCTAGAATGGTCTTCACTAACTCCTGTCATTCCTCTTGTCCAAGGCTTACCATAACCCAAGATTAGCAACATAAAAAGGTATAGAGCATCACTCACGGTGACTAAGGGTACATAGACATACTCAGTCAACCCAATTCGATTGTGTGTCTAGTTACCTTTAGTCATCGTGAGTTTCCCCTATATGAAGGCATGTCCCTAACCTACCTAAGGTAAAACTAAGGTCAAGTCCAAGTTTATGTAGATCTAGATGATCCAATTTGGAAGGGTGTTGTGATGTGTCAACTGCAACACTGTGCCATTATGAAGACCCCGGTCTTCATGATGTCACAATACTACTATAGTTGGCATGTACCAACATCCTATGGAATCACCTCATCTAGAAGTACATATCCAGTTAAGAAGTTAAACACTTACTTATCTTCTTAATTAAGATTTAATTTCAGCAACCCTGTTGAATCCTTAATTTCTTTGTTCATTAAGGTTGCTAACCATTAATGATTGATAGTTACCATGCAGATAAATTATGAATCAATCCCTCTTCCCGAAGGTTTGTATTTCATTCCATGGTATCTTATCATAAGATTCAAGCTCATAAACAAATCAATATACCACGGTAAGATTATCTTACTTTGCTTAACCAAGTTTAAGCATGATTAATTTTAGATTTTGGTTCCTTGTTAATAGACTTCATTAAGATGAAGTCTATTCATTACGTATGTATTTATTTCATTTCATTTCCATATTCTGATTTTATTTAACTAGAGGGAGTATGTTTTCTCAAAAGGTATTAACAAATGCTTATCCCCTTAGAATAATTACCTTTCTTTTATCTTTATATTCTTTTAGGGTTCATTGTTGCCATTTACTTTATACAAGAGTTATAAATAGATTTCTCTTTTATTTACGTCATCTAGTAAACCATCATGATCTAGTTATGTTTCCATCTATTTGTGCCAACTTAGAAGTTGCATTCGATAAAGGAATAAAATATCAATTCCCTTCCTATCAGTTTCATTTGAGTTCAACTGAAATGATTCAAAATAGATAGGTTCACGAGAGAATAATGACAAGTTTACAAAATTTCCTTTACAAGAAACCCAAAGTGAATAATACATCAAATACAAACAACAATCAATCCTTTTTCCCATTCCTCAAGTAAATTATACATTTTACAAGTCTAAACATTTAGACTTCATTCCTGCCAATCAACATTGATAAACTCAAACAAGAATACAACTTTTCCCTTTTTCAATTATATTACAATAAGAATAATAATTCCTCATAAAAGATGCAGCCTTTAGGTAAACACAAGAGGCATCATAAAAGAACTTGTCTTCTTTTGTCACTTACAGAATCCATCTACAAAAATTGCTAGCATGGGTCAGTTCATCAAACTGAGCATGATAAGCACTAAACGTTAAAATGATGTGCTTTCAACTAACTGTCTCATAAAAAGAACTCTACTTTTATGAAACATTAAGCAATTCAGATAGATATCTCATAAAGGAATAAGGATCCTAACAAGAAGGTTAAAATAAGAAATCCACAATACATTATGTAAGTATCATGATCAAAGCAACACTCTTCAACCAATAATTTCACAAGAAGGATTACAACAGATAAGTGATAATACATCTCAATTACTTATCAAACTCGTACTATAGATGCATGTAATTCTTTCTTGATTCAAACAAGTGTTCAAGAAGGGTACCACCCTACAGTTCTCATAAACTGAACTATTTTAAAGAAGCAATTAATCATAATCCACAACACTAACATAACTCTTCATGCAATATCAAAACCAAATTCATTCTATCAAAAAGGATGGAATTAGGATGAACCAATTAATATTCTACACAAGAATTCCCTTCTTTCCAACATTGAATCAATATCAATCCAATTCCAATTTATCGATTCAAGGGAATAAGAAGTGCAGATCCCACCTAATTACCCATTCAACCTCAACATGGTTAATACAGAGGAAAGACAACAAACAAGTTGAAAAGTAAACAACTTAAGTCATCCTTCAGTGTTCAACAAACAACATGGTATTTAACAATTCAGAGAAGAGAAAGAACCAAATGCAAATCCTTTTTACATTTTGAAGAAAACAACGATGCATACCTAGCTCAAAAATAGAGAGAAGATCCCAATAATCCATCCTATTAAAAGGTTAAACATAGTTGACATCCCAAGAAGACCAGACTGATCCTTACCTAACAACATCCAAATTCAACAACCACTACCACACAAACAACATAGTCAAAATTGAATCGATATAAGATAAACAACAAAATCAAACAAGGTAGGGTCGAAGAGAGGGCTTCTCATCAAGTAAAGAGAATAGTCACAACAACACAAAATTGATACAAGTTTCCAAGGCAACAAGCTTAACAACTAATTCCTTAGTTCATTTCAACAATCCGTACATTTCTCAATTTAATCAGAAAAAATTACAAATAAAATAATAGAACTAGAGATATTATAATTCCCTTAGGACTTATTACATTAGCTTCATTTCAAGAGTGAAGATAGCCTAAGTCTAATATTTCCTCATTTTCCCAAATAGAGAGAAACCTATACTAAAATAACCCAAACAATTCCTATGTTTCTCAAGAAAAATGAATATAAGAGAAACCTACAAGATATTCCAAGCCTCAAGAAAATGAATACAAGCTACAACCAAGCCATCCATGTACCCACTTAATAGGAATCAAAGAAACAATCCATATGTAAGAAAGAAAGGGCTCCATCCCAGATTCAAACAAGATGAAGGCAATTCAAAGGGAGGTTCAACCCCAAGTCGGTTCTCAAAATCGAACCCAAAAGAAGGAGAAGAGTAAAATCAAACCCTTCTAACTCATATACTTCAATTAACTAAAACATAATTAATCCATTCTTTCAACAACTTCTATAGATGTAATCAAAATATTATTCACAAACTAATTCATACATGGAGGAGAGAGAGAAACATCAATATCCTCACACAGTCCCAAGAGAAGAAGTTAAATCATAATTTACCATATTTTGAGCAAGGAAGAATAAAACCAAATGAAATCCTCTCTTAACAGTTCCAAAAAGTTCATAAATTCAAAATGTATTAAGCTCAAAAGGTGTCAACATATCACTGTTTCTTTAAAACAAGTTTGAATCCACAAGAAAACAATGAATCCAAAGACCCATTTCAACATAACTTAACAGTAGTGATAAAATTCAAAGCCACTTCAGATTTTAACAAAACATCAATTTTTCTTACCTTCTCCTAACAAAGGAAGATATTCCCGATCAAATTTTTAAACCAATCATTATTTTTCCTTAAACCATTTTAGCACAGGAGTTCAAAAGTCCACACGACTTAAGAAACCTTCTAGTTTCAAATAAATAAACACGATTTACTCAACATGCATCAAGAAAAATACCCATTTTGAATCTTTTCCAAACAATAAACTCAAGCAGAAGATCACAAAAAAATACACCAAGGCATTTCCACAAAACCATTCATTTCTAAGAGCAGAGTTCTTTTAATGAAGACACTTAATAAAAAGTAGAACTATTTAACAAGAAGAGCCTATCATGCCTAATAAAATTTCTTGTTGATTTGCAGAAGATCTCCAACCGCGAGCTTCTCAAGAATCTCTTCTTTTCAACCAACATCAATAGTCAAATCTCCCAACTTCCTCTACATTTCCACAAGTTTAGAAATAGTCCAAAAGATACCCACGATTACAATGGGTCAAAAACAAGCTTGTTGGTTCGAAGAACCTAAACTCTCATGCAGAGAAAAAACCAGAAAGATCCAAATGACCAACAACTTTCTCCAATTCCTCCTACCTAACTCCTAGGTGGTTTCCTCCACTGAGCCCAAGGCTATTGAATGCATTGAATGCATTGAATGTCATTTCCCCCTCTTTCCTTATGCCACCACCACTTCAAATTTGGTGAAACAAAATTCAAGAACTCCATTCATTTTAAATTTAGCAATGATGCCAGCTAGGCATCCCACCATCTTCTTATGCCTCCGCCAATCTTGGTGAATTTAAGATGTAAGGAATGAAATCAATTCACATTAATAACTTAGAAACCACCACCACCAACCTTCCATTTTCCAAGTGACCCATAGGTCCCCTTTTCATCTTAGTAATAGTTTAGGTTACATTAGCATTGGTTAGGTTTTTCCACCTTAGTTCTTAGGTCACTAGGATTTATCTTAGGTTAGTTCAAGACTCCTAGCCATATAACATACCTCCTTAGGTTAGGTCATCACCTCTTAGATTAGAATTTATATAAGGTAGGAACCACAACCTAGTTTTAGGCATCAACCAAAATAGTTTAGTAATAGGTCCTAGGTAAGTATTATTACCTTAGGTCAAAAATCCAATAGGGAAACATTATAGTTTGGGTCAGATCCAAATAACAACACATTCTGACCAAGGTTAAGGCATTTTCCTTATTAGCCCACAACAGATCCTTAATCTCCTCACGCTGATCAATGTTACAAAACATTAATAAAGGAGGTCCAAATTTACAATTTTTGCAGCATGATGCCGAGTAAGGACACTGAAGCTAGGTCCTTCACAATTTATAACAAAATATTACTTGGTTCCATAATATGTTTCATTCAACATGTCAATTAACAAGATGACAATAAAGAAGAACCGAAGCATACCTTGGATCAATGGAATTGATTCAAGGTGTGTTGTTAGCATATGGAAAATGTGAAACAACAGTATAGATTTACAACCTATATTTCACATAGCATAATGGTTTCACTTCCAAGTAAATAAAATTACAACTAGCATGAATTCTGAACAATAATAACTTATCCAATGTTTGCAATGTCAAAAGTGGAAGTCATCATAGTAATGGTCATGACCAAGACATTACAAGAATTGTAATTATTACTTGATGTCTTGTAGATCTTGGGGGTTGGGATGGCTGATGGTTGATTAGAGAATTTTTTTGAGTCCAAAGTGTTATGGTAGTATGACATATGTGCTTCACTAAGTATTCCAACACATCGAAAGGAGAAGTAGATGCTTGTCTTACACTTGTAGTTGTGTGTGTTCATCATTTAGATGCGGGAGGGCTTGAATATTCACACTTATATGTAATGAGGATCCAATAACTGAGTGAACAACCCATGTATAGAGTTATGAAATTGTATATGAGTTAACCGATGGTGGTTAGGTGACCGACATTGATCATGAGATAATGGCATTGCTTAAGGCGGAAATTCTAGGTTTACCAAGAATATGTAGATCTTTACTATTTTTGCATGATTTTGATTTATTCTCGCTTAGGGAAATGGAGTTATCATTATAAAAGGAAGGAAGGCCATAGAATAAGTCCTATTAGGTTTAGGAATAAGTATCAGTTATTTAGGTCAAGTGGTGACTCAACACTGGGAGTGATGAATCAGTGTTGAGTGTGATGACTTGGTCATTATGATTTAAATGCCCCTAGAATGGATTCAAGGTGAGGTGTAATGATGAGGTAGAGGTGTGAGGATGAAATTAACTTCATTAAATTAATTAATAATGTGAGGATCAAATATTAATATGGGATGAATGGGTCATGATGTGTTTAAATATATTACATTAATTGATTGAAGGGGACCAAGGGGAGTGTGACCCAAATTTGGTATCTACAAATATCTTACAAAGAAGGAAAAGGAGTCAATTAAGGAGCTGAATATGATCAGTCATTAAGTCAAGGAGAAAAAAATAATGAGGATTTTATGATCAAGTGTGATAGAAGAGAAAGAATACCTCTGATTATAACTTTAAGAGAGATGAAAAGAAGTTTGAGACTTTTGGATCTTTTAATAACTTCATATTGTTGGATTTCCTAATAAACACAAGGTTTCTTCACTAAAGGTTCTTAAATATATTCATCATTTAAGGAAGAAAAAAGGTATCTTTTGTTCTTAATTTAGTAGGGTATGCAACAAGTATAAGGTATGTTGTTGTGTAAGACTTCATTAGTTGGTTAAAATTGAAGGAGGATCGGTAGATGATATGCTTGTATCTTCTTGAATTCATGAAGATGAGGGTCTGTGTTTAAGGAAACATTTTAAGGAATGAAGTGACTCAAGGTTGTTTTCTAGATTTTTCTTTGTGATTTCAATCATGTTAATGATGTTGATGCCATAAGAATAACTGAATATGCGGTATTAAGGTATATGATGTCTACTTATGAGTGAAATCAAGTAGATTTATAGTAGCTTATTTAACTCAAATAAGGTTGCAAGCTTGTTGGAATCGTGCTTCTCATTCCTCATTTAGTCATGAGGTATGACATAAGTGTATCTTGTCCTGAAAAATTCATTGAAGTATATGAGGTCTCGAGAAATTGTGACAATTAGAATTGAAGGTATAATGACGTGATTATTTATGGGACATCATGGATAGTGTATCAAAAGGCTAGAATTTTTTTTTTTGATAAGAGGTAAAAAGGGTTGAGGGGGCCCTACCCCATACACCAACACCACTCCAAGAGAGAAAATAATTACAATACTACAACATCAAGAAACAAAAATATAACAGTTCATAGTAATAAGAGCTCTCCGAAGCTCGAGTAGCGAAACTAACAACAAAAAAAAAACGAGAGAAACTAATAATAGTGATGAAAGTAACAACTAGGATCAAAGATAGTAAAAAACCAAAACATCCCACCCCAAATAATTTATAATATTTTTCAAGCCCCACTGAACACCTTAGATGATTCCTTTTCCAAAGCATCAATATTACCCGAAAGGTACTCGTGTTGAAACCATCGGGGTCAAATTTCTCTTCCTTCCTTGACTATCCACGTCACAATAGCCATTGGCAAGCTGCCCCCAGAGTCCGAAGGTGTTTGAGTTGATTTCACTTTGTGAATACACTCCATTTCATGTAGCTATGGGGATAGCCCAAACATTATCCAACTATTTTGTTATGAAACCAAAGTTGGCCTTTAAAACCTCAATCTCTCTGCCATACCGTTTTTGATCGCTTCCTCCACCTCGTGCTTTCAACTTATGCTATTCATTGAAAAAAAAATTGAAGCAAGCTCTTAGCAAGCCACATATCACCCTTGAGTTCCTCAATATCCACCACCATCCTTTCCAAATGGTTTTCCCCTTTTACCAGTCCAACGTGACCCAAATCCTCAAAGTGTTGTTCCAGTTAAGCATTGATAGGGGTCACAACTTCCTATTTACTGGACTCACCCTTGGTGTATGGTAAAGTACAAGGGACCTGCTTTGATTTCAAATCCTTAATATTTTGGGCTTCCACCACCTCCATCCCATCCTAGTTATCATTTGAGTCCCCATCACGAGAGTCGGTATCGTCACTCGAATCCTTATCCTCCGATTCTCGAACCAGTGTGTCATCCACATAAGATTTCAGAGCCATGGTAAGAGATCTAGTTTTATCTATGTCCAAAGCCACTCTTTTTACAAGGGAAAGGATAAAGCCTTGATGGAGAGGGATAAATATTCTTCTCATTTTGAACTGCGAAATAGAGGCACACAAGGAAAAAAACATAAAGTAGGGAAAAATTAAATCATGACCACGCCTAAAATGATTAAGCATAGGGAGGCAATAGGCATAAATACACTTGTGGTGTCCCTTCGAGTTAAATTCAATAATGGTGAGAGTCACCTCATCATAAGGATTAGGAAGAGACATTTGAAGGTAACCAACAAAATGGGAAGTGAGATTCTCATTACCTTTAAGGAAAAGATTTAGTTCTTCAGAGGCTTCCTTCTTAGGTTTGTAGACCTCCCTCCCCATAATAGGGATTCCCATCACTTTAACCACCTAATCCACCATGATCTCCATTATAATCCCCTTCATTTCAATAACTACTCCTTTTTTGGTTACTTTCCAGATGCTAGCAGAATCTTTTCTAAGATTTTCATAATGTCCTTCGAAAATTTTCAGAAAGGGTGTAAAACACTTGCTATCAAACATAGCCATATCTTTAGGTGTGACCCCTTCAAGGTTAGTAGGTTTAGTTTTGATAAGATCACCACCCATTTGGCCAAACAAAAAAAACCTCTTCACAAAAATACCCAAAATCCAAAAAACCATAATATTACTCGCATGCCAAGAAGTGGAATTTCTACAGACTCGAGAATCAATAAGAGCTCCCCAATAAATAGAGTGGATCTCCTTCCCTATCTTCTCATTATTGAAAGATAAATTCACATTCATCTTATAATATTTGACCATGATGAGATTGACACCCCATGAAAGGACCTTATATGTGTTCATTGATGTCATTTAATAAGTGTGCCCGAACCTTGGGATCAAGGATTTCCACCTCCTTCATAAGTGTCAACTCAAAACCATTAACCCCCATATTAGCAAAGAAATATACCATGACATTAGCATCCCTATAAACATGTTTGAAGGTGATAAGATTAAAATAAAGGGTCATTTCCTTAATACTCTTAATAGAGTTATGGTTGGAAATAGAGATGGATCCTTTCCCATTTATGTTGTTAATTATGTTCAGGGAGTCTCCTTCCACCTCCAAATTGAAAAAATTGTATTGAAGGGCTATAGACATCCCCCAAAAGACTCCAGCAGCCTCAGTAATGTTATTAGTTTGAGTTCCCAGATTGTGATGGTACCCTAGAATAAAACTTCCTTCAGAATCATGAAAAACCCCGCCACAACCAGCACGACTAGGGTTTCCTTTGGAGGCACCATAAAAGTTCAATTTTAAACACTTCATGCTAGGTTTCTCCAACCATTTGATTCTAGGGTTAAGAGCAAGGGAGCTAATGGTAGTTTATCCAAAACCCCACTTCAATGAAAATTTAGATTCATTATGAAAAAGGATTTTTTTTGGAGTTCAAGTTAGAGAAATTAGCCAAAATATATTTCACACAATGGGCTCCAATTTTGTTGGGAGGCTCTTTTTGCCTTTAAATATTCTTCTATTTCTCTCCTTCCATATCTCCTAAGCCAAATTCATAATAGAGAAGGTCCATAAAAATGTAAACCTTGGCTCTTAAAAGGGCTAGACCATTGGGTCCACAACAGTTTTATGGATTCAGGAAAAACCCAATTGACTTCAAAAAGATTGAGAATGGTTTTCCTAACCAAGACAAGAAAGGAAAGTTTAGGAATATGTGAGAGGTATCTTCACAATCATATTAAGACAAAACAAACCTATTAACCATATGGAAATTTCTCTTGTTTAGGTGTCCGACCTGTAAGAATCTTATCATGGATGACCAGCCACCAAAACATATTAATCTTGGGGATTAATTATTTGACCCAAACACTTCCCCAGTTAAAATTTTCCCTTTCCCCCTCAGGAAAGAAAGAGTTGTAGGCACTTTTGACCGAGAAAATACCATTATCTTCCTTTGACCAGTAAATATTGTCCTCTTCAGGATTCTCTTTATTAATAATAACTCCTCTTAATATGTTGTTAATAGAAGAAATCTCAATGCTGTTAGAATGATCCAGAGCTATGGTTTTCCATTGTCCCAAAGGATCATCTAAATTAAAGAAATCTCTAACCTTGGTCCCATAATTGGTCATAGAATCTCTATAGACCATAGGGTAAATAGCCTTGAGGGGAAGGTCCTCTAACCATTTTTCCTCCCAAAATTTAATGGTTCACCCATTTCCCACTAACCATTTACTTCCCTTAGAGACAACATGTTTATCTTAGTTTAAAGATTTCTAGAAACAAGAAGAACCATTAGATTTTGGGTGCTAAAGCACCATTCATTAGCAGATAGATTAGGCCAGTATTTCCTTCTTATAATACTAGTCCAAACACTCTCTTCCTTAATCAGTCTCCAGCTCATTTTTGACAACATAGCTTTATTCATTTTGGTCCAATCTCTGATACCAAGACCACCAAGTTTTTTGGGAGCACATACCTTTTCTAGGAAATTAGCGGAATTTTTTTTTTAGATTCAGAGCCACTCAATAGAAATATTTTTATACACTTTCCATCTTACTAAAACCTCGGGAAACCTATAGATAGACATCATATAAACAGGTAAATTTTGAATCGAGCATTTGAGAAGAACAACTTTACCAGCTTGAGATAATAGTGACCCTTTCCATCCTTCAAGTTTCTTCAGGAATCTATCAATTAAGAAATTCCATTCAGCATTCTTAGGTTTTACCACCCCTATAAGCAACCTAATATACCAATTTGGGAGAGTTTTAGAAGCACAAACAAGAATACCAACAATTTTGTTGCTTCTTCTTTCAGGGGTATTGATAAAGAAGACTGAGCTTTTCCCATAATTGATCAATTGATCAGATGCCTCCTCATAATCCTTCATTAATTGTTTGAATTCCTTAGCCTCTGGGATAGAAGCAACACTAACCAACATAGTGTCATCAACAAAATTTTGGTGAGAAACTTTGTTATAGTTGACAAGGGGAGAAATACCTCTAATTCTACCATCCTCGGTAGCCTTATTTAGAGCTTTGCTAAGGGTCTCACCATAATAATGAAAAGAAAGGGTGAGATAGGATCACCTTGTCTTAAACCCCGTGTGCTATTAAAAAACCCACAAGGGGTCCCATTAACCAAGACCGAGAACTTGGTTATGGAAATACATGAGAGAATCATCTCCTTAAAGTCCTCTCCAAAGCCAAACCTAGAAAGAATCTTTAGAAGGAAGGGCCAAGAAACTCTGTCATAGGATTTTTCCATATCAAGCTTGATAAACATGGCTTGGATAGTGACAATACCATCTTGGATCTGTCTTCCCATAACAAAGCCTCCCTGCTGCTCAGATATTATCGAGGGTAGCACAAGCTGAATTCTTAAAGCCAAAATTTTGGAGCACATTTTGTAAACACAGTTGCAAAGGCTTATGGGTCTAAAAATTTTAAACTCTGAAGGATCATGATTCTTAGGGATCAAAGCAAGAAAGGTTTTATTTAACTCCTGAAGCATCCTTTTATTCTTAAATAATTCTTGAATAGCACTACAGGTATCATCCCTCACAATCTCCCAAAAATTTTGGAAGAAGAAATCGGGAAACCATCAGGTCCCGAGCTTTATCAGGATTTAAGGATTTTATCATGAATTCAATTTCTTCCACATAAGGGATTTTAGTGAGCATGATATTGTCTTCATCATTAATCAAATGGGGATAACGTCTAGAAACTACTCTTCCTTCATGTTGTTAGAATCTCTAGATGAGGCCAAAATCCTGCTGAAGAAAGAACAAGCCTCTTGTTGAATTTCCTTAGAATCATTGAGCATAACTCCCTCTTCATTTTTAATGCAGAGAATTATATTAGAGATCCTCCTTTTGAGAGTAGAGATATGAAATAACTTCATGTTCTTGTCACCATCTTTGAGCCATAGGACTCTAGATTTCTATTTCCAAAAATTTCCTCCTTCCGTAGGATGTTATGATACTCAAGCAAGTAAATCCTTCTCATTTTTTGGGTGAGCATAGAATTTCCCTCCCTAGATAATTCCAGATCTCCCTGAAGGAGTGAAATCTCATTAGCTAGAGACTATTTTTTCTCAAAAATGTTACCAAAACTTCTTTTATTCCATTCTTTCATATTTTTTTTACATGAGCAAGCTTTTTAACAATTCTAAATAAATTTGTTCCTTTGATTTTCACATTCCACCATCCCTTAACTAAATCAAAAATATCCTCATCTTGTAGCCACATCTTCTCAAATCTGAAAGGGGTTCTCCTCCTATCCTTGTCCTTGATCTAGAAGAGGATAGGATTGTGATCAGATCCTATGCGAGGAAGGGAAAATAGACTAGCTTCTTTGTTCAACCACCCCCAAGAGATCAGAGCTCTATCAAGTTTAACTTGAATCAACTAGTCACCCTTTCTTCTATTAGACCAAGTAAATCTACTCCCTCTTAGCTCAACATCCATAAGGTTGTTGAGGGAAATAAAATCCTGAAGGTCTTCCATACTTTTAGTAAGATCAATATTTCCTCCCTTCTTTTCCCCAGGACACAACAGGTGTTAAAATCCCCCAAAATCACCCATTCCGTCCCTTTGATCACATTCTAAAATTTGGAGAGATCAGCCCAGAGTTTTTTCCTTTCACTTTTAATATTTGGGGCATAAATATTAGATAAGATCCAGAACTCTTTGGACTTCTTATCCTGAAAAAGCACAACCATATGGTTATTTCTATTAAGAAGCTTCATACCTTTGAGTTTTTCTTCATTACAAATAATAACCATACCCCAAAGAAGTGCCAAGTGAAATAACAATAAAACCTCAAAAAAAAATTGCAGTACCTGCCATAAGTCTCCAAAAAAGGGCCCTCCACCATCTTAGTTTCCTGCAGGGCCAGAATGTCAAAATTGTGAGTCATCTCCAAATATTTAATTAGTCTCCACTTGATAGGGTTGTTCAACCCTCTAATATTCCAAGATATTATATTCATTTAAGAACTTGGTTCTTTGTTCTTCTAAAGCTTCTAAGATCCAGTTTAGATTGGGTTTCATCATCTATTTCCTTTTGACTCTATTTCTTCCTAGCAACCTGTTTGGAGGGCCGCCTAGATCCTAATTTTTTTGGGGTCCCCTCTGAATTTTCCCCTTTGAAAGGAGTAGCCATGGAAGTATCATTAACATCTTGATTGATGTCCCCTTAATAGACTCTATCATCTCAGTGGCCACCTTAGTTTGAGAAGAAACAACTTCCTGAAAAATGTCATGGGTGTTGTTAAAAACCCCCATGTTTTCATTTCCAAGAGTCAAAACATTCTTTTCCTTATCCTAAAGATTTTTAAAGGGATTAGAAATCATTTCTAATGGCTCATTGAAGCTGCTTTCTCCCCTTGCTTTTGACTAGATATTTTCCTTGGAGACTTCCTTAAGTAGATTATCCATTTTTTTGTGGATAGAGCCTTTTCAGCTTGAACATGGAGCTTTACCTTCTGGAACCGAGGTTCCGATAGGGATTTCATTGGGACTTATTATTCCTTACTTCTATAAATCCCTCTTCATCAGTAAACACAAGCTTCGGGCCTTTTTCTCCTCATTTCCATTATTTTCCGATATTTGAATGCCCTTATTAGGATTTACCTTCTTTGGGGTGTTAGACACCAGAGGAGCACTTCCTTTGCCTTTGTCCATTTCCTTGGATTGCTTTTCCTGGTAAGTCTTAGAGACAATCAACTTACACTGATGCTTTGCATGCCCCCATCCCTGACATTTCTCACATCTTTGAGGGAAGTTTTCAAAATCAATTTTTTGTTCCCAGCTACCTAGTTTTGACCGCAAGGAGATAGATTTGGGAAGGGAAGAACCCATCAAAGAATAGATACAAAATCTCATGCAAACCACTCTAGATTTGGTAAGCGTCACATTATCAACAGCAAAAAGGTTCTAAGGGTGTTACCAACTCCTTTTATAATATCCACGTCCCATAGTTCCAAAGATATACTTGGGAGTCTCACCCAAACAAGGAACTGATTAATATTCTCTCTATCATGGTTGAATTTGGGGGTCCATTTCCTCAGGAAGAGGCTGAGTTTCCCAAGGAACCATGGGCCATCATTGAGGATCCTTTGAGGGTCTTCATATTTTTAAATTTAAACAGAAAAAAATCCATTTGGAAGGATTGTGACATCCATGTGCCCCTTAGGTTTCCATTTAGCAACAGACCAAGACCTAATGGAGTCTATATTTGGTCTACCCCCTACCAGTTTACCTATCAAGGCATTCTCCATTTTTCTCCTATTCCAGTTTATAATGATATCATTTAGAATAATTTTTACTATACTCAACATGATAGATTAGTTGATAGTCACAAGGTGTAAAGAAGGTTAGTTGTTATTGGTATAATCATGAAAAAGTTATGACCGGGTTTGTTACATGTTTTCCAAGATCGACATTTTATTATATTTATTTGAATAGAGTATTAATGATGTTTCAGTTGATCATTTATTATTCTATCTCGAGAATTTTTTTTTTCTCACAAGGTAAAATTACTTTGGTATCTTAATAGTGGACTATTCTTCGTTGAGAACAAATTTTGGTTAGATATGCATTCTATCCAGTATATAGATTTGTTTCAAAAAGAGAACATCAAGAAGATTTTATGAGATATATGACGTAGGGGATTCATACAAATATATTAGAAGGATTGAAATTTAGACATATGTTGACATGGTTTAATGAATATTGTATAATGATTGATTTTTTTAGTGCTCGTGGTTTAAGAAAACAAGGTATATCAATACTCATATTTTTGTAAGTAGAGTTATTATTACTAAGATATCGAGATTAGATATGTTGAGTGTTTTGACTAGTCATAACATAGTCTTGGAGTTACTTGTTGGAGCTCAAAATTACACCCTAGATATGATAGTGAATGACTAAGAATTCTAAGGAATCGTGGGACTGTCTCTCTCGGTTGTGGGACCTACGAAATGAGATTTACCTTTGGAGAAGGTTAGCTTCCTCCACCTATTCCTTATACTAAACTACTCCTAAAATCGATAGAAAATCCTATCCTAAATGTTCCAATGGACCAGTGGGATAGAAAGAGATATAGAAAATGGGAAATCCTAAGCGAAGAGGACAAAGTGATATCACAAGAAATATGGTCGATCAATCTCCACATGTGAAAGAAAATGGGAAAAACATGGGTGAGAGGGAAGAATAGACATTCCACGAAAAATAAGCATGTAGATCCACATTTCTTCACATTTAAAACACATGCAAATTAAATATGCAAGCAAGGGGAATGCATAGCATGAGAGGAAAGACACAACATAAATGAGAAAAGGAAAACAGTAGTGCCACAAAACCTTATTCTATAGCTTAAAGGGTGCACGACTATTACATTCATAACAAAAGGAAAGAATACATTGTAGAGACCAATTCCAAGGTCTAAAACTCATGGGAATTCAGCCACCATTTTGACATGGTGCCATTACAACAAAGAGGGATCTATTTTAATGAGTAGAGCTCTTACATTTATAAGAAGAAGAGGAGAAAGGGGGGGAAATTGAAATCAAATTTCTAACCACCAACAGAAAGAAATAAATATCCTGAAAGATCCAAGTGCCTCTAGTCCACTACCATATGCCATTACCTGTTGGAGAAAAGATGGGTGCCCATACTACATTAAATTTTAGTAGTTGCGCCACCTAGAATTGTATTTTTGTGTGTTGGAGAAGTATTCGAACTTTATGTGTATCTATCTTTGATAAAATTAAGAAATCTAGTTTCCATTGCATAGAGGATGTTGAGATCTTTCCATCGATATTTTTTTGCAAAAATTGAATCATCCAATCAAAATTTATGGCGATTTTAGTCTCCCATGGAAAATTATCATTTTCATTTGATAAGAATATTTCTTCTTTCAAGATTGCACTGATTTTGACTTATGTGGTTCTTCCTTGTATGTTGTGGCTTTACTAACTTTCTTCTTCATTTCATGGCTTCGGTGTTGCGTGACTTTATGTTAACGTTTGCGGACTTCCTTTCCTTCACCCTCGATCTGTTGGATTTTGTTTTATCTGGATTCATTCTTCGTCTTGTGGCTTCTTTGACTTCGGTGGTTTTATCTCATTATCTCGCATATTTTACTTTTCAACAATGACATGCTTTGAAATGATTCTGTGGTTTCATCAACTTCTCTATTTTGACCTGTGGCCTCTATTAGTTTGGCACATCTTTGAATCATCATATGAAGTATTTGTTATTTAACCCATGTCTAGTTTAGACTTTGGAGGTAATTAATTCTTTTCTCGTAGCATACAACAACTCTTCGCATCCTTTACTCTAATTCTATGGTAGTCTAAGTTTTATTTTTGTAAGGGGTGTAGAAATATACAATAGTTACATTACAAATTATGTTAAGACCTTATTTAAGTTACACGTTAGTACTCAATAATAGTGTATGTAATACTTTTTGTCATTCTCTTATGTAGTGATCTGGGCTAAAGAATGTATTATGTCCTACATCTAGAATATATGTTTAGCAAATTTTGTATTTCCCAAAGGGGGTCTGAGAAGGTTTCTGAACATCATGTTCACAACTGTATGGTAGTCCCGGGTTTATAATACTTGATAGTTGATAGGAAATTAAGAGTAATGGAACAACTTCCTACACTAATCTTGAGGAGAGATATTATGCAAAACTTTCAACATAGTAAAACAATTACAGAAATATCAACAACATATTCATAACAAGAACACAAACACCAGATATACGTGGGGAAAATCCTTTTAGATAAAAAACCCCACACTCCAAAATCCCACTCAATGTATTTCAAATCTAATAACAAGATTACATACACTTGCAGAGAAAGTTTCTTATAGGAGTATCACCGAAACAATTCTAGGAGGATTCCAACTTTACAGTACTTGCAAAGCTCACCACATCAATTGCTTCTCCAAGCCTTCAATTTATAGACCTTTGGTTATACAAGAAACCATCTATGGTTTACAAAACCATGTGCCAAACCTCTCATGAGGTGGATAGAATTAAAGAGAAAGATTTCGGTCTAAAATTAGGCTCTCACATTCACAATATTCTCCCCTATTTTTTACCCTTATAGATGTCATAAAATATGTCATAATCTCTAAAAATAGTCCTTCCATGATATACTATCATATGGGAATCTTTTTACTACTCCTATTTCTATTTTTAGAGCACTGACAATGCGAAACGACTGTAAGAAAATCTTGATTGAATAAATCAAACAAGGTTGAGACACCTTATTTCCAACAATAGTTTGCGTTTAGAAATGACAAGACTTTAAATCTATATAGGAGGTATATGAATATGCTTTTTGACATTTAAATTTGTTTGTATGTGAGTTTTCACCTTGTAAATGAGTTATGATCTGGGTATGATCATTAATATGTGGTCAAGGTAAGTTGATAGTGGTGTTCAGTTTTGAGGGAAATTTTGACAAGAAAAATAAAAACATGGTTACATGACATAGATCAAAAAATATAGGAAGGAATGTAGTATGCTTTGAGCATGATTCAACATTGAAATGAGGTATTTAAAGAACAAGGTTATTTGATAGTTGAGGAGTTTTGTGAAAGGATATTGGTCTAAGGAGAAGTTAGTTGAATCATGGTATGAAAATATTTTCATTCATTTGTTTGATTGTATGATTAGAGTCATATGGGTGCAGTCACAAGATTTAAAGGTTTAATGATGATTTGGTACATTGTGATAAGAATCTTAAAATATGTAATAAATATTGAAAATTATTGAAGCATCAAATAAGTAAGGTGGATATTAGGGGAGCAAAATATCTCTCAATTATAATCAAGTAAGAACATTGGTCGCATCGACTCAAGGGGAGCTAGTAAAACTCAAATTTTTGATGATACAATTTTGATTGTAGATGTTTAAGGTATGCTTTATTTAGTTTATGACCATTTATTTGTCCCTATAAGCCTGAATTTGCACATATATGGAAGTACGAGATGGAAAAAGGTCCTAGTTTTGTTTTGAAGAAACCTATAACATTTGAGGATGATGAGGTCTTTTTGGTAGTGAAAAAAAGATTGGTTGGTAGTTTCCTAAGGTAATCTGGTCTATTTTGTTCATGTCATGAAGCCATGGTGTACTCTTAGAGTTATGATTGATCTATTCTGAAGTTGTTATCATATATTGAGTGTCAAGTGATCTATTTTTAATGAGCACAAATCATGTAATGTTGGTTTATTGTGATGAACATATGGATTGTGTTCTTTTAATATCATAATCATATGTTTTGGAAAGGAAAGCTAGCATAAGAACATATATCCGATCTTGTGTGGAAATTTTTTGAGACCTATAATGGTATGTACTTGTTGATACAGAATGTATGGACTTATGAGAGAGAATATTGAGGAAAGGGGAACTGAATAAGATTTCATGCTAAGAGACCATGTTGATCAAGGAAACATGATAGTGATGATGTCTATGAAGCAGTGTATGAAGTCAAAATAGTATGTTTAAGTCTCGTAGGGATCTGGTAGTAGGTTTTTCAAGAGGAGTATTATTTGCTAAGACATTGAAATATTTAATTCCTTATCCGAGGGGGATTCAGTCAAAATGAGATCTACATTTTCTTAGGGGGAGTCTTCTGCGTGTGTGAATATAGGTCCATGAATCATCAAGTGCATTTTGTGTCAAGCAAGTGTGCATAAACCAAAGGGGGAACAAGTAAGTCTATGTTTTTATATTGTTGTTTTTTCAATTCAATTTGTCATAGTATAATTTTTCATAGATGTCAAAGGTGGGGATTTTGATAGGAAAAATATATTTTAAGTCTTGATAGTTCTTACATACTTGAATTCCATCAAAGTTTCTAAAAATGGTTGTCATCAATGAAAAAGGAGGAGATTTCTCAAAAATGTGAAAGTTTTGTTATCATTCATGTCAAGTAACATTGATTTCAAGGTGTATTGGTGTTCCTAGGTGATTACATGTTGTCTTTGTTGAGGTGAAGTTTCTTTAAGTGTACCATTAGTGTCTTTGTATGATGTCTTGGTGCATTTGCATGGCTTACTTCTTGGTTGAGCATGGTCTAATGAGGGTTTCATGGCTTAATTTTTTGAGTTGTTTCATGTTTACTGGAGGTTTTTGAAGGTGTAGAAAACATCTCTAAGTTTGATCCATGCTTTCGTGAAGTTTTTTTGGTATAGAATATCTTTTTGGTGACGAGTTGCTTGTTTTGTGGTTTTAGGACTTCTTGTGTCCTAATGGAGGCCTAGATGGTTCTTGGTGATAGTGGCAACCTACTTGGTCCTATGGATGATTTTTCTATGATTTTATAATGATTTTTAAGTATTTTTACTATATTAAGGCCTAACTACATGTTTTATGACCCAAAGAAGGGTATAAAGGAAAATTAGAAAGCTCATTTGAGCCAGTTGTGCAAGTGGAGGAAAAGTGCAACCTAGAGAGGAACTTGTGGAGATAAGAGGAATTTTTGACCTATAAGAGATCAAAAAAATTATGTGATGATATTCTATAGTGTGATCATCTATGGGCAAGATAGGTCATATGCTCAAATAATCTTGAAGAAGAAGCATGTGTTGAAGGAAGGAAAGATAGGTGTTTTTCAACGATATAGAGAGGAGAGTGAGCTTCCTAGTGTCATCTTCAGTTGTAGCAAAAAAAAATCAGTGGTGAGAAACACTTTTAGGTGGATGATTTTGTGTTTAGTCATCTTAGGGGTTTTAGCTTCCTTTTAGGATTGGTGTCCTACTAAACTAGGGGATGGTGATCCTTGTGGGATTAGCATCTCACTAAATAAATATATTATTAGGTGTAATATTCATATGAGTCCTTTATTTTGAGTAATTTAAGTAGAGGTTCAGGTGGGCTTTCTTCCCCTTGAGGGTTTCCCATATTCATCTTGTTTCATTATGTTATCTTACTTATGTGGATGGTGTACATGTTTTGATTGAATGTTATAATGGTTGAATGAATCATGAATGATAATGAATGATTGAATGGTTAAGGTTGATTGATCACACATGTAAAATAAATTGAAGTAAAAAAATTTATGATTGATTCACCCCACCCCCTCTAAGTCATTGTGCTTCCAACAAGGGAATCAATATTGATTCCCTCCTTTTCAAGGATTTTAGGTTGATATAATTCCAACCACATTCCTTTTGGGTTAAATGTGAGTTGTAATTTTTTTTGGAGTTTTATTTAGCTTGTGTGATTTTTTTATGGGGTCATACTGGTTATATTTATTTTTTATTTATTCATTTTTTGTTTTATTATGGTTATGGGTGGTGTATGGGGTAAACTAGTGAGTATGGGTGTAGATAAGATTTGATAAATATAGGGGGCATATATATGGGTATGAATTAGGGTGACTTAATTATAGTGTCTGTAAACCTATCTCCTTCATTCTGCAAGTTAGGAGAATTGGGAGCACTATGTTTCTTAATTCAACAGAATACTAAGATATAGTGTTTCACAAATTTCTTAGAGCACTAAAATTATCTAAGTTAAAAATAATAAGTTATTAAAATTTTCATGGGGGTGTAATATTTTATAACATTTCCTTCAAATAATGAGGGTAGTTTCTAGTTAAAGGTGCCAAATTTGGTGTTGAGAGGGCCTCCAATACATTTTCCAATTCTCACATTAATAAGTTCATTATTCTCTAGCATTATATTGATTTACTTAAAAATGGGTTTCAATGAAAAGGAAACCAAAATATTATTTTGAATTCATTGTAATGGATAAATTTATTTTCCTAATATCTTTCTCATTCATAGAAAAGTTCACTCATATTATATTGGGAGGACCCTAGTTTCGGGTAATGTGGGCTTATACCTTAGAAAATTGATTCACAATTTCACATATGAATGTGAAAGAACTTATTTATCCCATATTGGGTCATACCTCTTATGTATTAACTATATTACATTATTTATAGACCCTAATTGCATTCATTTGTGCACCTATCTAACAGCTTTATCAAATTGTGAACTGTCTAAACAAGTTTTTGATGAGTATAAATTGTTGTGCTTACTTTGTATTAATAATTCAATTAATTAATGAAATTTTATCTTCCTTATAAATCAATATTTTTATCAGATCTCTTTGACCCAAAGGGCCTTCGTAGAGGATCCAAGGTGTTTAGTTGTTTGTTGTGTAGTTATTCTTGTTTGGCATGGAGCTGATCTGTTTTGTCATTGGAGTGATGTGTAGCATATATAAAGTCTTGGTTGTGTGGAATTCTGATGCAACCTATAGTTAAAATTATATAGGAGTACATGTCGAGAAAAAGGCATGAAGAATATATGCAATAAAAATAATATTGTGTGTGGAAATTTCAGCAACGACAAATTTTCTCCAATATGGTAGAAATATCATAATAAATGATTAGTTTACCAAAACGATGGATTCCTTATCATGGAGTGATTATAAGAGTTTTATGGTTTCTAAATAGTATCTTTGACATCACCTAATATATAAACCAATAACCTTCCTAAAGTGTAAATCTATTTAAACATAGTAGAGGTAGCAATCTTTACGAGATGAAATTCAGTCTCTAGAGGATGGTGGAATGAAACCTACACTCAAGAAAATGTGAAGACCAAAGCAAGTAAGAATTTACACATACCTATTTTATTTTATTTTCTGCTGATGTTACCATTTGGTGAAAGCAAGATTTGTGTGTGAAAAAAATGTGGAGTAAGGTAGTGAATATTAAAGACAAAAATAATTGTGAACCCGTGTATGAAGATAAAAGAAATGTCAGCCCCAAAAATATTATTATCCAATGCTCATCTCTTGAAAGATCCTAATTATACAACCTCGGAATATGAAGATGTGCACCATTCTCCTATTTGAATATTTCTAGGAGATTTTCACTTGCATATTTTCTCATCCCATCGACGTAGATGAGAAAATGAAGTATGAAAAGGTCAATGCAAAATCCTTGATGTTGATCACTCTTAGCATTTTTGATGAGGTGCAACCACATATACATGATGTAACGACATCAAAGGTGGCATGTGATAATCTCTCCACTATTTACAAACCAAGGAACTTGACAAATATCCTCCATCTCTAGTCAAACATTCATAAATTGAGTATTAAAGAAGGTGAGAAAGTAGAGGAATCCTTGTGTCATGTGGAAGAACTATGAGAAGATCTTGGAGCACTTAGAGAATTAGTGGAAGATAAGTTGTTTATCCCTCTCACACTCTAAAATATTCCTTCATAGTTTAAAACACTCATTACCATGAAAACAAAGAGGTGAAATTTTCCAAACTAGTGAACTTTCTATGACATGAAGAATTCATCCAGACATTACACAAATAATTTGAAGAAAAATTATTGATCTTGACGAAGTAGAAGTGTCGAAGCCTCACAAGGGAAAATAAGAGAAGCAACATCATAGAAGAAGCCACTAGCAAGCAAAAAAAAAAAAAAAAGTCTCCGAAAGAGAATTTATGGTGTCACATATACACCATGAATATGCACAAAACTATAAATTGTTGGTATAATGGCCTCACAAAACACCATTCTAGATAAGAGATCACATCTAGCTATAGTGATTCAAAAAAACAAAACGGTGTCGTACTAAAATAAGTATAAAGGACATTTTGTGGCCCATCCAGATGATGTCTCAGATGAGGAAGTACTAGAATCAATAAATTGTGATATCCATAAAGATGATGTTATTCTAGGCTCCCAAACATCACATCCATACATAATGTTTGGTTGATTAACTCTGCAAAGATCAAGAACATGACAGGTGATAAGAAGTTGTTTAATTCATTAACTGATTGACCCACTAGAGATTGGTTTTGAATTACGTACAATAAGAAGTATCTTGTAGAAGGAATCGAAATGTCACCATTCCTCTCTGGACAAGAATTTTTACCCTCACAAAGGTTCTCTATGCTCTAGGATTGACCACAAATCTCTTGTTTGTCTCTTAACTATTGAATCACAAGCTCAAGGTCGATTTCATTATATATAAAGGCATAAAATCATGTTTGATATCACGAGAAGGTATGATACTTACTATAGATTTTTTGAAGGATTGTTTATTTGCATTAGATGTAGTTTCATCCTTTGTAGTTACTTTATCTACCTCCACAAAGGGAGCCCACCGCACTCTGATATTATCAATTTAAAAATCTTAATTTTAGTTCCCTCTATCATATTAGTTATAATCCAATGGTACGAGGACTTCCTCCACTCTCCCATTCATTACCTCTTTGTCTTAGATGTCTGGTGGGAAAAAAACATCGAGATCAATTCGATTCAAGTACCTTCCATTACAAGAACCGTATTGAGGTCATGGATACCGATTTGTGTGGATTGTTGCCTACTTCATTTTAGGTATTTCAGATTCTAGTTGTTCAATGATGACTATTCCCACAAGACATGGGTTTTATTTCTTAGAAAAAATATTGAAGCATTTTCCAATTGTTCCAATCTTTTATAAGTGAGTTATTCAAAGAAACTAGGCAGCCCCTTACTATCCTTCACTCATATCAAAGGGTTAATTCATGTCAAATAAATTGTTTTCATTCTATAAGTATCATAAAATCACACAACACTTGTATTCTCCCTATACTCCCCAAGGAATGGAATTATAGAACATCGCAATTAGACTATCATGTAGATGGCACACTCGTACGCTTTCCATAGTGAAGTTGAAGAACATATTTTGGGAAAAATCAATCAACACATATTTTTATTTTTTGAACTGAGAAGCTAAAAATATCTTGTAGGAAAAGACACCAAGAGGTACTTTGAGTAATCATAATCCTTCAATTTCTCATTTGAGAGTATTTGGTTTTAAAGCATATATGGATGTACCAGATAATAAGATTAATAATATTGATGAAAAGACATTACAAGGCATATTTTTGGGGTACTACTTCAAAGGCATATCATCTCATGAATCTTGATACAAAGAATAAATATGAGAGTAGAGATTTGGTTTGTGATGAGTCAAAATTTGACTCATTTCCACAGAAATAAGATTCAATATCAACCTCCTCTCATGGATTACTCTTGCATTGAGATGATGAGCATGAGGATTCTTCACATAAGAAAGATGATAAACAAGCAGAATTATTTTGTGATCTTGGTAATTTGGAAAATAATTTTTCACATCAGTAGTAGCATCAAAATCTGAAGTGGGTCCAAAGAACCATGAGGGACTCCCAATTCAACTCTCTTACAAATACTTCATCAGGATCTAGAACAAAAATATAGACAAGAAATGAGGTAAATCATGAACTCATGAGTTCATTGGTTGATAGCACCAAACCTGGTACATTTTAGGAGGCACTAAATCAGCTAGAGTGGAAGAAGGCCATGGATACGAATATGTCTCCTTAATTTAAAATCAAACATGGGAACTTGTCGATCTTCCTGTAAGAAATAAATCCATTAGCTGCAAGTGGATTTTCAAAACAAAATACAAGAAAATGGATCTATCAACAAGTACAAAGAATGGCTAGTTGTAAAGGGATATTCTCAGTAGGAAGGAATTGACTACAATGATACCTTTATAACCATTACAAATATCAAAACCATAAAAAATTATATGAATTAAAACACCAAAAGGATGGAAACTTCAGCAAATGGATGTAAAAAGTGCTTTCTTGAATGGTGATCTCAAAGAAGAAGTATACATGACCCATCCAGAAGGATTTTTTGATGAGCAACATCCTCATAAGGTATGTCATCTAATTAAGTCTCTTTATGGACTTAAATAAGAACCTAGGGTATGATACATTAAAATAGATGATCACCTATTACAACATGGATTCACTCATAGCCCCTTTGATTCAAATTTGTATATCAAAAAGATAGGCATAGAGATTGTCATTTTGGTTTTATATGTGGATGATCTTGTGATCACATGGAGTTCAAAAAATCTCTTCAAGATGTTAATAATGATTTGAAGAAATACTTTGACATGAAAAATTTGGGGCTACTTCACTATTGTCTTGGCTTAGAGATATGGTAGAAGAAGAATCATATTTTTATCTCCTAGATGAAATATGCCAAGACACTCCTGGAAAATTATGGCATGTCTGATTATAAACCTATGTCCACTCCAATGGAAAAAGGTTTACAACTTTCTATATTATAGGATTCACCTCAAGTAGATGGTACTTACTGTATAAATTGTTTTGGGAGTCTTGTTACTTATCCTATACTAGACCATAGCTTCTCTTTGTTGTGAGATATCTTCCAAATTCATGCAAGAGATGAAAAAATTCATTGGGTAGGAGTGAAGCATGTGTTGAGATATTCCTGAGGTATAGTTTACTATGGTATAGAGTATAAGAAAATAAATTAGTTATTCTTGCAAGGATATACAAACTTAGACTATGTTGGATCTATTGATGATAGGAAATCAACTACATGTTATATTTTCATCTCAATTCTAGACATATCTCATGGATAAACAAGAAGCAAACGTAAGTTTCTCTCTTATCCACTCGAGGCATATTATTGCATCGCAAAAGGATATATGTGTAGAGTGATTTGGTTATGTCACATTTTGGGTGATAAGGCATTCGAATAAAAGCCACCCATTATTCATTATGACAATTAGGGTGTGTTAAAGCTTATGAAGAATGCAATTTTATGAAATAACAATGCACATTGAGGTCTAGTGTCATTACATTTGTGAATAATTCTTGAACCACCACATCTAACTCTAGTACTACCTAAAAAATTCTCAGATAACAGACATAATCACCAAGTATCTTGGCAAGATGAAATTTGAAATGTTTCAGAGGTACATTTGTAAAAAAATGTAATAATGGGGAATGTTAGCTTAATTAAGTATATTACATTTTTAATACAAAATAATTGCATTTGGTTATACACTTATCTGGTGGTTTCATCAATGTGAAATGTCTAAACCAGCTTTTGATGAGTATAAACTAGTATGATTGCTTTGTATTAATCCTTCAATCAATCAATAAAAATTTATCTTTGTTTAGACTCAATAGTTCCTTTGGAGTTCTGGGAGGAAGAATTTTTCTAAAATAGATAAATCAATTAGGATTATCATTATTCTTGATGTAGCCACCAAATCAAGAAGATAGCCTGTGTTGACCATAATATGTTTTTATGTGGAGATAAACAAGTTTGTTCAAACCTCCATAACCTTTTCTTGTAAATATAATAAGTGGGCATAAAAATTAAATATGAGAATGAATCCCTATTATTTCAATCATATCATAAATTTTGGAATTCAAACACTCAATGTACATAAAATATGAATAAGTTTTACAGTAAATAGGAAGTTGCTTCAAAGTAAATTAAATGTAGGAGAAGAATCATGTGGAACCATTCAGCTGATGATTTTATTTCAATGAACAAGAAAAATATTCCAAACATAAGAAAATTAATCTTTACTCAAATGGTATGGGAAGATGGAAACCACAAACAAAATAATAATAATGATCCAAACAAAGTTTCAAAAGAGGATTTAAATGTCAAAAATTTTATGCAAAAGATGGAATCTTTGAATATCCCTTTCGTGGAGCTTGAGGATGGAGGATCATGAGTAAAATCAAGAAAATCAAGAGGCTATAGGGATTTAAGATGATCAAGATGAACAAAAGGAAGAAGAATTTACAAAAATGAGAAATAAGATCCTCCACAAGTTTTAGTAGATAATGTTTCTCTAATCAAGGCTTTGATAATGGAGGATAAAAATGCTTTGGAAATAACTCAATTTGACCTTGAGAATGGAGAGTTTGGAAAATTTTATCTTGAAGCTACTTGAAAGTCAATACCAGATCTTAAAGTTACTCAAATTCAATATCATGTTCTAGATCTATGAGACATAGATATTACAAAGACATGTCATGAACCTCGAGCTCAAAACATAGTGAATGGGGATATGGATGTAATTTTGTAAGAGAAGTGGATACACACTACTTCTAATGTTTTTTAAGGAAGATACCACTTAAAAATTTATTTGGACTCGTACTAGGAATAGAGAATGAAAATTGAGGATCATAGACTTTTAAGAGGGAGCTAAGTTTAAGCAATATGAAATTAGAAGGTTGGAAGTAAAAGAAATATAGGTACTTCTTAAGGTTAGAGAGGATGATAAGGACGTGAATGAAGGTTGGAATATGGTTTATATAGAAATAATAAAACCAAAGAATGGGCCAAGCTTGGTCGAATATTTTATCATAGTAACAAGAATTTCCAAATTAAATGAGGTAGCTAGATCCAAATATCACTAATTGTTTATTGAATTTTGTTGGTACATCCGACTATAAATGTTAATTTTTTGTTATATAAAATAGTGAGATAAATCAAGGTTTTTTAAGGACACCTTTTGAATTAGGCTTGTTGGAAGTTGGAATTGGTGTGGAATTTAATGTAACATATTCTCGGTGTGTTCAAGGTTATGGGAGCATTTAAAACCCTTACCATTTACCTAACAAAAATAGTTAAAATATCACACAAGATTTGATGTCTTTGTTAAATGAAATGTCCAATTATACAATTAGAAAATAGTCAACTCGTTTATACTTTAAAATGGGATTTAAATTCTTCATAAATTACACTAGAAGAAAATATTAACAATTTTTTATAAATCTTACTAATAATTGATTTTATAGATGTAAAATATGTTAGCAGATATTAGAAAAATTAAAACATCTTTCATAAATATTAATAAATCATATGTTTGGCCAATAGGTCTTTATAAGTGTAAATTCTAAAAAACTATAGATTTGGTTATCTCCTATATTTTAAATATATATATCATCTCCAACCTAAATAACCAAAATAACAAAAAAGTGATAGACACAATAATTGTAAGAATAAATGAGTGGTAGAAAGGGTGGTAGGTTGAAGAGGAATAGTCAATATATGTTTAATTTATATTGGAGTTATGGAATATGTTGAGGGTTTGAGGGGTCAAATATGAGTTTGGATTGGTTAAAGTAATTATAACAAGGTAAGCATTGAGTCTATATCATATTTCTCCCTATTTCAATAATGCCATCAAATTTTACAATTGGGCTTCTCACTACTACTTCCATAAGTTATTCTCCATCTCCAATTACAACGGGCATCACAATACAATTCACATCGCCTATGCTTTTTTATGAATAAGATATTATATTACATTAACAAGTAAAATGATACAAGATAATTCAAAAAAAAAGTGGGTGGTATGAGAACACGCTCTAAAGCCACAAACAACTAAGCCATGCCAAGGACAAAAAAACATCTACATATTTATATTGTGTTGCTATTTTTTTATTATTGCTTCTATATTTTAAACTTTCTTATTACTTTGTTTTACTTCAAAGTGAAATCAATCATTATTTTAGGTTAAAATCACAATATGATCTATGTGACTTAATCTACCCCGATTTCTTGTGAATTTGGTTTTGAGGCAAGGGAAAATATAACTAGAGTAACACATATTACTTGTGGAAAAGTAGAAACAACATATTTCCCTAATCTAACCCTTCCATATTTATAAATGTTCAAAGTTATTCCCTCAACATAATTATAATTTCATGTTTTTATAACATTTAGTCAATTTAATTTTTATTTTGTATTTTATTTAAGGATAAAAATATAACTCTTTTGGAGTTTTTATGTCATGTTCTAGGATATAAGGAATCAAAATTTAGTCTTTCAAAACTCGAATGCCATAGGATGTTTCCTATCTATTTGTTCCAAGTCGGCACTCCTTTCATTGCACCACCAAATAGAATCATTAAGTAATTGTGTAATTTTCAATTTGAAGAGTTTAATTAATAGATTGGACATATACCCTTTGTGTGTACAAAGAAAATTCTAATAATTATACATGTAAATTATATTGGTTTGTTTTGTTGAATATGTTATTGGGATGGGTTGTAGATAAACTCTTGTATTGACATCGTGATATTTCCTATCGTCAAATTCGTAAAACATGTTTTCAACAAATATTGGTGGAAATGAAATTTTACATGATGTTATGTAATATGTTTCATTAGATGGACAACATATTTCAAAAATAAAATGTGGAGATAGAGATAAATTTGTAGACATGTATCTAATTTTTATCAAGAATGACATCCACAGATTGTATTCACATGATAGTGCTTACATACATGTCTATTTGGATAGTGGAATATTAAAGGTATCAAAATCTCTCCTATAAAATAAATTTTATAAAATTAGCATTGAAAAAATCCTCAATTATGATGTGACATGTTTATGTTTTTTTAGGTTACATAGTAAAAACCATAACTCCCATTTTGAAGTATCGTAGAAATACAATGATTAATTGAAACTTTATTATCCCATTTATTTTATGTTTGGATAATTTAAACATTAACCTTTTATCATCACAAAATTAAAATTTAATTTTATGCTTAGAAAATAATGTAAATAATTATATTGCATTCTCTTTTTATATGATGGGGAAAAGTAATTTACTTGCACACTCATAATTTATAAAGGTCATATGTCTAAGTCATTATTTAGTTATTCATAAAACAATATTTTTGTGATTATGCGTGTAATATCTTGCTCTTTTAACACCAAATTTTTTTATATCTTAAGCATTCAATTGACCATGATCGATGGTTTGAGGTCACCAGCTTGAGAGTCTTAGCTCGCACCGGAAAATATGTTAATATTTGATAGCACCATTGGCAATGTTCGAAAAATTTAATTGATGACTTTTAAGAATGATATAAAGGAAATGGTATTATGTTCGTGTACATGTTTGTATTTTTGAATGAAGTCATATATATATATATATATATATATATATATATGGTTATTTTGGTGGCATATGCATTATTAATACAAAGATATGTATTTAAATGACGTTAATGAAAGTGTAAAATTTTAAATATTAAGGTTAGTAAAATGGATGTGTGTGTGTGTGTGTGCGCGTGCGTGTGCGTGTGCGTGTGCGTGTGCGCATGCGTGCGTGCGTGCGTGCGTGCGTGCGTGCGTGCGCGTGCGTGCGTGTGTGCGTGTGCGTGTGCGTGTGCGTGTGCGTGTGCGTGTGCGTGTGCGTGTGCGTGTGCGTGCGTGTGCGTGTGCGTGTGCGTGTGCGTGTGCGTGTGCGTGTGCGTGTGCGTGTGTGTGTGTGTGTGTGTGTGTGTGTGTGTGTGTGTGTGTGTGTGTGTGTGTGTGTGTGTGTGTGTGAAAGGTTAGTAAAGAAATGGTTTAGACCTTAATGGTCTATGGCATATTACAATTGGACATTACTAACCTAGACCTAAGGGGAAACATGGTGAACATAATCCTAGACCTTGGTGGACACCATGTGAGCTAGACTTGAATGATCTTAAACTAGAAAAATTAAACGAGGTTGGAATGTGGTTTATGTGGTAGGTAATGTGTAAATAATGGAAATTGTGTGGAAAATTAACAATGTGGAATTTTTTTGGTTTAATGGCCATTAATGAGGTTGACTCCTCGGGAGAAGTTAGCTTCCCTAAAAGCTAGCTCCAATTTCATTTGTATGCTCATCTCTCTCATGAGATCAGTTTCTCCCTTTGGTTCTTCGATATTGTTTTGGGAGGTAGGGAAAATGGGATCTCTCTTACGCTTTTTTTTCCAACCATGAGCATTATTGTGAGCTCGAATTTTCCAAACTTCCTTTTCTCCCTCTTGTAACCTCCTTTGAAAGTAAAAAGACAATACTGGAGGTGAAATATTTCTCTTTGCAATAAAACCAAGCATGAACTCCTTCCTTACTCTCTATAACAATTTTTTTATGATTTGATATTGGTGGTTTAGTATTTTGTTGGTGTGTTTACTGGAAAACATGGGTATGTGGTTATAATTTTCATTTGACTATAGTAAACTTCCTTGCATGTAAAAATAAAAATTGGCTATTGATATTAATCCTTTTTAGAAAATGAATACGATCTAGGTTTTGTTATAAATCCTTTCATGTGAAGGAAATATAAATGGAGTTGGCTTATAATGGAACTCTGTCTTAAATATGAGCTAACCTAGTTGATTTTTTCTTTATTTATGGTAATAACTTTCAACTGGGTAAATTTGTTTTTTTTTAATATGGGAATAAGAGTGAAGAGGTATTTTTATTTATCCCATACTATGATGGTATTATGAGGTGGGTTGATTTTTATCGTGCTTATTTATGTATGTGACCTAGTATAATTTTTTGTTATGATGTATGAATAAATCTTAAAAGAGTATTATTATTTTTCTTCCTTGATAACGATACACAAACTTGGTATCGTATAAATTGTAAGTCATAGAATGAGTTAAACTGGGTATACAAAATGTATGGTTGTTTGAAGGATATTGATGGTGTATTGTTATTTTTTATTTGTAAATGAAATATGAACTGGGTTAACTTTAGTATGTCTTCTACACTAATATGAAACAATACGGTTTCTCTTATGGCTATTTGAAAAATTATTAATTGGTATGTAGTTGCATTCATATATCGTAAAATTTTTAATTAAATTAATTAAAAGGAACGATAACCAGATTGTACTAAGCCGAGAACACAGATGCTAATCAAACACCACGATCAATAAGATGAAAGAAATTGGCGAGAATAGCTTTACATAAAACCTTTGTAAATAAATGAGCAGCAATATCATATATTATAATGGAACTTAATGCAATACATTGAGAATGGGCCTTGCTTAAATAGGCAAGGAATAAAAATCTAAGAACCAATCAAGATCATAGATCAAGCCATAAATCGAGGAAATAACTAGTATGTCAAAGAACTAGTCAAGACCATAGATTTATGAGAGAAATAGACATCAAGGATCTAGTCAATACCATATATCAAGGAAAGAACTAGTCAATACCATAGATCAAGGAAAGAACTATACCTAACAACTAGATAATATCTCCTAATATCTAAATAAGATAAAAGAAATATCCACACACATAAGTGGGTGAGGATGAATACAATAAAGGTAAATAAAGTACCTAGGTGAACATGAGCTAAGGTAAATGCCTCCTCCAACATTAATGGTATAAAATATGAACTGGTTGTGGGATTTTTTTAGTTGGTATTTGATGTGTAAGAGGAACTATACCATACTCCATTTAATAGTGTGGATGTAATACGGTCGAGTTCTTTGTATTTTAGAAGAAATGATAAGTTCGAGTTCTAAGGACTTATATTATGTTATATTTGAATGTCTATCTTGAATGCAAAAGGGTATAGTGGAATAGAAGGTCATATGGTTTGTTCTTGATTGTACAAAAGAGTTTTTTTTTAAATTGAATGCATTAAAGAAATATCTTTTGTTTCTTAGAATTAAAGATTCATGGGTAACACTAAATTATTTTGATATTAAACACTTATATATTTATAAGGCATGACAATTATTTGAAATTATTAAATAAAAAAGAGTGATTTATATTCATTTTCTTAGGTATTACTTTATAAATATGTGTTTGTTGGATTTTCCTTCAATTATTTATTTTAAAAATATTGTTCATGTATTCTCTGAATAGGAGGATGTACAAGTTTAAAACAAGACGTATTCTTTATTAACTTACAACTATGTATGGTAGGATGAGTTGGGATGTTCTTAAGGTATTCTTATGTAGTTTGTAAACAATAGTCATAATCATTTAATTGAGTTGTTAATACTATATGGGATGTTTATTGATTGGATAGTGTTTGTTTTTTACCATGTTCTTATTTAGAGACTAATACTTTGAATGATATTCTTTCATTATTGAATGTATAGTGGTTTTTGTATGTATTTGGAAGGTAAATGAAAATACCTTAGTAAGGACTTTACATATACAAGAATATTGGTTGATGGATGATTGTGAATTATTATTTTAGATTGACATATTAAGATGACTCTATTGTTAATACCTTAAAGATATTATAGTTTAGATAATATCCTCATATGTTCATTTTAATCATATTGTTAATATCTTATTATAGAAATTACGTTCAGAGGATAGGAAGTAGTCTCATGCTATTTCTTATGAACTGACACATGTATATTTCATTTTTAATGATTGTACAGGTAAACAATGAAGCTATGAAGTAAGCTCTTGAGTTGATTTTCATACCTTGATGTATATGATCATAAGGTCTTCCATCTATAGACTTTACCTTTTCATTAGGTTACAGTGGTGTTGTATGATTTCATGATGAAATATTGAATGAAATAAGGGTTTATGACCCTGATGTAAAGTTGTAATTATGAAATTGGTAATGAAGGATTTATTCTTAAACATTTTTAATTATTGGTGAATAGTTTTTTTGAAAAGGACTATACCCTTGTATAAAAAGGATCAAAATCCAGATATTACAATAGCATCAGATTAAAAATTATCAAAATCATGATATTACAATAGATCCCAAGGGTAGACAAGTATTCTTCTAGGAAAATTACCACTAAATAACAACCAACAGAGTATATGCAAGAAAATAATAGCAATAAAATACCAACTAAAGTGTAGAGAATAAAATGCCAAAAAAGAGGTAGTGATATCCACTTCACTTGAAGGCCTTTTAAATATTTTATTTCATCTCTAGGAGGGAAGTGAATAACACCAATGTTGTAACCTAAGAAGTATCATTCTCATCCACCTGGATAAAAACTTGGTCTCAAGCCGGCCCCTCCTTCCAAATATTCTCAAAAATGTCTCTCATCATGCATACATTTTTAACTTGTGCTTCCAAAATGTGTGTAACTACTTTGAAGGATGAAAGAGTAACATATTGAATGTATCTTACTCCATGGAGCCTAGTATCAAAAGAGTGGAGCTTCTTGTAAATCTCAGCAATCTGGATATCTTCCAAGTTGAAACTCTCATCTAATTTTCTTTTCCCTAGCTTCTTTAACAGTTTTTTACCTTACCCTCTAAAGCTCTAGTTTCCTTCTCCATGTCATCAATTGTCCTTTCCAAATCTCCTTTCTTATCTTCCTTTAAAGACAAAATGCCTTGAAAAAATTCAAGTTCTTGATTTTTATTGCTACGAGAATCCTCTTTAGAGGGGAAGGGGGATTAGGGGTGTAAAATGGATTCTTTGATCTAAATTTTCTTTGCCCCATTGGGTTTGAAGGAATAGGTACAGAAGGTTAAGGGAGAAGGGTAGGATTAGGGCTAGGGTTGCGATATATGTGAGGGGTTTGAGGTTGTGTTGGTGTAGCCGAAAGATGGTTGATGTAGGGGAAGGTCCCTAGAGTGATTCTAAACTTACAAGATGGGATGCTCCAAAGATTTTAAAACGTAATGAGGAAAGTAGAATTTAACATTTATCCTAAAATGATTGAGAAAAATAAGGTTATTTATGGGTACAATGATGTATCTACCTTCCAATGTGACATATCTCACCATCATTCTACCAATGCCATAAAAAGGAGTTGGAATTGAGGCCACTTTAATTCCATCTATGAAAATATCAAGCTCTTCACCATCCTCAAGAAATTTCTTTGTCTCCACAGATTTATAAATTCTTCTATTGAAGAAGTGGTTTCCTTCCATATCAAGCCATGTAACCGAAGAGATCATCTCCTCAAAGTGGCGGTGAACAAGATGCCCTCATGTGTCACAATCCTATCCTTCTATCCATTTGTGAATTAGAAGGAGATGTGTTGTTCATACCCATTCATTCTCTCAATCAGATTAGTAACTCCTTCAATCTATAAATATCTCTAGAGATCATTGTTCCCCTTCCAACTGGGTCACATGTCAACTCTAACTAGTATGGCACACCACCCATTTTGGATTTGAATGTATCAGTCTTCCTCTTTATCTTTTATATGTCAATGAAGTCACTACTATACCTCTTTTTATCATCCTTTCTCTCTACCTAGAAAGTGTGTGGATTTATGAGAGGAACATGGCACTTAAGGATGTTATTACACCGACTAGTCATTGTAATAATTTCTTTTTCCAACCGTAATAAGTCCACCTCACCATTATGTTTGAGTTGTGTTGTTGTATAACTCATTATAAATAATGCTTTGAACATTATTAGGTAAATCTTCATGATTGTACCAAAATTGTAATTTCTTATTGAGTATCTCATAATTTTCAAGTGTTCCCGCCACCTTATTCCCCTCCCTATAGGAATGTGAAATTTTGCAATTATTGAAAGAATTTCATATATTAATAGCCTCAAAAATAAATTCTTTAATCATCCATCTTGGCAGGTTCACCTTATTCAAATGGTTAATGATATTCATGGAGTATCCTTCTATAACAATGTTAGAAATGTTACATTCCTTAACTAACTTGATTCCCCATAATGTTGTTAAAGCTTCAATATAATGATTGGTTTTATTTCCCATGTTTCCAAAGATAAGCAATAACTATACAAAGCCTTTTTGATCCATGATTATTCCTCCTCCCCCATAAACTCATGGGTTTCCTTCAAGCTAAATCAAAATTAAGCTTAAACAAAAGATTGCGAGGTGGTATCGAGTGAACTAGAGACCTATCAATGCTAGTATTATCCTTTCTCTGTAGATATCCAATATCTATACTCCAAGATGATAGTATATCTTCCTCCTCATTTGGATAATTTTTGTTTTTTGGGGGTCTGAATTTCTCAATATTTTCTTTGATAGCAATAGTAATATCCTTGAGAAGCTTTACAGATTAATTTTTAATATCTTTAAATATGATACCATTTCTAGTTTTCCAAATTCTCCAGATGGTGTGTGGAAAGACCAGATTCCATAGTATTTTAACCATGAAATGTCTATATGGGATGTACCACTGATTCCAAGCCTATAAAACATCATGTAGGAAAGTATAACACAAATCAAATCTAGAAAATATTAAGCCCCATAACTTAGTAGTATACTCACAGTGCAGCAATAGATACTTCATATTTTCAAACTTCACTCTTGCAAATACAACACATATTTGGCATAATGAACCCTCTTCTAATAATATTATCATTAGTTAAAATATTTCCTTTAAGGGAAAGCCAAAGGAAATGATTAATCTTGGGGGTTAGCTTTTTCATCCAAATTTTGCTCCAATTGAAGTCATTTTGCATATTAGCAAAGCATAAGTTGTGACCAGATTTGACATTGTATTCACCATCAAAAGAGTTGGTCCAGATAAGCTCATCCTTAGATTCAATCTGACTTAGTGGAATGAGAGAAATTTGATCTTGAAGAGAGGAGACCATTGGTTCCATATCAGAAATGTCCACATGAAGTTGCTTCCAAACCTTCTTACCATTCTCCATACCTATGTAATCCTTCACCTTACTCCCATACTTTTCAATAAGAATATCCTTGATAGCACCAAACTTGTCCCCTAAATCAAAATTGGCCCAATTGTCAGTCTATAACTGAATATCATTACCATTTCCCATCTTCCATTTACATCCCTTTGTGATATTGTTTCTGATTTTCAATAGATTATTCCAAAATACTGAACCAATAGGGATATTCTCTTCAAAAAGAAAAGTGTGAACATGATTTTGTGCCAAGTACTTGGTTCTTATGAGTTCAGTCCAAGGATTTTCCTCCTTTATTAACCTCCAACCCATTTTAGCAATCAGGGATGTATTCATTTGTCTTATGTTTTTAATACCAATTCCACCAAGACTCTTAGGCATGCAGACTTGTTCCTAAGAAATAAGGTGATATCTAAACTTGTCCTCAATACCATGCCAAAGAAAGTTCTTTTGAATTTTTTCAATATTATCCACTACTGGTGAAGGTATGATGAACATAGACATGATATAAATGGGAAGGTTTTGTAGAGTACTCTAGATAAGAAAACATTTACCAACATTAGATAGCACCGCACCTTTCCACCCAGTAAACTTCCTTTGAAATCTGTCCAATAAAGCATTACATACATCCATAAATACTTTATTGGTACCAAAGGGAAACCCAACATAAGTAGTGGGTAAAGAATTTATGTTTCATCCCAATATAAGAGAAATCCTCTTTTTCCTTTCCAAAGGAGTATTAAAAATTATACATATCTCTTATCAAAGTTAACTTGATGTCTAGAAGTTGCTTCATAAAACTTAAGAATAGTCTTAATATATTTTGCCTCCAGGATAGAGGCCATTAGCAGCAATATGTTGTCATCATAAAATTATTGATGAGTTGTTGTTTGATTCAAAGAAGTAGGCTTGAAACCTTTGAGAAAACCTACATTAATAGCCGTAGTGATAGATCTACTAAGAATGTTAGCCATTAAAATAAAAAAAGGTGGATATAGTTGAAAGAGGGTTTAAAACCCACAAGTGAGGATCACGAGGGATGATGTGCACATCAATGGATGTGTGAACGGTAGTGTGAAGAGATCTCGGGAGGAGCGAGCATCAACCGAATGTGCATGCAAAGATTTGAAACATGGGTAGAACCTAGTTAAGCCATAAAACTCTCTTATATCTCATAGATCAAATGGGGTGTACATATAGGAGGTGTTGAGTAACCCCTAGTGCTGCAATCATGACAACTCAAGTGGAGAGGGGAGTTACATTCCTAGAATAGAAGTGTAACTACCAATGACACATATGACACACTTTGATGCGTTGACACGCGACGTGATGACACACTAATGCATAAGAGAATCTCATAATGACCCCTAAATGACACATGGACCTACAGGTGAGATGACTCACCTAATGATGTGGAAAATAATACACACCAACACCCCCTTAATCATAACTTAGGATGAGGTGGCAAGTCAAAAATGAGAAATGGATCCCGACACAAAGCCTGATGAGGTTCCCATGTACAAGAAAAAGATCCCAAGCAGTGAAGGAAAACCCAGGGGAAAACATCCACCACAAGAGAAAAACACACTCTCTAATCTAGGAAAGATGCCAAATATGGGTCTCGGCCATAGACGAGCCTGAAAGGGTACCCATGTACCAAGAGGAAATCTCTCAGAAAGAAGAAGAAGAGAGAAGAAGAGGGAGATGAGAGGAATGCAGAAGATGCCATGGATGGATCTAAACTCTGCAGCTCTAAGAAGTCTCCCGAAAGAATGGCAATGACAAGATCCTCTACCTCTGGACTGAAGAAGAGCCACCCATAATGAACTATGTTCCTTCCCTTAGGAAGGACAGAAATGGAGTGCTTTGGAAGTCCGCCCACTCCGTAAAGGAAGCCGAATGCGAGTAGCATGAAGAACTCTGAGTTTGATGCATGAAAGTGTGACATAGGTCTAGTGAGTGAGTGCCAAGGAACCAAAGGTAATGCTATGTGCGTAGAACTATCAGAGTGAAAAGAGGAACACCCGCAGAAAGGATGTCCAAGTGATGTGAAAGGAACAAAACATCCTCCACAACAGAAAAGGGATCCACAACTGAGGGTGGATCAATGAAGGTCTCTAGAAATGTGGAAGTGACATGATTCCCGGAAGGGGCACTCCTAACAATAGAGATGATGAACTCCTTTGAAACACCTGTAAAAGGATGAGGGACCTGTAGAGCATCAAAAGTAGACTTTGCAAAAATATGACTAAGGTCAGGTAAATACTCATCCCAATGAGGGGGCTCAACAAACAAAAGAGTGATGTCAGATAGGTATGAGTCATCCAATGAAGGTAGAGGAGTGAAGTGGGCCTCACACACTGGAAGTGGAAAGGAGGATGGTGTAATGACTATATGAGGCTGAGTATGAGACTACTCGATATCTGATGAGATGTGGGATGTGGAAACACTCTCTGGAATAGTGAGAGAAAGAGGAGAGAAGTCCTCTGTAATGCTCTCTGCATCAAAACTGGGTGCACAATCCTCATCATCAGAAGTAGAATCAAGCAATTCTATGGCATTGGGCTGTCATCACATAAAGAAATGGAGGAGAAAACTCAATCAACAAAGAACAACAATGGTGGCGAGGTGAAGGATCTCCATAGAGGGACTGAAGAATGCTCTAGACATGGTGAGGTGGATCTCGAGTCTCGCCACATGAAACTAGAGAGAACGAGATACATGCATCATCATGTGACCAAAGACATGGTCACAAGTGTCAAGGAAGTCCTCCAGATGACGATGATCAGTGGGTGTAGGAACTGGCCCAAGCAAGAAGGGTAAAATACCCTCGTGGGTGAAGTAACGTTCCATGGAAGCATGCCAAGCTGAATAGTTCCCTCTCCCGGTGAGAAGTGGCGAGAGGTTGTAAGGAAATCCTACGATGCTCAAGTCTGGAAAGAGCACTCTCCATGATGAAAAATGCAAGATGCACAAAAGCAAGATGTCAGACTCAGCCAATAATGTGTCTGCATGTGAAGGCCCAAGAGTACAATCAACCCCCAAGAATGTGGCACTTTATAAAGTAGTGCATTTACAAAAATGAAAATGCCATCACGTAGTGTGCAAAAAATCATGCAACTTTGACTAAAGAAGCACTCAAAAATGAGCTGCAAGTCAAAAGTTATGGCATTAAAATGATTCCCATAATCGATGGAAAATGCCATTAGAAACTGCAAAAATGCATTAAAAAGTGCTCAAAACACGTGCAAAGGGTATCGTGTGACTACTCGTTGGAAATGGCATCAAATTTTAGTAAGGGTTTATTTTTCTTGTGAGGGGGGATTAGCCTCCTGCCAACCCCGGACCTCACCCTCTGTCTTCGACATGCGTAGGAAGGTAAGAATACAAGCAAAAATAGCCTTGAAATTTATTACAATGCCATGGAATGTTTTTTTAACCTCAAAACATTAAAAAAAAAGGTTTTTTTAAACCGCCAAACAAGTTTAAAAGGTAGAGAGGGCCCACATTGAAATGTTATGTGGTGGCGGCGAGCTATGGTCTTGGTTGACTAAGCCATGTTAAGCACCTAGCCTGTGGCCGATAACATGTAACCGTCCCGATTTGATGCATTGCAGGTCGCTAAACAGATCATTTGGAAGGTGGTACACTGAGTGGTGAGTCATTGGTGAGATCTTGTTTCTGCAGATGTACCGCAGATATGGGAAAAATAACAATTATTGTTAACCAAGGTAAATTGTTCATAATGGAAAGAGAAGAGACTTTCGATATCAAAACCCATGCTTGAGCTCTTGGTTACAAGGTTGAAGCCACATGCCAATGCACGAGTTGAACAAGGAAATTCCAATGCAAGTTTGTAGGTGGAAGTAACGTCCAAGTAGCAAGAGTGTTGAACGGTATTCCAAAATGCGGGTTGAGTGAACGGTGAGGAGGCACGAGGAGGTGCGTGTAAGTCTTGGAAGCGGTTTCCAATGCAGAGGTGAGGCTTGTAGGTGAGACGGCTAAGCATAAAACCGTTGCAAAGGAGAAAAATGCAGGGCTGAAGCGACTCTCTGGCCAGTTTTAAACACAAATAATGAGCCTCCACATGTAAATAGAATAGCACGAGCTTCGGAATACGAGATGTGGAATGTAAAGAAATGCTCCAAACCATACAAAGCTTATGTTTCCTTTAATGGCAGTGTAACCAGTCACAGAACTATGTAACAAGTCTGGGTACATTGTTGTACAACTCATGAATAAGATGATCCAACATCGAGCTCCCACAAATACATAGAGCTATTGGCATACCAATCAACCGGCCACCACTAACCCGAGCACCAAATGAGCAGGGTCGGTCATTTGTAGAGTGTTGAATTGGGAAGAAGGTGAATCTCATTTGAATAGGGAAAAGGAACATGGCAGTGGAGAATCATGAGCCAACGTGAATGTAAAAGGCCCTCACTCAAGAAAAGACAACATAGTCCGAGTAGAGGATGACCACGTATAAGCAAAGTCTGAGAAAAACCAAAACCCAAAATGTCAAACCAGAAATGAGTGAGATCACCACTGTAAACGAGTCAGCACGCATAAAATGTCCATACACAAGCAACCTCGAGCCAACAAACCAAGCACAAAACCCTTGAATAATGCAAGCTCAAGCTACTGCGCAAAAGTTGCATGCAAACCTTAAAGAATCCCGAAAACCACGAACACCCCAAAAAGAACTAAAATCACACAAACAACTTGAACAGAGGTATAAACACCTGAATCAATGCACTGAAGCACATAACGGAATATCCATTACAACACACGCAATGAGAACTAGATATCACTCTGGAAGCCGTAAAACATGCACGAAATACCGAAGGGTGCATGGATCCACAAGGTCTTCTCTGATACCATGAAATAGGGTTTAAAACCTGCAAGTGATGATCACGAGGGATGACATGCACATAAACAGACATGCAAACGGCAATGTGAAGAGATCTTAGGAGGAGCGAGCATCAACCGAATGTGCATACAAAGATTTGAAACATGGGTAGAACCTGGTTAAGCCATAAAACTCTCCTCTATCTCATAGATCAATTGGGGTGTACATATAGGAGGTGTTGAGTAACCCACAAGTGCTACAATCATGACAACTTGAGGGAGAGGGGGAGTTACATTCCTATAATAGAAGTGTAACTACCAATGACGCATATGACACACCGATGTGTTGATGTACCGACGTGCTAATGCACCGATGCGTAAGATAATTTCATAATGACCCCTAAATGACACATGGACCTACAATCTCACCTAAGTGAGATAACTCACCTAATGATGTGGAAAATAATGCACACCAAAGATAGTATCTCCATGTCTTATGCCCCTTTTGTTTGCAAAGAAACTCATTGTAACTCCATTAACTACCATAGAAAATTTGTATGTATAAATACAAGCTTAAATAATTTTTCTAAATTTAGTATGAAAGCCAAACTTCATCAGTACCTTGTCCAAAAATTTCCAAGAGACTCTATCAAAAGCCTTATTCATATCCAACTTTATGGCCATCCCAGCTTTCTTACTTTTATCCATGGAGTGAATTGTTTCATGAACCATAATGACACCATCTTGAATGATCCTCCCTTTAATGAAACCACTATGTTGTTTTTAGATCGGAATGGAGAGAATATGTTGAATTCTGTGGCAAGAATCTTAGTGAAAATTTTGTAAATGACATTTACTAAACTGATGGGTCGAAATTCCTTGAAATATTTAGCATCCATATTTTTAGGAACTAGCATTATATGAGTGTTATTCATCTCTTTGATTAGATCTCTAGTTCTATAAAACTTGTTTACCGCTTTGAGGAGATCTTCAAAAAATATCCCAAAATTTTTGAAATAAATTTGTTGAGAAGCCATCATGGCTAGGGGCCTTATCACCTTCTAAAGCAAAAAATTTCTCCTTTTAACTCTTCAATGGTCACTATTTTGGTGAGGTCTTTAAATCTCTCATTAGAAATGAGATCCCTTGGGATGGCATCTAATAAATAGGAGGTTGTTTCTTCATTATAAGGACTAGTCTCAGTGAGAAGATTATTATATTATCTCAGTACTTCCTCCTTGATATCATTTTGATCCTTAGTCACCATGCCATTACCAATGGAAACCTTAGAAATTTCATTATAGGACTTATGTTTGAGGGTGGTCATGTGAAAAACTTAGTGTTTCTATCACCTTCTTTCAGCCAAAGAGCCTAGGATTTCTATCTCTAAAAATATTCTTCTCTATTATATATATTATGGAAATATGCGAACAAAATCTTTTCAAGATGGTAGTCATTAGAATCCATACCTTTAGTAGCTACTCTTTGCTCAAGATCCTTCAATTCTTGTTTAAGATCCTTTTTCTTTTCAAAAATATGGCCAAAACTTCCTTGTTCCATACTCTCACTCTTTTCTTAACATTTTTCAATTTTTAGACCAATTGGTATTGGGAAGTGTCTTCACCATCCCATTGCCACCATTCTTTAACTCTATCAAAATTTCCACATGATCAAACCACATTTTCTCAAATTTGAAAGAGCTATGAGATGGTTTAGACCAATTAAATAAGCTTAACACTATTGGATTATGGTCTGAACCAATCCTAGGTAAAGATGAGAGATGAAAATCCTAATTTAAAATCCAAATAGTAGAAATAAGATCTCTGTTAATTCTAACCCGAATCGATCTTTACTAATTCTCCTATTTAACCAGTGACCGGTTTACTGCAGTTTCAATATCCATAAGATTCAGAGAAGAGACAAAGTCAACAAAATCATCCATTCCTATAGTGTAATCAGTCTTACCACCTTTCTTTTCCATAGGGTTGAGAGGGGTGTTAAATTCCCCATAATCGCTTAATTATCACCAAAGATATCTACTTGTAAATTCCCTCAATTCCTCCCAAAGCTTCCTTCTTTCAAGAATAATGAATTGGGTTCATAAACATTGGAGAGGATCCATTCCATATCATTATCTAAATCAGGAAATTTAATAGCTACATGATTTTGAGAAGTCAAAAGCATATTACTAGATAGGATTCTATAATTCTAGAAGACAACAACACCTCCAGATGCACCTTGAGAATCAAAACCAAAGTGAACTCAGATTTATTCTAGAAGTTATTTTTACACTTAGCCAAAGATTTTGTTGTCATTTTTTCTCTTTAATAGCTAAAACTATAGGCCTACATGATCTTATGAATTCCTTGAGCATTCTCTATTTAAGACCCCCATTGAGTCCTCAGACATTCCAAGATAAAATATTCATCTTAAAAATATGGGGGAAGTGCTTTCTGGATGGCCCAATTGTTTTTACATCCCATCTCGTAATATATATTTTAATCTCCTTCTTTCGACATTAGATTTGGAGGGTCTAACTTTTTTAGCACTAATACCAATATCTGTTATCTTCTTAACAGATGATTTTTTCACCCTTGAAGTGGAAGCTTCCCAATTACCAATTTTCTTTTTTTATCATTGTATAACACATTAGGAACTTCCTCAAAACCCTTCATTATTATTTTCTTGGTTTGGACTTTAGTGAATCCATTATTTAATTCATTACTGCAATCGGTAAACATTTTAGTTGGTTTAGGTTTTATTTCACCCTCTTTCTTATTATATATTTCTTGTATAACCTATTGTTGTGAAAGTGCTGAAATGATGTTGTTAATCGATTGATCACAAGATGGTAGAAGAAGCAGAGACTATTGAGAGGCCATTGGAAACTCTTTAGGGTTGTATCCCTCAGGTGATGCATTTTATTTTATCTCATACAAATCCTCCAAAATGGATTATAATGGATCCATCAAAGAATCATCTCCCATAAGCTTCTCCAACTCATTAAGATCTCTTGTTGATAAAACACTTCTTTGAGGCTGCTCATTAATCTCAAGGTTTTCCTAAATAAAAAATGTCAATTTATCCTTTCCCTTATCCAATTGAGGCTCCTGAAATCTTTCCAAAAGAATGATATTAACCCTAGAGTTAGCTTCATCAACATTCATGATAAGATTGACTGACTTATCTTGTTCTAGATTCTCTTTCACTCCTTGATCAAGAAGTATATCATCCCTTTTTGGGAAGGGAGTATTTGGCTTCCAAATATTTCTATAAATATGTTCCCTCCTTATGGTGGTTTTAAAACCCTTCTTGTTATTTTATAGTTCAGATTTGGTGGCTTCAGACCTATTTTCTTTTGATTTCCCAGTATTTGTTCCTGAGAAGAAGGATTCGCCACCTCATTTCCTTTAAGTTGATCCTCATTATTCAAGTCCTTATTTTTATTAGAATTGAAAGATGAATGATCCATCTTAGATCCATAATTTTTCTTAGGGTTTCTACCCTTATTTCTCTGCTCTTTATGGGATCCTGGATTAGCAGCTTTAGATCTAGGGTTCTTCTTAGAGTTTTTAGACTCCTTATCCTATTATTTGGATCTTTTTGAAGTAGGACATTTGCTAGTAAAATGCCCCAATTATGGAAATTTTTACACCTCAAATGGAACGTTTCATATTCAATCACTTGTTTCCATGGGCCAAGCTTGGAGTACAATATGATGTGATCTAGAAGTTATTTTTCCATTTCTGAGGAAATACAAAACCTGACATAAGAAATCCTTGATATGTTTATGGTAGGACCATCACCTCCTATAGGGGATCCAATAGATCTAGAAATATTTAGTAAGATCTCATCATCCCAGTATTGCAAAGGTAACCCAAGAAGTTTACACCATATGGGTATGGTATGAATATTATTAGTATTAGGGTTGAATCCTGGATACCAGATTTTGATGAAGATTCCCATAATACCCATACAACAAAGTTCCAACCAATATCAAATATTCAAGATCTATTTGTTGGTTAAATTTGGAAAGAAAAAATCCTTTAGGCATGGTTGTAATCACAAGATCTCCCTTGGGCTTCGACCTTCACATTTCCCATTTTCTTATTTCATAAATGTTAGGCCTATACCCTAGAAACTTACCAACAAGAGCCATATTAAATTTTCCTATTTCCTATAAAGGCATCCCATCCATCAGGAACATGGATGTGGGCCACACCTTATTTGTCTTTATTGCTATGGAAAAAATAATATCCTTGTGGAGTCTCGGGGTCTTAGGGCCCACATTTTTATCAGGAGGTTCCTTCAATATTCCCGACCATGTGTCGACTCACTTTGAAATCTCATTTTTTATCTCTTCCCGAGGAGAGACTATTTAAATAGCCACTTTGCCACCAAAATTTAGGCTTTCAAAAGGAAGTACCTCAAAAACCACACTCGCAAAACCCTCTCTCTCACCCATCAACCAAAAAATAACCAAATTGAACATTGTAAAAGTTATTGTATTCAATAAATTTATGAAAACCTATTTGTGTTATTATATGTACTGAGAAGAAATTATCTACCTTGTGATAAAGGCTTATAGATTATGTAATATTGTCTCTTACTAATCAATTAAATTGCCACTAGACTCTTAGTAATCGTTAATTTCCCTTAAAATGTCAATTAAGGCCACATGAAAGAAACAAGAAATAAAATGGAGTGGTAATAAAAGCATAATGAAACAAAAAAGAAAGCGAGAAGACTAAATTAGTAAACAGAAAATGATAACCAAGATATGGATAAGTAAAATCTATTTGCTTGTCTAGTGTAGAATGAAGACAACCTGGAGGAAGGAGAGATATTTAATCAAACTCAGCTAAAGGAGATAATCATGGAAAATATAGTATTAGAGGAAAAGGAGCCTGAAAAGGAAGAAACAAAAATGGTTGTACAAGATATCACAGAACAAAATAAGGTAGAAACCTAAGAAAAAGAAAAGAATCGTGAGAAAGAAGCTAAAGAAGAGACTTGGAAGAACTAGTAATAATGAAAAACATATACCAAGATGCACAATAGGAGGAATAAATAAGGTAAAAGGTCATATAAATAAATGTAGAGTAAGAAAGAGAAGATAATGTAGAAATAAACAAGACATAGACTCTGAAAAAATAGATGAAACTCAAAACCAAATACATCAAGACTTCAAGATGTTGGAAAATCATAACATGAAATTTCAGGCAAGAGGACGTAACAATAGAGGCAAATATTGAATAGAATAAGGAATAAGAGGTGGTAAACATGGAATAACCTCTATCTTAGGAACAAATAAAAGAAATAGTGACTCCTATAAAAGGGAAAAATAAGAGGTGGGAATATTTCACATCTAACCCCAAAAGAAAATGTGATGTAGGAAACATATCAATGAGAGGAAAACCATCTACAAAATAATAACAAAACAAAAAGAAATCAAGATGGACATGGTAGTAGGGAAACAAAGAACATTGGACCTAAAGGGTTCTAAAAAACATTCAAAATGTTAATAATGTTTGACATCACTTGGAAAACTAAAGGTATGGTGACCTTAGCATGGTAAGATTTATTTTTTCCTTGTTTAATAGCTTAGGATTAAGGAAATAGGATTTAATAAATAGATTTGAGAGATCTCTTAATTATAAAATCAAGGAGAATTAGTAGCTCTAGAATATCCTTAGTGTGGGCATTTTCAGTGCTTTCATTGAATGTGTTTGTGGGCACGACCCTCATATAACTACACAATTTGTCCAAGAATAGAAGGACAAATAGATTGATTTCAAGGGATAAATACTCCCAATTACTGAGGGCCTTATTACATAGGTGACAGGCATGAGCATGCAAGGGGCCAAATTTTTCAAGAATAGAAATATCAAGGTTGAGCTTAAGAAACTTTTCTTGGAAAATGATGAAGAACTGAAGCATGTCTCGTGTGGCATTAAAATATTCTCATTGCCCAATCCTTATGATGAAGTGGTGAATTTGATTGTTAGTTATTTAATGCTTAAAGGTAGACACCATAGGTTGCACACATATCACCTCATTTTTCGAACCATTTCTAGAGGCATGTTCTTGTAATTATTTCTTTCTACATTATCCTTTCATTTTAAACCTCTATTAGTAAGGTTCAATATGGTAGAAGGATTTACCCCTTACACCAGGTTGTTATCCTCCTTATCTATCTCCATTTCAAGGCCAAGTTCAAAGTCCCTTGTAATAAGCCACCTTTGGTCACCCCTCCTCCTGAAACTCACACCCATGTGCTTAGGATTAAGAAAAGAGAGAATCTCATTGAGGCATCTCACTCAAAGTAGGAAGAAATGGAAGGGATTTTTGTTAATGGCCTTCGAATTTCGGAAAGAAAGCCAAAAATAAATTCGACTTGAGATCCCTAATTTTGAAAGCCAAGTGAAGGCTATAGCTAATAGAAAATAGGATTTGAATGCAATGAAAGGAAGTCAAACAAATTACAAGTTGAAAAAATGGATAAGATATTCCAAAATGACTTAAATGACTACATAACAAATGTAGACTTAAAATACAAATTTAATGGGGAATTGTGTGGATATTCAAACCAGGCTCATGAAATTTACGGCCAAGGAACTCAAAAATATCTCGCACCAAAGGAAAATGGAATGAAACCAAGAAAATGAAGGAGCTGGATTAGTGGGAGAAACACTTCAAGGAAATCAACAAAATCTCCACACAAATCCAGAATCTCAAAGGAATTCTATCTTTTATTTTTTTGAGTTCTTTTACTGGTTTGTTTATGGTTGGATGTTGGTACTTTGGTTATGTCTTTGTTTCTAAAATATGTTTTGATATTAGGCTCCTTTTTGTACCTTGAAATCTTAATTGTAATATATGGATTTTAGATCCATTTTGCAACAAAGAGGGACCATGTCAAAACCCTCTTTTTACCCTAATATAAAAAAAAGAATAAGATAATACTCATTATGAGATCTTAAAGAAATTAATATTAAGGTGGATTTTAATAACTAGTAGCAAGGAATGAACCAAATAGAGTATCATCAACTGCCATATGGGATGTTAATATGTTAAGGAAGTACATGAGTACTAAATGGAAATGGTAATGATATTATCTTTATTTCATAATAGGAAGTTATTATGGAAATGGATATTCAATCTAATCATATTTAACAATAAATAATTATAAATATTCAAAACAATTATTCGAGAGTTATTAACTCTTTAGAAATCAATAAATAAACACTTATGAATAAAGGATGTTAATATCTCTAATTAAGAGACTGATTAGTATACTAAATCAATTTAATTGCTTAGTAGTTCATAATCCCATTAAGATGAGTTTATATAAAACAACCACTAAATTAAACTATAACATCGATAGAATATGAAGTTAAGGTTATTATAATTAAATGATATAATAAGCCCTTAATAACCTCATATGACTAAGTTTCAATTAAATAACCCTACTCTCAAGGTATAATAGTAAGAGGTAATGAGGCTACGATATTTAACATTAAATACAACGTAGACTAAATATATTTTCTCAACAACATACATCTACCTAGACATAGTACTAACTAGGGGTAGTTACGAAAAAGGGAAAGAGGTCATAATAGAATTATTTCCATTATGTGGTCTCTCCATTTTCTCGTAAGAACCCTAAATTAGTTATGGATATTTTAATTTATGAAGATGGTCTTGTAAAGAAAAATTCCTCCTTAACATGTTCACCTTCATAAATAAAAATATTCAGATAATTGTGTCAAGATAAATGTTTGGTGATGGAAGACTATATCTCTAGGATTTGTGTGGTCTCAAGATACACTATTTATGGATGGAGAGAAAACTTTGGCCAAATTAATGTAAGTGGATGATTTAATTGTCTATTCACCATATTCTTAATGATATATGTCAAATACCAGAATACGAAGATTGAATTTTGTGGTAGACATTTAATGATGGAAACATATTTGTCTCAACCTTGAAAAGGTAAACTGAACATACTAAAGATTGTATGATTACTCTTAATTGAGTGGAATGAGGGAGAATTGAATAAATTTTCTTAGTTGCACAATGTTTATACACGAATAGTTATCGATGAATAAATCAAATTATTATTGACTAGTCAAGTTCGATATTTGATTTCTCTAAATAATCTTTATTTCACTTACGATATTGAATATGAATATTTTTGCAATTAAAAATATCTTTGATTTTTGGGAAATTATTTGAGATATTACATTTTTCTATTAGAGCTAAAGGTTTCATCTCTTGGACTTAATGGGTTCATTACGATACTATGAAATTACTTCTATTTTAACAAAATATAATGGTAAGAAGAAGAATGAATAATGATGTTGCAACCAGTTCAACAAATCATGATGGAATAACTAATGAAAATTAGATGAAATACTTTTAGTTATCCAAGACACCCGTAATTGGATTGTTTCCTTAGAGAAGTAGGTTTAGGTGATAATGAGAATCATGTGGAGGAACATGAGGAGGAACCTGAAGAATAACATCATCTTAGGAATAAAGATAATGAAAACCAGGGAGAGAATAAAAAATCTTGCATGAACATTGAATTGGATAAGGATATAAAAAGAATCAGTCCACCAAAGTTTGATGGGACTGCCTTAGGGGATGGAGTATAAAATTGGTTAAGTGAAATGCAAAATTACTTTGAGGTGAGATATTTTTATAAAGAAACCAAGGCTATGTGGGGAGTATTTCAGCTCTCTCATGAAGCTTCCACTTGGTGGGACAATCAAAAATTAGAACTAGGAATTAAAACCTCAACCATAACCTAGGAATAGTTCAAAGGATATTTTCATCAATGTTAGCTTCCCCAACTTGTATTTTGATTAGAAAATGATATAATTATAGAGTTTAAATCAAGGGAAATTATTGGTAATCGAGTGTTGGAAATGTTTCACTAGAATTCTAAAATATGTTCCCCAATATAAAAGTGATGAGAAGTTCGAATTCAAAATTTTATCTTCGCTTTAAATCCAAGCATAGGGGTGAAGTGATTGTGCATGGACATTCCACTATGGAGGCAAAGTGTTGGAAAATCTATATAAAATAAGAACAAAAGTTTTGTGAAATATTTGTTGCAAGGGAGGGAAAATGATATAAAATAATTGCTAACTCATCACCTTCCTTTTCTAAAAATACTTAGAGAAAAGGATTTAAAAATGAGGGAAAACCTAAAAGGAAAAATATGGCTAAAAAAACTGCAATGAATAACATAGAGGAGAGATAAAACAATTCGGGTTTTCAAAACGTATTTAAGAGATAGGGAATGAAGGGGTTATTTTAAATGCAAACGTGATCATTATGGTAGTAATTGTTTCCAGAATAACCAGGAAACAATCAACAATGAAAAAATAATTTTGGGAACAAGGAAACATTTTAGAAAAGGATGTATGTTGTTGTAGGTAATTATGAGGTTGAAAAAAACCACTCCTATATAAGTAAAGGGTAAGTTGTTTGGCTTACTTGTTACTATTTTATTTGATACTAGAGAAACTAAATGCTTTGTTTCTTCTAAGTTAGCTTCAAAATTTTCTATAAAAGCTAGATACATGGAAAAATTTTGGAATGTTAGATATGGTAATAATGTTGTCCATAGAGTTACACAATGTTTATTTTAAGAAACTTTATAACTTTTTGATTTTACTATAGAATTGAACCTTTTTGTAGCTCCTTTAAGGACTTATGATGTTGTAGTGGGCATGAACTAGTTTTCTCAAGACACAAGAATCTCAATATTTCCTACAAAAACAAATAATATTCCTTGATGATCAACATAAATAGTAGTAATACAAGGTGTAAAAAGATATTTTATAGTAAGACAAATCTCTATTATGCAGTTGAAAAAGGCTAAAAACAAAGGTTGTATGTTATATGTAGTAAAAATAATAGATTCCAGCGATGAAAATGAACCAAAAATAGAATATTACCCTCTTTTAAATGAATTCAAATTTTTTTCTTGAAGATCTACTAGGTTTAAACCCAAAACGATATTTTGACTTTATCATAAACCTCAAACTAGGAACTGAGCCACTATCATAAGAACCATACGTAATGACTACTATATAGTTAGTGGAGTTGAAATAGAAACTTCATATTTTTTTATCCAAAGGATTGATCTTCCCAAGTGTATCACCTTGGGGAGCACCAATAATCTTCGTAAAGAAGAAGGATGGATCTTTAAGACTGTGTATTGACTATCGAATGTTAAACAAGGTAACCATTAAAAATAGATATCCCTTGCCTAGAATTTATGATATTTTTGATCAAATGATAATCGCCTCATTTTATTCAAAGATTTATCCGCAATCAAGATACCATCAATTGAGATTTAAATATGAATACATCCATAAAACATCTTTTAAAACACATTGTGGGAATTATGAGTTCACAATTTTACTTGTTTGGACTCACTAATGCATTTACATCCTTTATAAATTTAATGAACAACATGTTTTGGGAATACTTAGATCAATTTTTGTTAGTATTCCTTAATGATATACTCATATATTCAAAATATATAGAGGAACATGATAAACATTTAAGAACAATTTTACATATTTTAAGGAAAAATAAATTGTATGGCAAGTGGTCAAAAATTTATTTTTAACCAAAAATAAATACAATATTTGGGTGATATAATCAATAAAAAGGGAATTTTAGTAGACCCGTCTAAGATAAAATCTATTATGGAATGGCCAACTCCTAAGGATGTACATGAAGTTAGAAGTTTCATGGGACTAACTGGTTATTATAGGAAGTTCGTCAAATAATTCTCTAGAGTGGTAGGTCAAATCACTTCCTTGCAAAGGAAAAATAAGAAGTTTGTGTGGGATAATAAGTGTGAAAAATCCTTCAACTTATTAAAGAAAAATTTAACTTCAGATCCAATCTTAAGGGTTCTAGATCCAAATGGAAATTTTATTGTAGTAATAGATGCTTCAGGAGAAGGATTGGGAGGAGTCCTTCAAAATGAGCATGTAGTAGCATTTGAAAGTAGAAAATTAAAATTACATGAATAGAATTATGTTCCTCATGATTTAGAGCTTGTTGTTATTGTTCATGCATTGTAGGTTTGGAGACATTATTTGTTAGGGAAACCTTTTGAATTAAAAATAGATCATCTAGGTTTGAAATACATTTTCACATAGCCAAACTTAAATACAAGACAACGTAAATGGTTAGAACTTCTATCAAAGTATGATTTCTATATAATTTATATAAAAGGAAAATAGAATCAGGTAGCATATTTCTTAAGTTGTAGGAAGCATATATCTATTATTTAAACTTTAAGAACTAAGTTCAAAGATGAAATTAGAGAAAAATTTCAATCGATTCTTATTATCAGCTAGTTAAAAATGCACTAGAAAATAATCCTTGTGAAAAGAGGTATGATTGGTTCAATGTTGAACATGATGCAATTTTACATTATTTTAGTATAATATATATACCTATATGGAATGAATTAATAACTAAAGTAATTAAATAATTTCATGATGCACCTTATTCTCGTCATCTAGAGTAACCAAATTGTTAACTCAAATAAAAGATAATACTTTGGTAAAGGAATGAAAAAGGATGTGATGCAAGGGCATCACTACAAGATTTATTTTAGACATGAAAATTCCATTTTTAGTTTTCCTAGGTCTGTGGATGGGTTTAATATTCATTAACATGCCTTGTTAATTATTTCATAATATTTAGTTATACTCTAGGAGTTCACAATATGAATAGGGAAATTTCACTCCATTTTGGTAAAAGTTTGAAAATTTGAATTTTAGAGCCAATTTTAGCATTCTAGGTTAATGAAGGAGGTCATAACGTGTTTTTCCAAATGTGTTGTAGTTGGTGGAGTCCTATTATTGTCTTGGAGATCCATTATGATCTTGGAAGGGGATATTGTAACTCCCAAAATTGTGTAACTCCTTTTCTTGCGTGTAACTTACATGGCTGACCTAGCACATGTAATCATGAGGCTAGTTACAAGGAGTATTTCAATTTTGGGGATAAAAACCATTTTTGTAATAATTTAGGGAATTATAAATCAAAGTAAGCATGTTTTGCAACTCCAAGAAACTAGAAGAAAAACCTTGTTGTTTAGTGTAGAAAGTTTGACTCTGTAGTGTATGTAATTGTTATAATGTGTATTTGATGATTGTAGATTTATAGTGCATGTATGTATTTGTGAAAATATTATATGAATATCTATAAAAATTGTAAGAAGACCATAACTCCGTTATAGTTCTTTGTATGCATGCATTTTCAAATCTTACTATTGTTTGTATGAATAAATTTAAAAACAGTGATAGTGGAAATTCGAGGACAAAGTGTGTGTGTCTTACTAAGGAATATTGTGTTGATCTGTTCTTGATTAATGAAATTATAACTTCAATTTTACTTTGGTTGTATTAATCTTCTTGCGTAATTTAATGAAAGAATGTGTAGTACCTCGTGGTTACAAAGAAGATAAAAACATAACATAGTGTAATTTTTCTAGAAACTCAAGCATGCAGATATTTTTGGTAGTTTTTCAAGGAGAGTAGAGGCATTAGGAATATTATACCAGGTGTGATAATCCTTTCAAGGGTCATACATTTGATCAAGAATTAAAAATAAGCAAGAAATCTTGAAAAACTAACTCTCGGGTCTACACGGTCCTATACACCCTGGAACTAAGGTTTTTAGAGTGAAAAAATGTCACACTCGTGTTTTTTACTAGTGGAAAATTGCCAAAATTATAAGATAGGTCTTTGGAAGGTTCATGAACAAGATTAAAAATGAATATGGTTGAATATCTTCATGGTTTGGGAGATTTTAATGACGGTTTTCCTGAATAGTCGTGCAAGATTAGGGAAACAGATCTCTTTGCAAAGGAAGCATGAATTATGTTGGTGAAAGGTCTTGTATCCTTCAATATTACATAAGGAGATTAGATAGGTGTTATAAAATACCCTAATTTGGTTTTGGGAGTATTTGTAGAGCGTTAAACCTCTGATAGGATAGTAACATAGGACTAATAAGGCCAAACCATGACTATAAACCATCATGGTTACTTAAATAAGATAGGTTAATCACTTAGAATCCTTTACTTTGTGAACAAGGGACCTTTAAAAGGTGGGTGAGGTGATTCAAAAGGCAATAGAGAGTCTTGAATGTTTGATGAACTCATTCAGTCATTGAAATTGTGTTTAAAAACCTTTGGAACATAGGTGAATCATAGTCTTGGGCCTAATCGGTCGAGTTTTATCTAAATGGGCTTAATTGGTAACTTATTGTAAACTAAACCCTCTTTTTGATTTTAATCCTAATCATTTTCAAGCCTAAGAATAGGTTAAAGGAGGATTACAAGTCCAGACTAGAATTTGAAGTCGGGATTTACCAAGAGACAAGGATTCCAAGCCTAGAAGAATGAAATTTCTTGACTAGAAGGATGTTGTTTTGGGAAATTGGTCTAACTTGAGTTATTATTTGACTGAGTTGTATTTATATCTACATCACTTGGTATCAGAGAGTGAAGATAAATTAAAATAATTTGAAAGAGTGGAGGAAAAATTTTATACAATGAAAAGAAGAGAGGTAAAGAGATGGATAAGAAGATGAGTAAAGAGAAGAGTTTGAAACTAATCATGGACCATGGGTACATGATGCCATAGTGGATGAAGAATTAAGTAGAAGAGAGAGAATAATATAAATTAAATCAAGTACATGAGAGGATAAGAGAGAAAGAGTAGCAGAGAAGAATGAAAAGATGATGGAAACAAGTAAACCATGCAAAGAGAGACGGTTAAGAGATGTTAGTTCTTATACATCATATTTGATTGATGAGTGGGATGAATAATATCCAGTAGCTGATATGGTTCATGAATTTATATAGTTACTAATATATAGAAAGAGATAACAAGAGGAGAGAGAGGAAAAGGAAAGAGGAAAGGAGGAAGAAAAGAGAATTTTGGTTTCAACAGGAGAATGCGGTGTTGAAACAAGATGTAGAACAATTGATGATGCTCATTAAAAAAGAGAGATAAGAGAAAATACAAGAGATGGGAATAGTGATGAGCAAGAAATCCAAGTGACCACTTAGATATATTTTAGAGAAAATGTAGAGAAAGATGTTGAAGATAAGGATAAGACAAGAATAAAGAATACTGAGACAAATGGGAAAGAGAATGAGTAAGCAAGAACTAGAGGTTATTAAATATTTGGTGATGATAAAGGACAATAGTGAATAAGAAGTGATAGAATCATTTTTGTCTTCTCTTGAGATAGATGAAAATGATGAGAGAAGTTGGTATGTAGATATAGAGGAAGAAAAGTTCAAGAGAGAACAAAAAGATGTGGTGGAAAGAATGGAATAACCTCTAGGGAAGCAAAGCCTCAATTTTATTAATATAATAATGTGTACACGTGTGTGTTTATAGGTATGCGAGAATGAGATTGAGATAGAAGGTGAAAGCAAGAAGGAGATAAGTCAAGAACAAAAAGAGATAAGTGAATAATATAGTGTATTTTTATGAAAGCTTAGAGAAATTACAAGTAGAGGTAAAAGCCTTACGGTATGCTATAAATACGGTGAAACTATGTGGAAAAGAGATGGAAAATAGTTCTAGGATGGAGGACGAGCTATTACGATCAATAAAATGTGGGAATAAGTAAGTGGAGAACATAAATACTAATGTCATTTGCAAAAGGAAATGAACATGGAAGGTAATGAAGGTGAATATGCAGACCATGTTGAGAACAAGGCAAAGGAAGAGCTTCTAGTGGCATCCAAGGAAGTATACAACTTAGACCTTGGAAAGGACACAAATCAATTAGACTCTGCCATGGAGGAGTATAGTCATGACAAGCATGATAGGACAGTTCAAAAGGACATAGTGTGGCATGATCAACGATAAAGAAAGTTTAAAAAAGATATGGAGGTCAATAATGAAGGAAAACCTCAAAATTTACAAACTAATCTTACTTCTAGTGTTGGTTATGTAGGTGTGATGGATGACATGGAGTTGGAACAGTTATATGAGGAAGAATACATCAAGAAAAGGTCACAATTTTTTTAAGTTTTGAAGATGAAATAGACCAAGGAAATAAAAAATAGAATGTGAAAAGAAATGTAGAAGTCAAATAACTTTCGAACCACAAAATGTGAGCATGGACCAAGTATATAAACTCACTCCAGAGGTAACAAGGGTAGGGTCCAATCCTCTTACAGTTTATGAATTCATAGAGATAGTTGATTTCAGAGTAAGAAGACTTGAAAGGAGCACAACATGGTCATTAAAGACCCTTTAAGTAACAATCCCAATCAAGGAGAATCCTCGAAGGCTATATAAAATTGGAAACAAATAAATAAATAAAAGAGAGAGCAAGTTGCAAGAACAACTCCATGAAAGCTTATTTTTCCCCATTGATAGTATGATGCAAGGGCATCACAAGTAAGAGTTATTTCATGCAAAAAAATCCATTTTTTTGTTTTTCTAGGTCTATGGATGGTTTTAGCAATCATTAATAGGCTATAGTAATCATTTAAGAAATATTAGTTATGATCTAGGAGTTCAAATTTTGGATAGGGAATTTTCCTTCCATTTGGTACAAGTTTGGAATTTTGAAATTTAGAGCCAATTTTGGATTTCTAGGTTAATGTAGGAGGTCATAAGGTGTATTTTCAAGTTTTTGTAGTTGGTGGATTCCTATTATTATCTTGTAGATCTATTATGATCTTGGAAGGGGATATTGTAACTCCCAACCTTGTGTAACTCCTTTTCTTGCATGTAACTTACATGGGTGACCTAATACATGTAATCATGAAGGAAGTTATAAGGAGGATTTCAAGTGGTGAGGATAAAAAAATTGTATAAATGGATGGAATTTATCAATAAAATTAAGCATGTTTTTAATCTCCAAGAAATTGGAATAAAAATCATGTTGTTCGATGTAAAAAGCTTGACTGTGTCGTGTGTATGTAATCGTGATATTGTACATTTGATAATTGTAGCCTTATAATGCATGTATCTAGTTGTGAAAATATTTGGTAAAGATCTATAACAATGGTAAGAATACCATAACTCTACTATAGTTATTTGTATGCATGCATTTACAAATATTAATATTGTTTGTATGAATGCATTTGAAAATTGTGACAGTGGAAATTCGAGGGACTACATGTGTGTCTTACTAAGAAATATTTTTGGTCCATTCCCGATTAATGAAAGTAGAACTCCCATGGTATTTTCTTTGTAGTAATATTCTTCTGTAGTTGAATGAAATAATGTTTAGTTCCTTATGGTTACAAAGAAGATAAAAAACATATCATAGTGTAATTTTCCTATAAACTCAAGCATGCGAGATAGTTTTGGTAGTTGTTAGAGGAGAGTATGAAAGATTTTGCCGAATCGAATTAGAAACAATGCACCATGAAGTAGTTTCACTCAAAAAAATCATGATAGTTCCATTGTAATCACAAGGATCAATCAAAAATGGAAGAACTTACACAACAAAAATAAAACATGCACATAGAGGAAAGACGGTGAAGTGTCATGGCATACTCATAAATCAAGAATAAAAGGGTACATATAGGGTGTTGAGTAACCTAGTGCATGAAACATAAGCAAACCCTAAACCTAACTCTAAACCTAACCCATGTGAGATGACCCTCCATATGTGAGTGAAGGACATATAGGATCCCACACACTAACACCCCCCCTTCATAGAAGGGGGTAGTAGCTATGATGAGTCGATTTGCTCAAGAAGACACTCCTAAACAACTAAGAAATATGTGTCAATGGATCCCAGAAGCTAAAGGCCTAATAAGGTGCCAATATACAAACAACATCTTCCTAGAAGAAGAATAATAATAAGAGAAGGACTATATAGCCCGAAGAAGATAAGTAGCTACATAAGACCTCACCCCAAGAAGAGACCGCAAGTGAAGAAACTTCACTTCAGTGAAGGGCTTGGTGAATATATCTCGTAATCGATCAATTGTTTAAATGTATTGAATTTCAATGATACCATCATGAATAAGCTCTCATACTAAGTGCATATGGATATCAATGTGCTTCATTCGCTGATGTTGAACTGGATTTCTACAAATTGAGATAGTGCTCATGTTTTCACAATAGATAATGGTAGGCTATCGAAAGTGGATGCAAAACTCTATCAAAATACCCTATATCCAAACAACCTCTTTGGAAGCATTACCTGATCCTCTGTATTTTTCCTCTATAGAAGATATTGCAATTACATTCTGCTTCTTGCTAGACCAACTAACAGGACCCGAACCAAGAGAGAAACTATAGCCAGAGGTATATTTTTGATGATCTAAGTCACCAACCCAATCAGAATCTGTGAACCCAATCAATTCAATATCCACCCCTCCATAATAGTGAATGCCATCAGTATAGGTGCCACGAACATAATGAAGGATCTGCTTAGTTGCTTTCTAATGTAGCTCATGTGGCTCTTGCATGAATCTGGACACAATCCCAATAGCATAAGATAAATCTAGTTGAGTGTGAGTCAAGTAAATCAATCTCCCCACCAATTGTTGATAAAGGGTACCATCAACCAAGGGAGTAGAGAAATCAGAAACCAACTTAACCTCGAAAGAAAAGGAGTAGGAGAAGACTTGCAATTGGACATTTGAAAATGAGCAAGTCAAGAGCATACTTAGGTTACAAAATAAAAATTCCCAAGTTAGATTGTGAAATCTGGATCCCAAGAAAGTAATGAAGTAGACCTAATTCAGTCATGGAAAACTTGTTGGCCAAGGAAATCTTCACATAATCAATGATAGAGGAAGAGTTGCATATGATCAACAAGTCATCAACATAGAGAACAAGGATGAGTATGGAGTTATCTTGCCATAGAATATAGACATTTGGATCAGAGTGACACCTAGTAAACCTTGATGTAAGTAAAAAGGAGTCCATCTTGGCATACAAATCCCAAGGGGCTTGTTTAAGGCCATGAAGGGACTTATTTAACTTATAAACAAGGGATGGATCATGGACATAACCCGAAGGTTTTTCCATTTAGATATCTTCCTCTAGGTCACCATGAAGGAAGGCACTCTTAACATCCATTTGATGTACTTTCCATCTGTTTTCTTTGGAAATGGTAAGGTTCATTTGAATAGAAATAATCTTCACAAATGGAGAAAAGATTTCAGTATAATCAACCCCAGATATCCGGGAGAAACCCTTAGCTAGTAATCGGTCTTTAAAATTTTTGACATCTCCATCTACTCCATACTTTATTTGGAACACCCACTTACACCAAATGATTTGTCTTCCTTTTGGAAGAGGGATGAGATCCCAAGTATCGTTCTTCATGAGAGAGGAATACTCATCATCCATGGTAGAATCCCACTCAGAATACCATAAGCCTCTCGGAAAGACTATGGATCGAAGCGAGAGGTGAAGAAAGAGTGGGGTCCAATGGAATCGAGTGAGTACGTCTCATATCTAAAGTATCTCCAACTAAATCTCTAGCAGTTTGCAAATTTTTTCTAGCCCAAAGAGGACCAGAGGATTAGGCTCGATTCGGAAGATTTGTCACTCGAGTGAGAAGGGACATATTCCTTGTGTAACACCCCGATTTTTCACACACAAAAACAACAGTGAAAATACCAGGATACTTTTTTTTACTTACATTTCTCACCACACAATGCCATAAGGCTCCAAGTAAGGAAAACTCAAAGATGCACACGACACTTACAAGTCATCGACTCACATAGACACAAGACAACACCATAGACATGTCGATGCCACACCTTTCCAAATGAATGAATACTAGCAATGACCCAACAATAAGAAAAGGGACTGAGTCATTTTTACTCCCATCACAAAAGGAAGGAACCCCATGCATGCTGGCCTATCACCTAGTAGAAGCTGAGTGCTCACCCGAGGCACGCACGGGTACCGAGTCTCTCTTTTATGTGAGTTTAGTGGGAAGCATCATTTATGATTAGTGTAAGAGTTTTTATGAGGGAGGTTGAAACATACAAGGACCATAGGGCTCAGAAAGCCTCTAGATCCTTGCAGTCACCTTAGACTGAGTACTTTAATAGAATCCAGAACATGCATTATGATAGAAAGAATTATACAAGCATTCATACATAGCATGAAAGGAAAGAGAACTCATATGAGAGAAATATGCATTAAAACCATTGATATCCATGTCTATTTATAACAAGTAACCTCATTATATTCATTACAGAGTGTCACAGAGAGCAGACCACAGTCATGCATATCACTTTGGACGTATGTAACTAAGCTAACAAAAAGAAAAATTACAACTCCATGCTTAGTACATTCTTTCCTGAATACAAATATCCACTCGCAGTAATTCTACAAAGCTCTGCTCACTCTCTAACCCACTATACCTCGTACTTGTATATATTTTACTCCGTAGGCACTTGTATTTATAATTCTCCTACACTGCCAACTCACCTTCCAGCGTCCTTAGATCTAGTGCCAAGTGTCGAATGTGGTCCATGTGAGCATGCTTCTCTAGGCTTGAGCTTTCCACTTTACCTCATGATGTTCTTCTAGAAGATTCCATCTCGAGGCATGCTCTTTCCTAGGCCAGCCTAACACCAGGCTGGCATCTTATCCATGCATAACCGATCACGCTTTTCATGTGTTCTACCCTGGGCACTCAAATTGACTAAGTCCCGAGCCTCCTTTCACGTGTCGCGTGTGCTATGTGCTTCCCTAAACCTTTCTCTCGCACACTTTTACCTTGCGTACCTTTTCATAACTCCCAGGGAACCTACACGCCTATGCTCCTTCATACTTTTCCAATATTCAAGGGGTCCAACATAACCCCATACTATGCCTATTCTCCATTCTCAGAAACATTTTACTTAACCAAGATGCATGTTTTCTAAGGAACTAATGAATAGTCTTACACATTACAAAATGAATAAGGAATGAAAGAATCGGGGAAAGAATGAATAATGGGGGAGTGACATCAATTCAACAAGCTAGGAAAATCCTTATGAAGGTCTACATCTAGCTTATTCCATATTTCAACCTTGCCTGTGCCTTCGGCGAGAGGTCACCCACCAGGGTGCTCACTTCATCAAAACTCAAGCCAACTCCCTGGGTGCCCAAAATGTCCATAATCTACTCCATCTCTTTTCCCAAGTCCTCAAGTTTATCCATCCTTCTAGTGATCTGGGGGTATAGTTCCTTTAGTCGGGCCTTAATTGAGCTCCTTAAAGCCTCAATTGCCTCTAATTTCTTCTCTACTTCAGCCAGAACCTTGTCCCTCTCCACCCTGTTCCCCTTGTTCTTTTCTTGGAATTCTTTTAGTTCTGCTTCAAGTGTGGCAACCAAGGATCTCACCACCTTATCTCTATCTACACATGTATCATATGCGGCATCCGTAGATTGGGCAGTGATCTTAACCTCCACGAGTACTTGGTTGTACTTGGCAATGAGTGCTACCACCTTCAACCTATCCTCCTCTTTCAAGCGCATGGCCACTTCTTTTGTAGATTCTAGGGCCAAGGGTCATCTCTCCATAGTGAGGATGTGCATTAGATCTTCTATACACTCCAGGAGGGATGAGTAATTTTGTGTGGGTGGCGCTAAGTTTGGGTGCTTCAGGAGGATGGTGCCTTTGATAGACTCTATTTTCTTGTAAACTTCCTGCACCTTTACCTTCTCTTCCTTCAACTCACACCTTAACTGTGTGTTGATCAATTCTTCCTATTTCAAGCTCTTGGCCTTCTCCGCCAGTTCTTCTTCCTTCTTTCCTAACTTCACCTCCAGCACTCTGATCCTGTCATTGCACGTGAATAATCTAGCCTCGGTCTCGACCGCGACCTTGTTCAAGTGCATTATAGACTTGCTCATCCAAGAGCTCCTAAGAATTCACTAAGGGATTGACCCCCTTATATTCTGGCAATGTGATGAGTGCTCCTTGGCAGACTTCAAATTTTGGCTCATCAACATGGGACTCAAACGCACAAGAGAGCATATTCTTGGTTCTGGGATATGTGTCGAATTTCTCAAAATACCCCATGGCTATGAGCCTTTTAATGGGTACGGTGCTCTAGAATCACGCGCGTAACACCTTCCTTGTGTCATCAACATAGCCCATTACCTATCTCTATTCTACATCCATAGTTCTTCTGCCTAAGCGCGCACCTTTGGGGAAGCTTACTATTAGAGTGAGGCATCCCAAGATGTCATGCTCCTTTTAAATGATCTCCTCCTTCCCCTCCTTCAGCACTATGTCTATGATGTGCTCCAACTCTTGGTCTACCAAGACCTTGAGCATTCTTTGTGCTTCTCTCTCTGCCACCTTAGTGATCTGCTCCTTTGTAAAACTTATGGCTCCCTCCTTTTCCCTAGCAACCTCCTCATCCTCCATGTCTTTGGCATCTTCCTCATCCTATGCACCCTTGTGCCGTGTGAATACAAACTCCTACTTCTCACCTCCACTCTCCTCTTCTAAGTCATAGATGCTAAATACATGTGGCTCCTAGTCTTTCCCTACCTCTTCTTCCTTGTCGTCATCTCCCTCACTCTCATCTTCTCTTTCTCCCAAGTATTTTTCCAAGTTTTCGGTTGCCTCCGAGTCGGCTTCCTTATCCACCCTCTACTTTTTTTTGAGAGGTGGTTCTTGATCAGGGGATTCGGCCTTATCTTCTTCCTCAAGTGATTCTTCCTTGGAGATAAGTTTCATAGGTGCCTCTACCTCTGGTGTCTTGTCCTTCACCAGAGACTTATTTCTCCGTATGTAAGTGTTTGGCTTAGCTCCCGTGGATGGCATGCTCACTGTCTAAGCAATCTACATAATTGGTGTTTCTTGTTCTCCTCTCCCTCTTTTCTTAGATGTTGGCTTCTTCTTCCCCAAGGGGTCCTCAGGTATGGAGACTTCATTCTCTAGATACGCACCCTTCTCAAAATTCGGCCTTATGCGCAAGTACACATGTGCGGCACTGATCCTCCAGCAATGGGTAGTGTCATCAACCTTGTCATTTGAATCTTGTGTGACACATACTTTTCCATGTATGCACGCTTGCCACGGGGTAATTCAGCTTCTTCCTCATCTCCCTATGTTCCCGGTCTAGACTACCTAACTCTAGCCTTAGCTTCTTTGACTCCTTAAATCTATTCACCCCCACTTGGAAGTACTTGAGTAGTGAACACGAAGGGAAGCTTGCACCAAGGGCTCCATGATTTTTCTATCAACTTGAATCTACCCAGCAGTAGTGTTGATAAACTATGAATTCGGATTCCCCCTCGGTGGCTGCTGGGAGTTGTTTAGGGATTCTCCACTCTACCCCAAACATGTTTCTTAGACACGTGTACCATTTCTCTAGCCTTGCCTTATGGGGTGTTGTCATTATATCGTAGGCATATTTTTCAAACCTCTTCATGGGTGAAGGATCCTCGGTGGGGTACTCCCATACAAATTTTTCTGGTGCATCAGGCACCCCAATCTCTACGAATACAATGGTGAGAAAGACATTGCCGAAGAGGATCTTGTCCCCTTCCTTCACGCAACTGAAAATTTCCTCTACGATGTATGTAGATAGGTTATATATGGTTCCCTCTAGTAATCTTCCTACAGACATGTAGCCAAGGTTTGTTGACCTATGTCCACCTCTCCTAGCCATTCAGCTTAGTCACCAAATGCACGGCCATTTTCATTACGGGGTCCTTGATGTCTGAAATGTCATAGTACCATGACCCCTTCTTGCAGGCATACTCGGTGATGGTCTCTTGAATGGCCTCCTTGTCACCAAGGTCATCTTCTAGGCTATCTCCCTCACATATGAGGCTTGTAAATTATGAAATCAGCTAGGGAGTCACATGCATCTTGCACCCTATAAAGTGGAAGTAATCTTTGTGCACTTGTGACATCAACCACTTTAGTACAGCACTCTAGCTTTCCAAAATAAGGCAACTCATAGAGTTGTAACAACCCTTCCTTCTCCATTTTAACCTTAACATCATCATCATATATAGGAAAACCCTCAGGTGTTCATTTTTTGGTGGGGCGTACTAATTCCAATGCCATTTCTTTTTCTATTGTGTTTGTTTGGTGATTATAGTCACTAATAGGTACACTTCTTAAGTGGGATTCCCATTCCTTCCCCATCATCACCCCATCTGGGTATTGCATCTCTACATACCATTCTTCATTTGTGTCTACCTCGGGTTCTAGTTGTTTAGCCTTGGCTTTTCCCTTTCCTTTCTTGGGTGCCATGGTCAAGGTATTTTTATCACTCCTATTCTCTCCTTGTTACTCTATCTTACTTCTTCCAATCCTCCGATCTTAAATCTATGATACAATCCTTCTGAACCCGTGCCCTAGTTTGTCAAACCCTAACTAGGATGAAAATCTTCACAAGATAGCACCTCTTCACTCTTTCCATGCCCGTGTAACCCCTTTTGGTTCACAAACTCAAACTAGCTGCTTAAATCTCACAGATATTCCTTCACTTGATCGAATCTGAAAGCCCTAGTTTATGGAACTTGCTTAAGTCTCAAACTCTTCTATTTCACAAAGTAAAATTGAGAGTTCCCCGACCCTTATAGTTTTTCTCTTTGATGAACATTAAATGCTACTTCAACTACCACCATACTTTGTTCATTTAATTTGGATTTTTCAAACAAATCCCATCTTTAGTGCCTTCACTTACGTGCCCAACATGTGTGAAAACTCCTCCAACCTTCTGGCACACAACCAATCCAACCTGACATAAGACTCTTGCACACTTAACCCATGCCAAAGGCACTTCTTCTATCTTGATCCTTTCTCTCGCCTACCTCGTGTTGCTTTAAATGTGCTTTCTCCTCTGTGGGATCTACAAGTAGCTTTATCCTGGCACTAACCATTCTTCCATCTTCCTCTTTATATACCTCTTTCAACCCGGCTACTCAACAAGGCTTTTCAACATAACTTCATTGGTACTTTAATCGCACGCTTCTTCACTTTTCTCCACCCCACACTTAAAGTGATGTGCTATCCTCTACGCACTCACAAATTCTCCAAAAATAGCAATAAGGTTACTGGTGCCTAGGGTGTAAAACAAAACAACAATGCGAAAGGGAAACACAAGAAAGGGAAAAAAATGCATAAAGGAAACTCCTGAACTAATTGGAAAAACTGCCTTATTTACACACACCAAGAAGACTTATTTATAGTAGGGCTTCAGCCTACTCCCATTGAAGTGTCCAAGAAACTTTGTCCCATCCAACGACTTGTAACTAGCACACACCCAAATCAAGGATGTACGAGATTGTGTAAGGACCCAACCAATGGACTTTCAACTTCCCAGGATGGTGCAAAACTTAGAATCATATAATAACACCATCTTGCCCAACCTCAAACTTCTTGTTTCTAATATGGAAATCATGCCAAGCCTTTTGCTTTTCCTTTTCCATTGTTTGGCTCCATCGGGCAAGTGATCATCTCTCATCCAGTTTCATTAACTCATCAATTCTTTCTTCCAGTGCTTGTTCATCGGCTAACCCTCCTGCATGTGTTATTCACAAAGAAGGCAACATAAATTCAACCGACAAAATAGCTTCGCTCCAAACACCAATTGAAAAGGTGTGGCTTTATTTAGTCTTTTATATGTTGTCCTGTAAGCCCATAATACTACCGATACTTTTTCATCCCAATCAAGTCTTCCGACATCACAAATTTTGGTCAAGGTATGACTCAATATCTTGTTGAATGCTTCTGCGGTTCCATTTACTTGTGGGTGATAGGGCATAGTTTTGTGATGAGCCACCATGAACTCTGATAATAGGATCCTCATGGTCTCATTCAAGAAATACGTACCCCTATCACTGGTTAGACTCAAAGGGCATCCATACCTCATGCTAATGTTAATCCACAAGAACCTCGCTATTTTTGTTGCCATGCAATCTTTAGTTGGGGCTGCCTCTACCCACCTTGTGAGATAATCTATGCAAGTGATGACATAACATGACCCTGTCCTACGCATTGCTAGTGTAATAAGTCCTACAAATTCTATCACCCACTTTTCAAAAGGCTCCACACTAGGAATAGGGTGCAAAGGAATCTCATCTCTCCTCCCTAGTTTTCCAATGTGTTGACAATGGTCACAGGCTTTACAATAGTCTCTACAATATTTATACAAGGTTTCCCACCACAAACCTACCATTAATATCTTGCGTGCGGTGGCATCACTTGCATAATTCCCACCCACACTTCCTCCATGATGGTTAGGCACTCATGCTCTAAGACACATCTACGCAAAACTTCATCACGTCCCAATTTGTATAAGTCTCCACTAATTAACATGTAGGGCATGGCGCGTATGGCCAATTGCTTCTTTTCCAATGTCTTCATTCCATCCGATGCCACACCTTCCTTTAAAAATATTGCAATATCTTCCAAATCCGAGGGCACACGCCATAATCTAAACAGTTTTACATCTACCATTGCTTCCTCAATATTATGTGTGTCCTCCACTGAATCAATTCTTGACATATGATCAGACCCATAGTTGATTTTTTCAGTTTTCACTACAATAGTGAATTCAAACTCTTGAAACAACAACACCCATCAACATATGCGTCCATGTAGAATAGGATTATTCACTAAATACTTCAATGCCATGCGGTGAGTGTAGAACACGAGAGGGTGTTGCGAATGAGATCTTGTCTAAACTTGAAGAGAACATAGATCATTGTCAATGCCTCACACTCGGTTGTGGTATATATCTTCTCTACTTGGTGTAAGATTCATGATTAAAAATAGAGAGGATGATCAAAAATCCCTTCACTGGCTATGCAAGCACTTGCTCTAATGGTGGTCCCCGAGGTATCTACATGACAATGAAAGGGCTTGTCCTAAGAGGGAAACCATAAAATAGGCTCATTAATAAGCATATCTTTTAATGTATCAAATGCCCTCTCTGTTGTGCCTATCCCCAATGAAAGGCACTTTTATGTCTAAGCAGCTCCTCTAATGGCACGGTGATCTTGGCATATCCCTTAATGAATTTCCCATAATAGCCCTCATGCCCAAGGAATCCGTGTACTATGCACCGCTAGTAGGCTCCCTTAACCCCACAATAACTCGCAACCTTAGCGGGATCTAGCTGGAAGCCCTCCTTACATATGATATGCCCCAATAAAGTCCCAAAGGGTGTAGCAGACACACATTTCTTAATGTTGAGGGATATCCTCAACTGCCTACACCTCTCAAACATTAACCTTAAATTGTCACAATGGTCTTTAACTAGACCATATACTATACTGATCATCCAAATAGACTTGAAGAAATTTATGGATGAATTCCTAGTACGCTTGCACCACTATGCGTGAAAAGAAAGATGGTGCATTCTTCAACCCAAAGGGCATGACTATATATGTAAAAATTCCCCACTCAATGGAAAAAGTTATCTTCTCTAGTCTTCCTTTGCAACTGGACTTGGTGGTACCGTTAAAATCCATCCATAAAGGAATAGATTTTGTGCCCAACGACTCCTTCTGAAAAAAATTCTTCATGAAGGGGGTCGAAAATGAATCAATGACACAAACTACATTCAATTCCCTATAATCCACAAAAATTCTAATCCGCCCATCCTTCTTGATGTTGATTACCATTGGACTAATCCACTCTGATTATTCCACTGCCTCAATGATCCCAGAAGCTATCATATTATCTATCTCCTCCTTGACCTTCATGCACAAGTTGGGATTCATCCGGTAGGGCCTTTTCCTAACCGGGCATGCACCTTCCTTAAGTTTTATCTTCATCTCCCCAACGAATGGTGAACGCATTTGAGCTCATGATACCCATGTGGGAATAATTCCTCAAATTTTTGCAACGGATCAATGATCTTCAATACTTCCTTCTCTGTCCAAAGTAATCCCAAATAATAGCTTCCTTAGGTTATTCTTACGGCAACCGATGTTAACTTTCTTCATCTTTAAAGTCTCATGGTAGGCACGCATGTGAGCATCTACGTTGTGCACTACCTCACACATCCCTACAGAATGGCTAGCATCTAAGCTTTCTGATTCCTCTCCATCAATCACATATACCAACTTTTCCTTCTCTTTTCCCACACACGTGCACTCAAGTTCTAACTCTTCTACTTCCTCCTCTTCTTTAAAATGTGCCTCCAATCCTGATTCACCTAGTAATTCCAACAACCTATCTTCCATCCTAGAACTATCCCCCATGGTAAGGTGCTTGATACCCTGCAAGGCCTTATCAACCAATGGTTTGGTACTCCAATATTCAAAGGTTTGAATAAGGTCAGCCACAAGTTCTTGCCAATTCCTTGTCTGGTGGTGTGTCTCCGAATGAATGTACCATGCATGCGTGCAAAATTGTAGGGTAGAATATAACTTTTGTACCCATAGGGATGGTGGAAAAGCTTCTACGCCTTCTCTCCAAAACCATTCACACTCCTTGATATGGAAAGAGGTGGGCTCCTACTCCTTGATGATGGTGGGCACATTACTCCTAGAGAATCGATGAGACAGAGTAATTCTTACCTCGCGTCATTCTAAAAGGTTCTCCTAATGTGTGGCCCACCACCGAGCTGCTGTGCCAAGCAAGACATAACTTAACATCTTCCTTTGTTCCTTCTCATCCCTCCACTGAGCTTCTACCTCCTACAGAAAGATCTCAAGGAAGGCTCCTCCTAAATACTTGGGCAATTCTTTTCCTCTAAGGCACCTAACCATGTGTGCCTTTGTTACCTTGGTCACCAACCCTCTCAACTACCATCCCATTAATTCATAAGTTCCATGCACCCAATTGTCACATGCCAGACTGGTGGTATCACTCACTTGACTGAGCATCTTCAAACTGGATAACCCCGTTAGTAGGGTGTATCATCTCAGGGTCTCTGATTGAGCACACATAAATCTTGTCCAGAACTTCTTCTCCCAATGGTTCAATATAGGGTGTTGACTTCCCATCAACCAGGGGTATAATGACCCATTCCTCCTTGTTCTCAAAGTTGATGTACCCTTTATTGAATCGAAGGTCCGCATTGTTTTTGTAACACCAAGGACGCCCAAGTACTACTAGGAAATTATCTCGCCTTGGCGAGTGCCAAGACTTTGAAGTTCCCAGTAAACTTGGCCCCATGGATAGTAATAGCCACATCCTTCAAGACACCGATGGGCATTTCCTTAGTCTTGTTTTCCATATATAGCATAATCAAAGATGTTTGTAATGCAGGTCTTCTCATTTGATGTCATGCATCTAAAGTCAAAACATTAACCTTCGTGCCTATGTTAATGAGGATATTATTGAGGATCCATCCATCTATAATTGTATTCAATGTAATCTCCTTGTCATAGTCGAGGCTGTGAGGGGGAAGGTTCATGTGCAAGACCTGTCTCTCATGCTCTTCTCTAGCGTGTGGTACCTTCTCTCTCAACCAAGATCCTAGCAAGGGAATGATATTCTCTTGCCTTAGCATTTTACACACCTCCTTGACCTCATCCAAGTCATCCTTTTGCACCTCAAATCTCCTTCATTTTTCCTCCCTCCTGGATTTCTCCTTTAGACATTGGATCTTCCTTTGTGAAATTTGAATAACATCTATGTTGTCTCGATATATCTCCTTTTGATGCACAGGGTATGGATATTTTCCATGAACGAAATCCTCTCTTGAAACCAGGGTTTTCTATCTTGGTACCTCTCTCACATGTGTAGCTTCTACCCTTGTTGTTACCAAGACAGGCTCCAAACCTTCATCCCGTGTTACTCGGGGCATCCATTATATGTCTACCTTCTTAATACTGACCATTACAGCGCCCTTTTCCTTCCGGTGCTTCTAATTCATGTGCTCAAATAATTCTGGGCACTCCTCATACTTATGCTTCTTTCTACACCATGAGCACTGCAACAGGTCCAGGCACTCATGCTTGTAATGTTTTGTAGATCCACAGTTGAAACATGTTCCACATGGGAACTCACTCCTTCCTCCTTTGTAGTTACCTTGACCACAAAATCCTCCTCGAAAACCTCTTCCACACGTACCTCCTTTTGTGCAGTCCTCATAATGGTGATCATTATCTTTGGAACCAATGGAAATGTTGGTTTAGCACACCCCATGATCAATGTCCTCATGGATCTGATCAGTGAGCCTACAGTCCTTAGTATCATAGGTTGTAGACGTGCAAATTTTGCAATAACAAGATACATTCTTCTTGATCATGTGCTGCAGTAAGGGACATCTACTTGCATCATTATCCCCATGAAAAATTTCACAATCTACTATCAAAATGCGTACATATCCTCCGGGGGAAATTATCCTTAATGTGTCCCTCTATTTCACAATTTGTGCACCACAAACCGCTGCGAGTCTCATGGGCTATATTCACGAGATAATTTTTCCAACTATTTTTCCACAAAGAACATTTTAAGCCTCCAAGAATAGACTAATGTCAGTATCAATACTACTAATATCCTCAACATGCAAGGTAACTTCCAATGCTTTGCGTAAGTCTCTAAAAGTTTTATGAGATAAGGCCCTTCTAAAAGGGGTGATCAATCATCCAACAAACCATTATGCGTGCTAAGAAGGATGGATATCATATGATAATTTAGACAAGAGATTTTTAAAGCACGCATGATACTCCCATACACTCTCTACCATTCCTTGTTGAATCTCCTTCAAAGCACTTGATTCTCTTCTACTTGAACTCGGGAATTTGGAACTCGCCAAGAATTCACTCTTTGAGGCAATATAGTCCACCACCATTTGATGAGGGTCATACTTCCTATGCCACTATGTGTACCCTTGCAACGTGGTTACAAAATAACTAGCCTTCCATTCTAGGGTTGTGATACCCTTCATGCGCCATAGCATTTCACACTTGTGAACATGTTCTACATCATCCTCAATTCCCTTGTAATCTGGTAAATTCAAAGACATTTCAAAGAATACTTGAGGTGGTGGATAGGGTCCCTATCCTCCTGATCCAGAGCCTTGGTTCTCCCTAGTGTTTCCTCCACTGCCTGATCCACCAGGTCCACTGGGTCCTGTGCCTCCAGAGCCACCAGATCCACCGTAACCACTTTGAGTCTAATAGGACTGTAGGAGGCTGTGCCAAGTGCCCCCACATGGTCCCATTTAATTGTTCACCGATGGTCTCGATAGCACTCTACTCCCACTACAAAGTGTCCCACGCCACTCCTTGATGCGAGACAAAAATATTATACACTTGATCCTTGCATAAAGACTCTTGCAAATACTTTGAATATGTGCAGCCATAGAAGAAGGGACTGTAAAATTGTATCTCCTAGGTGTGGATCTTTCTCTTCCACTGATATCAAATGGGTCAATAACACTTCTTCCTGGTTTGGGAAAACCAAGCGCCATGGCTCAATCACTGGGTGGGTTCAGATATGCGCCAATCAATCTCCTTTCTCCATGCGACAAACTCTCACTAGAAGCCTAAGGGGTCTCCCTCACACACTTTCCAAGATGGGGTAGCATAGACTTTTAGGTTCCATGTCCTCTGCGTGAACCTCAACTCCTTCCCACAACATCTATCTCCATAGATCCATCACACTAGTATCCTCACATCGTTTATCAATCTCCCTTTCACGCTCTTCACTATGCTTGAGCCGTCTCTCTTCCCTCTCCTTTTACGTAGTGATATCTCGCCATCTTTCTCTACCCAAGCTCCCTTACTCGGTGCTCGGAATGGTTTAGCCAACCATTGGGAAAGCCTCTAAACTCATGGTAACCATCAATATCTTCATAGCTAGGGTAATAGCACATAGAAAAATTCCTCTAGGTTCTCATAGAAATTCAACCTCAAAGACCTCTGGACAAGAATACGTGGAAATGGCTTACTCCAGTGTAACTAGTCAGGTACTCCTCTCCACCAATGATCTACATCACGGGTCCATGTCGATCTACATCCTACAACCTTTGGTAGTCTTCTTGGGTCCATACATGTGATCCATAATGCTAACTTGATCTAAACACATAGGCTAAAATCCATTCATATAGTTCTACTGGGAAGCAGTAGAAGAAGGTCTCATACAAATCATGGTAGAGGTTCTCTTCTACCCATCTACATGCATTAAACTCAATTCCAGTGCCGAATCTCTGAGAAAATTCATCCTCCATGCTCTTGAACCATGACTCAACATTTTCCAATGTTAACCACTATGTCATTCCTCACTACACAGATCATGATGTATGTTATATCCTAGTACAACTTCGAAAAGAGGTACTGGAAACGGAACCAAGATGTAGTCATTTTTATCCCCATCACAAAAGGAAGGAACCCCATGCATGTCGGCCTATAACCTGTGCAGAAGATGAGCACTCACTCGAGGCACGCACGGGTAATGAGTCTCTCTTTTATGTGATTTTAGTGGGAAGCATCATCTATGATTAGTGTAAGAGTTTTTATGAGGGAGGTTGAAACATACAAGGACCATAGGGCTCAGAATGACCTCTAGATCCTTGCAATCACCTTAGACTGAGTACTTTAACATAATCCAGAACATGCATTATGACAGAAAGAATTATATAAGCATTCATACATAGCATGAAAGGAAAGAGTACTCATATGAGAGAAATATGCATTAAAACCATTTATATCCATGTCTATTTATAACAGGTAACCTCATTATATTCATTGATTCATTATAGATTGTCATAGAGAGTAGGCCACAAATATGCATACCACTAGACGTATGTAACTAAGCTAACATAAAAGAAAAATACAACTCCATGCTTAGTACATTCTTTCTTGAATACAAATATCCATTCACAGTAATTTTGCAAAGCTTCGTTCACTCTCTAACCCACTATACCTCATACTAGTATATCTTTTACTCTATAGGCACTTGTTTTTATAATTCTCCTACACTTCCAAATCACCTTCCAAAAACCTTAGATCTTGTGCCAAGTGTTGAATGTGGTCCATGTGAGCATGCTTCTCCAGGCCTAGGCTTTCCACTTTACCTCATGATGTTCTTCTAGAAGATTCCATCTGAGGCATGCTCTTTCCTAGGCTAGCCTATCGTCAGGATGGCATCTTATCCACGCGCAACCGATCACGCTTTTCACATGTTCTACCCTGGGTGCTCAAATTGACTAATTCTCGAGCCTCCTTTTGCGCATCGCACATGCTATGTGCTTCCCTAAACCTTTCTCTTGCACACTTTTTCCTTGCACACCTTTTCTTAACTGGGACCCTGTGTGCCTATGCGCATTCATACTTGGCCAATATTCCAAGGGTCCAAAAGGGACCTAAGGATTGACTGGCCCACACACATCATTACCATGATTACATCTTAATTACGATTAGCATTCCAGGAACATTTTTACACAAGGCTGATTTTGTCTTTTTCCACATACACACATTTTTTTTAAAGTTCATTCCACATTTAAATTACAGTTCGACCCTTTTTTAGATGGATTTTTATCCTTTAAGAAAATTTCCATATCTTACATACTTATTTGGCATAATTCAAATTGCTTATAAAGTGCTTAGTTATCTTGTTCTTATATTAAGAATATTCTTCTCAAACATTTAATCAATGTCTACCTTTTACCCTTACAACTCAAGTGGATCTGACTTGATGTCCATATAGCAATATTAAGATTTAAGGGAGATTTAGATACAAGATAGATTTTTCCCAAAAACATTCTTCGATCACGGAAAAGTTATTTCCCTACCATAGTTATTCTAATTCAATGACTGGTGGAACTCCATTTTGATTTATATATATCTTTTGTTTTCTCAAAGTTTGATCACACCAAGGCAATTCATATTCTTTGAAACAAATGAAAATATTTAATTGAGTTATAAGGACTCCAAGAGTGGCATTATTCCTAACCTCAAATCTCATTTTTACTCTTATATGCTTTACTTTTTACATCACATTATGGTCTTATTATTAGCATTGTCTTGTAAAAGGAGTTACAAAAGTGTTTGTCTAACATCTTGAAGACATATATGATTAGAAGACTTGAAGCTACACACGAACCCTAAGTTAACATCCAAATCAACTGAGGTTTAGATTAATTCCAATTTCACCTAAGGATCTACCCCTCAACTATATATGAGTTTAAGGCGAGAGGACACATTTATGCTACACCACCTTCCAGAAAAGACCAAGTGTTATGTTGATAGAAACCAAGGTAACACATTTAACTGAGAGGGACTAAGAAGTTCATTAACAAGAGTTTAAGACCTAGAAAAACTATTTCATGATCTCCATTTATGTCATCTAGATCCCACAGGGACTTCATTCACTGATGAAGTCAATTTTCTAGATCTAATCTCGTAAGACTGGGAAAAACCAAAAGGATACTAAGGGAGTATCAGCTCTACTTACTCCACGGATAGTAAGGTTACATTGCATAGTCGTTGCTTCGAACAAGGGCTCATAAGGTGACTTCCAAGGTGGTCTTCACCACTCAACCACGGTGACAGAAATGAAGAGAGGACATTCTCCTCGTGGTTACCAAAACTAGAAGGAAACCACACACTCCGGATAAAGTTGGACCATGTCATTCCTTAAAGATGGGTTCACGGAAAGGTCGCTAAACATAATGACTGTGATGGTAAACTCCAACTAGGGGTTTTATTTACCTAAACTAGGAGGTTCCATCGAGTGCAGAGTTTAAATTAATTCTACGGTTTTAAATTTCCTCTATGGTAGAAAGGGTCACACAAGCAGGCAAGTTATGCATGAACCTTTTATTAGGGTTGAGTGTTTTGATTAAAATCTCTTTATTACATTTACGAGGTAAGAATACAACCCAATACTTAATTAATCATTTATTGAACACTGAAAAATCACTACAATATATTAACTTCAAATTCATTTACTATATATATATCAAACCCTTTTTTTCATACACAACTAAGAATCAAATTGAACCAGTGATTAAATGCACATTTCCTAAGATATCTCTAAAACTAGCATCTCATACATATTAGCAAATTTCAAATATAACTTTTCTGTAACAAGAGACTACATTATACATTTATTCATTTTACAATGACCTATAAAATTTTACAATAATAAATAATGAATTACACATCGTCTTTTCGCCATCTTTCTTGCATCCTGCAAAAACCATGTGAGCATGAAATCAGCGATAAATCGCTGGCATGACATCCACCCTAATCTAACATAATTAAAATTTTTCAGTTTCCCATTCACATATAATAATAATTACAATTTTCAATCGAAAGAAGAGGTTTAGGGACATGTATTCATTACATTTCATTTCACTTCATTTTGTAATCCAAGGAGAGAGAAAGAGAAAGGAAGAGAGAGAGAGAGAGAAACACCATTTTGTCAAAATTTCTATTTCACACAACAAGTTACATTATAGAGTTTCCAAAAATTTCCACGGTGTGCTGGCAACATGACAAGAGCCCCACAAATTTCTATTTTTACATTTTCTTGCGAGCTACAAAAACATTCAAATCAGGCTCGAAGGCTAAGAAACCACTTTCAAACGTTGTATTCTTGATGAGAAAACACACCACAATTAAATTTCTACGTGTACGCTTATATACCAAGAGTTCATAGCAACTGACGGAATTTGGAACTGGTGAATGGTTTACGTTTGGCGGCTAGTTTTCCTGAGGCCACTGGTTGTAATTGTCCTAGTTGCAAATGAACAAAAGTTAGCTTGAGGGCTCAAAAACCACGTCTAAAACTGACGTTTGATGGATGAACGCACAACGAGAAACTTCCTACAAGTTCCCCTATATAAGAAAAAATTCATTAGAGTCGATGGGACTAAGAACTAGAAAACCATTTTCAAACAGCGAAAAATTTTCTAGAGTGACAAGTCATAATTGGTCCAGTTTGACCTCATCAAACTACGACCGGAGGCCTACAAAATGGATTTTCCAAACTATACAGACAAGTGTTTTTCCCCAAACTGAATGTTCCATGAATTTTTCTAGTAAGAACACTAGAGGTTTACGAAAATGGATAATAATTTCTCTATCCAATTTTCAAATGGCAGTTCAAAACAAAAGCCAACTTTATAGTTTTAGTAGCTTCTTACAACTACAAAACGGTGTAACATTTCTCCCAATATGGCATCAAAAATATCACAAATGTTCATTCGGGTCAAACCAAAGGTTAAGGTGACTCCTCACATAACCAGGTACACAAATGAAGCTTAACATCCCATTTTCGGAGTTACAAAGGGTACTTAACGAGTCTCTGAAAAATGCAAAATTATCTATTTAAACAAGGAGATGGTCAACATTTTTACTGGGAAGTCAATTTCATCTTGTCGATAAAAACAATATTGAAGTGATCTAGTTGGGTAGGAAGTTTTCTAAATCACCTCAAAATGAGGGTTGAAGTTCATGGTTTAATACAAAAGGGTTATTTGATTTTGTGAGTTTTCGATACGACATTTTATTGTTTTGCAACAAGTTAATATAAAACAATTAAATGTATTATAATCTTAATATTTTAAAATTATATTAAGTTGCAAATGAAAACTAAAAGCATGAGAGTTATGAAAGATAAGGGGAGATGAACCATTCCTAGAGAATGAAGCCGGTCGAAACTGTGGGATTTGGTTCAGCATCTCCCTTAAGCATTTTGTCGAACAGATCATGAGCATCCGCAATTTTACCATTTTTCCTTTGCTTGAAATCCTCAAGCTTTCCCAATGAACCCATTTTTCACCGAACCAACAATAAAATAACATGTTTAAATGGTGTTGGACAATAAATTTTGGAGCTCCCTCAAGATAGCCAGCATGACTAAGAAATCCATACATACCCGCATACAGTATGTTTGGGTATATTCCATATGACCACACCTCCCAAGGCATTTGCAAATACAACATCTGACAAAAATTCCTCAATATTTTATGCTTTGTTGGAAGTTCATCCCTATCCCAGAACTCGCATTTGGCACAGGCCGAGAATGGTAGGAAAAGGAAAGTCAAATTTCCATTATGCTTTGATGGATGTCTACCTGTACTAAGCCCGCATTTTACACAGGCAGGGAGGTTACCTGAAGGTTTCTAAACCTTTTCAACAAACCCATTTGTGTATATCCCACAGCCATTGCAGTCAATGAAACCACATTTCTTTTAGGCATTTTGGTCTATTAGAAATGGCGGACACAAGCTCCCAGTATAACTCATCCATGTTAGCTAGGGAACTTGCAATACAACATCTGATAAAATTCCTCTATTTAGCGCAGGCTAGGAGGAAGTTGGCAATGTAAACTGATCAGGTTGGAGGCCAAAGGCCATATTTTTTCAAGAATTTTTATGCACAGTTCACATGCCAAACACATGCTTCCACGTTTCTCCCTCCCGTCTGCCCAAGCACTTCCAACTACAGCATCTGATAAAACCTCAACTTGGCACACAGGCTGGGAGTAAACTAATCTGGTTGAAGCTCTATATGCACCCTTCCATGCATCAGAAGAGATGAGCCTACCCCATACCCAAATCTGCCAACATTAGTTTCATATCCTGGTGGCCTGTTATGTCCAAAATGAAAGGACGGCTACAACGATCCAGATAATGCTTCAGTTGGCAATAGTTGGGTTCCACGTGAAAGAAAAGGTGAAAGGGACAAATCTTGGAGAGATGTGAGTGGATTAGTAGGAAAGGGCACATTCACTGTCATTATTATCTCCACAATATTCCCCATTCACCATGCAACACATTGTTAGTTTAACAATTTTTCTTTTTAAGTGGGAAATGCACTCATTGGCACCATTTGATTTCTACAAACTTTTCAACGCAAATCCTGGCTTCACGTGGTTTACACATAGGATCCCAAATAAAGTGCTTAAAATATTGTGCAATGAGAATGACAGGCTACAGGATGCATAGGATGCCAATATCCTTGTCTGAGAGCCCATGTTCCATCCCATCAATCCCCTCATCCTTGCCAGCATGCATCCACACTTTATTTTCAATTTTTTTGTTTTTATTAAAAAAAAGTTCTATCCTGGTCGAACTACACCTCATCATCACTATTGTTATAATATAAAGACTCAAATTTTTGATGGTTGGGAGGATTAGGAAGAGGAGTGCACTCAACAACATCATCATCTGATGAGTCAGAATCCAAATCAGCAAGTTGAAGAACCTCAATAGGTAGAGAAGTAGAAGTCGAAGAAGACTCATCAAACTTAACACTTCTCTTAATATAAATCTCATGAGAAGTAGGATTCAAAAATTGATATCCCTTCACACCATCAGGATACCTTATAAAGATACAAGGTTTGGATTGTGGTTCTAATTCCTTACATTTCTTCTTGGGAATCGAGCCATAGCCTTGGATCCAAAGACTCAAAAGTGCTCAACATCAGGCTTACATTCAAACCAGGCTTCAAAGGGTGTCATCCATCTTATTTCCTTGTGTGGAACATGGTTCTGAATGTAATTATCACAATTCACTACTTCAGCCCAATACTGCGGAGGAAGAGACTTTGAGTGAATCATACAAGTGGCCATCTCCTTAAGAGTATGGTTCTTTATTTCTACTACTCCATTCTGTGAAGGGCTATAAGCAATTGTATGCTGCAAGGAGATACCTTCATAAGTACATAAATCCATGAACCTATTGTTTACATATTCACCTCCATTTTCGGTTCAAAGAACCTTAATAGACCATTCCACCTATTTCTTAGCAAGAGCCTTAAAGTCCTGAAATTGTTCAAAGACTTCAGACTTAAGCTTAAGAAAATATACCCAAGTATATCATGAATAGTCATCAATGAAGGTGAGCACATAAAGAGATATAGTAAACAAAGGAGATGGAAATGGACCAGAGATATCGCCATGAACAAGATCCAAGGATGAGTAGCTCTCTAGGATTTTCCTTTGTCAAATTTATTTTTAGGATACTTTCCAAGGGAACAACCCTCACAAAGACCCTTAGAAAAATTGATGTGGGTAACTCGTTGACCATTTCATTTTGGCTCAATTTTTCAAGGTAGTGATAATTTAGATGTCTGAAACACTCATGCCATAGCTTACTAACCTCATTTGCATGAGTGAGAAAGGCAGTGGGCGTAGAATCAAAAGTAAAGTGGGAAAAGGTATACAACCATGAATGGTGATCCACCTTTCCCTCAGCCACTGTAGTGTCATTGTTAAGCTCATGAATAATCACCGAGTTAGGACCAAATTCTACTTGCATTCCTTTACCAAGGTGATTAATTTGGTAAACCGATAGGAGATTGGTAGAGAGATTAGGAACAATCAACACTTGGTTGAATGTTCCCCCATCCATCTCTACTGATCCACTACCAGAAACCGACACTATCGTGTCATTACCCATCATGATTTGGGACATACCACAAGGCTCGATGTTGGAGAACTCAACATGCGAAGAAGCCATGTGGTGCGAGGCACCGAAATCTATAATCCATGTCGATGAAGAAGAAAATTTTGCTACAAGGGCCTTTCCTTTCTTCGTATCAGATTTAGACCCTTTTGTAGTGGAATACATGACCTTTGGAGCATTTTGTTTGATAGACTCAAGAACACCTATTTGATTTTTCTCAATTAAATGAGTAATGTGATCAATTTGTTTTCTCATACACATATGCTCTTTATGACCAGGCTTCTTGCAATAGGAACACAAAAACTTCTCTTTCTATTCTCTAGGCTCAGAAGTCAAAGCGTTCGTGTTAAATTTATTTTAGGTCTTGGTTTCCTTCTTAGGTTGATCCTTTCTTTATTTCATCTTTTCAGTATTATTTTCCTTATTAGTACTTGCTATAAGGGCATATGACTTGGACTTGAGATCCCCAGGTTGAATGATTTTGTCCTGTTCTTAAATGAGTTGGGATGAAAAATAGTCAAATTAGGGCATATTCCAATCCTTGCCCAAGGTAGCGTTTGTAGCGTAAAAATTTGACTCAAAGATAGAATATTTAGGACCTAACTTAGAGAGGATCGACAAGATCATTTGATAATTTTTATTCTCTACTTGACATTCCTTTAACAACTATACAATGTGGACAAAGTTAGAGAAGAATGCTTGTAGGTTTTCAAAATCACTAGGATTTAACCCTAGTAGTTCGTTTCCCAACTCATGCACTCTCATGTCATCTTGTTGTCCAAAAAAATTATCCAACATTTTCCATGTAGAATTAGGTGTTTCAGACGACTAAATGTGGAAGAGCAAGTCAAGAGAAACATACATAAAAGAATACCTAAAGTTTCATCACTATGGTTTAACCACTTAGATTTTTCAGGGGTCATTGTCTAGTTTAGTCTCGGTTCCCATGGTGATGCGAATAACCATTTAACTCTTAATTTCATGATCATTTTTATCTCCACTCTTAAAATTTGAATGGTGTAAGCAAAGGAATTGAAAGTGCATCCATAGTGAAGAGAGAGAGAAGGAATGCAGAAAAGAAACTCAAGAACCACAACCACCCAGGACAATATAATAACCCCTACTTTTAGCACTTTATAGTTTAGTGCATTGAATATAATTGGGTCCTAGCATTCATCTCGAAACAGTTGGTAACTCACCTTGCAATCAGCATAATAACGTGCAAGAGAGGAGACCACAATCGTGTTTCATGGAGCATAGTAAAGTGACATCGTACACAAGCACAATTTGTAAAAAAACTAGGAAGGAGGTGAAATCAAATCCTGGTTGTGAGAAAGAGTATCTCACATCACAAAGGATACCCCCTTGCTGCAAACTGTGGCGAGATGCACTCACTAGTCGTAAGCAATAATAAGGGTAAATACAAGTTTTAGATGAACTCAAGATGAGTCCCGATGATCTTCAAAACGTAGAAAAGGCATTCAAAAGGAAAATAGGTGCTTAGAGTGTCACTGCACACTTGAGCACATAGTTTGTAAAAAAAATCGACACTAACCCCTAAAGATTACCATTTTGAAACATCCAATTTAGCTAATTTTAAAGCTCTAGGAGTTAAAAAATGATAATTAATGTTAATTTAAAGGACGATTTAAATTATTACTAATCGTAAAAGATAAATAAATTAGATTCATAATTAATAAAACTAGATTTAATATAATTAAATCTAATTAATTACGATTAATAAAGAAATACTAATTAAGATCTAATTAAAATTAAATCCTAATTAAATATTTAAATATATTTCCTTTTAAAGAAATCAAATTTAAATTGTTTCCCACTACAATTTGAAAATTTCCGTTAATCTTGCCTTAAATAAATTTAAATGCCCACTTTAAAATTAGACCCACCAATTTTTACAAACTTACCATGAATCTATTAAGATCTATTAAATCAAATGAAACTAATTTCTATTAAGATCTATTAATAGAAATAGATTTTAAAAAATCTTACCGTTTGTTTGAAATCCCTATGGAGGTGGGAGGATCCCAAGTGGGTCTCATCCAAGCTTTGTGGAGGTCGTTCGGTGTGGGAAGATAGGCCATGGAGCAGTGACCCGGCATGCGGTCGAGGATGAAGCCTAAGGTGGGAGTTTAGGATCATGGGGGCGAGCGAGGAAGGGAAGCTAGAGGCAAGAGCAAGGTAGGAGAAGGTCGCCAAAGGAGTGGGAGTGATAGTCTAGCGAGCATGGGCACGATCAAGTCAAGAGCAGGTCACTAAAGGAGTGGGAGAGTGAATCAGGGCCGAGGAAGAACACCACGTAGAGGATGAGAAAAAAATGACTTTCCCTCAAGTAAAAATGAACACACACGAGCCGTAGTCATGGCAAGTTTGAGGATCCAGGGTAGAGAAGAGGAGCTCGGAGGTGAGTTGAGGAGCTCGGTGGAGAGCTCGGTTAGGAGCAGTGCACCAAAAACACCAACTTCAAACCTAAAATTTGAACCTGTATTCTATAAAATACCATGCAAAACACAGAGAGAGACCAAAAATAGAGATCTAAAAAATTCCAGGTTAATAAAAAAATTTAAAAAACCAGAAAATAACCTCTTATTTTAATTGATCTACCAGATTTAGCTGTAGTTAGCTAAATGTAGTTGTAAAACCCCTAAAAGCTTCAAGAAACCTACACATGCACGAAGAACACAAAGAAAAAAACAAATTTCCAAGAACAGCTTGTTAAATACGTTAGCAATAAATTTCCAAAATATAACGATTGAAAAACTTGCACAAGGAGTAAAAAAATGAGACCAAGAGTAATTGAAACTCAAATGACGAATGCACATTTACCCGATCTCAGCTCTAATACCATGAAATATTTTGTGAGAATCGAATCAGAAACGATGCACTATGAAGTAGTTGCAAATGGAATCGCAATAGCTCCAGCGTAATCATAAGGATCGATCAACAATGGAAGAACTTGCTCAACAAAAATATAGCCTACAAATAGAGGAAAGATAGCGAAGTGTCTTAACATACTCATAAATTAGGATAAAAGGGTACATATAGGGTGCTGAGTAACCCTAGTGCATGACACACAAGCAAACCCTAAACCTAACCCTAAACCTAACCCATGTGATATGGCCCTCCATATGTGAGTGGAGGACACATAAGATCCCACACACCAACAAATTAGATGCTTTAGGAAGATTCTACCAGGTTTAATTATCCTTGCAAAGGTCATAGGTTGAATCAAGAATGAAAAACAAGCAAGAAATATTTAAAAACTAACTCTCTGGTTTGTATAGTCATATACACCCTGAAACTAAGGTTTTTAGAGTGAAAATTTGGCAAACTCATGTTTCCACTAGTGAAAATTTTCCAAAAGTGGAAGAAATGTTTGTGGAAGGGTCATAAACAAGATGTAAAAGTAATGGGGTTGAATCTCATCATGGTTTTGGAGATTTTAATGACATATTTCTTGAATAGTCATGCAATGTTAGGAAAAACAATCTCTTTGCGAGGTAACATGAATTATGTTGGGTGAAAGGTCTTGTATCCTTCAATATTGAATAATGAGTTTAGAGAGGTGTTATAAAATCTTCTAAGTTAGTTTTGGAAGTAGTTATAAAGCATTAAACTTCTAACAAAATAGTAACATAGGCCTAATAAAGACAAACCAGGATCAGACCATCGAGCTACTTAAATAAGATATGTCAATTAGTTAGAATCTTTTACATTGTAAACAAGGAGCCTTTAGAATGTGGGTGATGAGAATTACAAGTAAATAGATAATATTGAATGGTTTAGGAACTCATTTGTTCACTAAAATTTTACTTATAAACCTTTGGAACATAGGTGAATCATAGTCTTGGTCCTAAGTGGTCAGTTTTAACTAAATGGGTTTAGTTGTTGACTTTGTGTAAACTAACACCACTTGTTGTTTTAAATCCTAAGAATTTTGAAGCCTTACCACATGTTGAAGGATTATTACAAGCTCAAACCAGAATTTGAAGTCAAGATTAACCAAGAGAACAAGGATTCTAAGCCTATAGGAATGAACTTTCTCAACTAGAAGAATGTTGTTTTGTGAAACTGATATAACTTGAGTTGTTGTTTGATTGATTTGTATCTAGCTCTGCATCATGATGTAACAAATTATATGGATCACTTCTTAGACTGTAAAATAGTTAAGGAAAAACATTTAAATCCATTTAGACTATTGTATCCACATAATGTACTACATTATAAGTGGCAAGAAATTAGCATGGACATTTTCCAAGGACCGCTCATGTCCAAAAATAAACATGATGTAATATTGGCTATGGTGGATAATCTCACTAAATTGTAACAATTTATACCGATAAATTTGAAAGGTGATTCTATAGTATTAGCAAGAATATTTATTCAAGAAATCCTTAGATTACATAGAATACTAGAGTTGATTATATTAGATAAAGATCTTACAATGACTTCTCAATTTTAGCAGATGCTTAATTTAGCCTTGGGAAAAAAACTAAATTTCATTTCATCTTACCACCTGGAAATTGATGGATAAACTGAAATGGTAAATCAAGTCCTAGAAGATATGTTAACGATGTATTACATGGATTGACAATACAAATGGAAAGAATAGCTTCCTCTAGTGGAGTTTTCATATAATAATATTGTTTGAAAAAAAAATGTCCTATTCCGGTTAATTAACTAACATGCTAGAAAACAATAAAACTCAAACAATATGATGGTTTAAGTCTAACTCTAATGTTTGATAGTGATCGTGATGGAAGACGGGCACAAAAATCCTTTCCGCAACGAGCTTGATGACTGACACGTAACAATGTATAGCTACACAAGATAACATTAGTTGATTTTTATGGTGGGCTGCCTAACCAAAGCCACTCCAAAGAAGCGATGAACTTCCTAGGAAGGATGTCATCCCACTTTTTATAAAAAAATTTGAAAACAAGGAATAGATAACATACAAAATTTAACCGAATATAAATGTTTAGAGATGTGCTAAAATAGATATCGGATAATACATAGAATGATATATTAAGACAAAGAATGCAATCAGACAAAGGTTGATGGTGACCATAGGTATTTGATGGTGACCGTGATATAATATTGAGGTCTTGGGATGTCTTTCGGAAGAACACGAGAGATTAAAGTATCTCGGGTGTTACGGGGATAGAGAGATTGATATTAGAAAGGGCATGATGCAAGAAAATAGTTTAGGAAGATTGGGTCAATGGTGACTAGGAGCAATTGATGATGACCGAGGCTAACTTAGGCCTTGCTTTGAGGGTTGATGGTTGCTTAATGAGCTATGTGACGTAAACAATATTTTTTAATATTATTGAAGAGCTCCAACATAACAAATGGACCTACAAATGGCTAATGAAGAATTGATGAAAACAAGAGAGGTATTCCAACAATCTCCAAGCTCTAAATCTTCCAAAAATACTAGACTAAGGCTACAAAGTAGATTAAATAGGTTTGTGGTAGCTCACAAGAAGGTAAGAAGCATGTAAAAATTTTCTAGAGGTTGGATCTCAAGAGTGAAATACTTTTGGGAAGAGGGGGTGATGGTGTATATGTAGGGCCATTGGGCCTCGACACTGATAGGGTCATCATTGATCATGGGGATCCATTGATCTTGCTTATGTGGATGATGTAAAACTCGAGAGATGAGGCCTAATTAGGTGGTGATTTAGGCTAGAATTTAATTTGGAAATTTGGAAGAGATATTGAGGTTCATAGGGATGGGAAATAGTGGTTGGATGGGGTGTAAATGCATTTAATAAAGGAAAGGGTGGTTGTAAATATTAAATGGGGTTAAGGGGTGAGTCTAGAAAGGATAAATGGGATTTTTGGGTTGTAATTAAGATTAAAAAATATGCTTAGGGATGACTAATATGATTATGGATGATAAGTATAATTAGGGTGCATAAGGCGAGATGAAATAATGTGATAAAGAAAACTATTAATGATGGGATGGGATCAAATTGATGAGATATAATTAAGATAGGAAAATAGAAACTAAGGGAAATAAATTTGATTTAGGAGGAAAATGGGATTTTGAATAAGACATGGGTGCAAGTGTGCACAATGACGAAAAAAAGGGTGAGTAAATACGAAATAAAGGGCTAGTGAACCAAATTTTGGTGTCTAAATTTTCCCCTTTTTGTCAAGTGGTTTATGTTAAGAAATCCATGAGATAAAAACTAGAAGTGATAGAAGATGGTTGAGGTGCTCCCCCTCAAACTAGGGATCGATGACACAAAGAAAATCGATTACTAGGTTGATAGAGATAGATGGAGGAAGGTAAGAAAGGGTAGAAATATTATAAATGATGCCCCAAGTGGAGAGTTATATGACAATTACAAGAGGGATGGGATAATCTAAAATAAATATGGCAATAATCCTAGAATCATATTGGTAGGGAACATAGAATGGCCTCAATGGAGGCATTGTTAATGTCCAATGAGACCCGTGAATTAGATAAGATCATTGTATTAAGGAGGGATTCTAATGGGAATCCTCTCGTATGGATGTGCAAGATGTGAGACAAGTGGGTCAAAGGAAAACATAAATATTATGCGTAAAAATGTGAGTATGGTGAAGATAATGGTTTGATAGAATTTTGGGAAACAAAGTGGGAAAAAGAGTATGTGATGTCCTTCAAATATGAGGAAGTGAGAAATTATGCATCCTAGTGGGATGGAAAGGAGAAAATGGCCACAAAGGTGGACTTAAGGTGAGATATGGTTCCCTGAGAGGGAACACAGATATGGCCACAAAGTGGGTTTCTAGATATGAGGAAGGATGTGCTATAAGATAGGTAGATTTTGTTAAAATAGCAAAATATTCTATATGTAAGGTAACGAATGGTGTGTTATGGGTAACACACAAGTCCTAACTAGAAGAAAAGATAATTTAAATAAGCATATTTGATGAGATGGGATGATTTAATGGATATATATGTTGATTTAGGTATTGATGTGATGTATTGATTATTTTATACAAAGATGATGTGTGGATTGGATTATATGTAGAATTGATGTGATGGATTTAGATGTTAGACTAGATATGAAGATGATGTGATGGATTTATTATTTGAAGTATTTAGATTAGATATTGTGTTTATTTATTCTACACATAGATGTGTTAATTAGACTTGATATGAGATTAGATGTTGCTTATGAACTATGTTTAGATGGATGAAATAGATATGAGTAGCTATTTTTATTTTGAATGTATAAATTTGATTTGATGTGTTGATGTGATATGGGTTCATGGGTAGAGCCGAGGTACATGGATCATGGTTAGGTCATATTTATTAGATTATGAATTTATATACTAAGATGATGTGATGGATATAGGTGTATATTTAGGATATAATGGATATTTTGATTTCATTTATACTTAGATAATGGATGCATTATGTGAATAAACATGACATGGAACATAGATCAGAATGGAAATTCATGTTTAATGTGGGTGAGTGCGATACGATGGGATAACAAAAATGGTTATATTTAAAGGTGTGAATAGAACGTGGCCTTATTATGGTGATCAAAATATAGGAAGTACACTTTCATCATAGTAAGGAGTGTACGTAGGATAAATGATTTGGGACTAGAGTGGAGATAAATGTGATAAGAAACATGAACATAGTAATGCACTTACATCCATATGGCATATTTTAACACACAACTAACGATAGTTAGTCACATATAAGATCATGAGGGGAAGATGGAAGGTGTGCTTATATACCTATTGTAGACACGAAAAAGGTTTATGTGTAGCTTGTATGGGGGAAATAGTTTCTCCTTAGGTGGTTTTCCTAGGTGTATACCCTAGATCTTATCATTATTGTGCAAACTAATCAATGGGGAAATTTTAATTTTGAGGGGAAAGTTGATCAATGTGGGAAGCTTTCCTAGGATTTGTCATTTTAGATTAAGGCATATTTATTTTTATATTTTGAAGTTTGATCAATGTGGGAAGCCTTAATTGCCATGATATAAGAAAGTAGCCATCCTTCAAGGGAGTGGTTTATAATTATGGTACAATTTTTTGATTTTTGTCTTTTGATTTTAGATGGTAGGATAAAATGCATGATATTTTACCTTAGAGGGATAATTATATACTTTTGATGATATTTAATTTATTTTAACAACTTTCCTTCGAGGAGGAGTCTATATTTTGGAAAATATAACTTTGATTTGATAGTTTTCCTTCAAGGGAACAATCCATATGAGCATTCATAATTTTTTTGATTTTATGGTTGAGCTAAGTATAGTCTAGTAGATGACTTGGGAGGGGAGTAATGTGTAAAAACTACACATGTGAACCCTTATCATGGTTTTAGTAGGTATATAAGAAGGAGATGAAAGCAATGATTGTGGGGTTCCCACCTAAAAGGAGGAAATTTTCCATAAGGAATATGTTATAAGAAGAGTCATGGTTCTTATCTTCAAGGTCATAGATAGGATAGTGATGGAAGACCACATGATTCCAAATCATTATGATGGGAAATGGAGAAGGTTAATGATGAAATGATATTGTTAATGTGACTAATGTCATGTTAGTAGGTGTGTTAATAGTAAAGGATACAAGTGTAAGGCATTGAGAGGTTTTGTTTCAGGTTTACCATTAAGGGAGGCTAAGTGATAAGCCCGGGACCCATACTTATGAGTGATAATGTATGGTCCAATCTAGTTCAGATAAAACTTCCCATGTTAGATCCTTTCCAGTAGTGACATTCTGATTCTCTTTTAAGACAAGGTCACTAATGTTAAAGTTGTGTTCTTTGATATGTTTATCATAAGTTTATTTAATATGTTCTTGATGGATGTGATGATTTTGGAGGGTGATTAAGTGGCATTTGTCTAATAGTTCAAGTTATGTTAGACACTATTGGAGATAGTCCTCATTAGAGACAAAGTTATAAAGAGAAATGCACAAAGATGGGATTTGAATTTCAAGAGGTGGATAGCTTTATAGTTGTAGATAAGAGAGAGGTAGTATTATCACTTGTAGGAGTGTAGATGTTAGTCTGATAAGCCCAAAGAGTAGAGGGGATATGAATGTGCAAATCATGACCTTCCTTACTTGCGATAGTTTTGGAAAGATTGTTGTTGAGATTTTTGTTAGTAGCTTCAGCTTGGCCATTATCTTGTGGATAGTATGGAGAAAAATTAAGATTGATATTTAAGGTGTTAATGATTTTTTTTGAAAATTTCCAAATCGATAAATTATGTTTTGATAGATAAAGTCAAAAAATTTGTTATATTTGGTTAATGCGATTTTGTTGAGTGGAATGGATTTCACCCATTTAGTGAAATATTCTCTAGTGGTGAGGATGTAATGATTAGGTTGAGAAGAATGTGGATTAATGAGACCAATGAGGTAAGTCCCCATTGTGAGAAAGACCATAGATCTTGAGTTGGTTGTAAATCCTAGCTAGGGATATGGGTGAGATTGGAATACCACTGGCACTTGACACACTTCTTAACATATTCATAGTAATCTTGGTGTAGGGTGGGCCAATAATAGCCCATCCAAATAATGTGCTTGGTGATGGCCAAAACTAAAGTGTCCACCACATATGCCATCGTGGACTTCTTATGGCTCGGATAGATTAGATGGGATTTAAGGCATCATAGTAAAATATTGTTAAACCCACATTTATAGAGGATTCCATTACAAAGATAACATAATGGTTGGTGTGTTGAAGGAATGACCTCCTACCATTTTTGGATAGGTCGAAGGGAATTTTGGATTGAGAGAGATAATCAAATAATGGGGATATACCAAACATAATATTGGTTGGTTTCAATGAGATTGATATAAGGAAGCTCATTGGTATGGATGGTTGATCAATGCGATGTACAACAACAAAGATTTTGGATTCTTCCATTGTCAAAGGATGAGTGATGTAAGGGATGCCATGGTGTCTATGAAGTGATTGGATGAATGAGGAACAATGACTTGGATAATGTATTGATTAAAGACTTTGAGGAGAAAATCGATGATGTCCTTGTATTTTTGGAGGAATTCATTTTTATGTCTATAAAATCCTTGATTCAATTGATGATATATTAGGAATTACCATAGATGTCAAGGATTTGTATGCCTAGCATGATAGCAGTTTGAAGGCCTAAGATAAGGGTCTCATAATCAACCATGTTATTATTACATTAAAAGTTGAGGTTGTAGGCAACGAGGATAGGAGTCCCCCAAGGAGGAATAATTATGATGCCAAAACCTCCTTTCTGACACTTAGAACCATTAAATAACAATGTCATTTTAAGGGGAGAATACTCATGATATATTATTTTGATGGATTCATTAGGAAATTTCTCATAGGGGAGTTGATTATCAGGAAGAGGGCTTTGGCGAGTTTTATGTGATACCCTCACCATTGATTGATTTTTGGGAGATGAACTCTAGGTAAAACTTAGTCATGAGCATGATCCATCGAGTGATGTGATCATTGTGATAGGGTTTAGAATACATGGTTTTAAGGGGTTAAATATAGTGATGACATATGTCTTGTGATTGAGAAGGTAGTGGAAAATCTTGGAAGTTGTAAATTAGAGAGTGCAACATAACTTTTTAGCTTCAGTGTAGTGGGTTTCATAGTCATGAAGAGTGTGGATGATATAATAGACAACTTTTTCCCTATCCTTGCTCATTTTGGTGTGCCATATGGCACATAAAGTACATTTAGTGGTAGAGATGTAGAGATAGAATGGATCCCCCTTTCTTGGAGGCATGTGCACAAGTGACGATAGAAGATATTTCTTAAGTTCTTCAAAATCTATTTGACAATTTTATCCCACTTGAAGTGGGATTATTTTCAAAGGATATGATGGAAGGTTGAAATGATCAAAAATTGTGAGATGAAGTGGAGGTCTGATTGAAGTCAGCCTTGGAGACTACGAAAGTTAATTTAGATTGATAGGAGGAGGCATCTTAAGGATGGATTTGATCTTGGTGGGGTCAACTTCAATACCCCTATGGAAATGATGAATCCAAGGATTTTCAAATTAGAACTACAAATACACACTGGTTAAGCGGGATTCAGGAAAGGAAGTATGGGATAAGGTGCACAAGAGATTTTCAAGGATAGTAAGATGGTCATGTCAATGCTTGGATTTACCCAAGAGGTCATCGACATAATCCTCTATGGTTTTTTGGATGAGATCATGGAAGATATAAGTCATGGCACATTGATAGGTGGCCCTTACATTTTTCAAACCAAAGGGCATAACACGGTAATAGAAGGTTCCCAAGGGGTGATGAAGGATGTCTTATGTTGGTATTCTAGTGTGATAAGGATTTGATTGTAACTCAGAAAAACCATCCATAAGAGAAAGCATTTCATGGCCGGTGGTTAGATTAATGAGATGATCGATGTTAGGAAGGGGAAGTCATCCTTGGGATAAGTAATATTTAAGTCTTGAAAATCCATGAAAATATGAAGCTTCCCAGAGGCTTTAGCAATGGTCACAATATTAGAAACCCATTGAGGATAATCAATGGGTTAGATGAAGTTGGTTGAAAGAAGACATTGTAATTCTTCTTTAACAAGGAGGGCTACGTGAGGATGCATATGATGTATCTTCTACTTAACTAGCATGGAATTATGGATGGTGATGATATTATGGATGATAATACTAGGATCGAGGCCTAATATGTTAATGTACCATGTGAAGGCTTGGATATGCTTGGAGAGTAAAGTAGTGAAGGCTTCTAGATCTTGTGGATTAAGAGATTAGATGACCTTGAGGATTTAGGGCTCTTGCGAAGTCCCTATGTTTATATCAATATTGGAGGATTCCTTAGTTAAGAAGGGTGGATGTGTTAAGAGGTAAGGCCTTATGAATATGATAATCTTCTACCCCATATAGGAAAGGATAGAGTCATCATTGCAATATTTAATAATTTTAATTTTAGGGAAGCCTCCTCTACCATCTTGGGGAATTTAAGAGGAAGGGACCTAGTTTTTCCTTCATCTTGATAGGTGATTTGTCTTAGAGTGATCATAGAGATTTAAAAAATCGTAAGGAGAATGGACACGGCATCATATTTGTTCATGGGGTTGTTAGATGAGGAAGGGGATGATGGTTCCGTGTTCATGGGGATTTAGAAGAAGTGTATGCAAGAGAGTCAGTGGGGTTTTGAATCCCAATCCATACTTCTCATGGGGTTTGTAGGATTGATCAAGGAAAAGATCATGTATACCTTGTTTGTAGCATCCCAAACCAAATCCCTTCCACACATAGTGATGGAGATAGGTGTAGGAAAAATAATTTTTATAAAGGAAATCAAATCCATTGGTGTATGGCTTGGTATGGGGTTGATTATCAGTGTGGGAAGAAGGGTAATTAGTACCATCGTAAACAATATTATTTTTCAATTAAGGTGGGCTGAAGGAAATAATATCCCTAATGTTAGATTGGTAAATGGGATATTTTTCAGGTCTAATAAAATTTATTGAGTGTGGGGAGAGAATTAAGAGTGAGGAGTTGATACGCTCCCAATAATAGACACTACATCATGGTGTCAAGGATTTTTCATTGGGAAACTTAGATGTAGGTACATATGAACTAATGGAAGCTTTAGAATATGATTCTTTCTTTTGGATGATCATTTCATTTTCCATTTAGTTCATATGACATGGTTTGAAAGGAGGAAGATCATTGAGAAGTGTGTGGATTACCCCTCATTTTCATACTTAAGACAATGATGAAGGGTGGATGGGATGCAGCGCATAGCGTGGATCCATGGGCATCTAAACAAGATGTTATATTGGAATTCCTCTTCTACGATGTAGAAGATTTCATGAAGGAGTTTATCACCAATGTGGATAAGAAGGATGATCATTCCTAATGCAGGGGAAATAGTATTGTTAAAGGCTTAAAGGACCACGGTGATTGGGTGATAATAGTGTCGGGAAGCTTAAGTTGATTGAATGTGTGGGATGAAATAATGTTAATGTTAGCACCATTATCAATTATGGATCTTTTGATGAATGTTTCATTGATACAAATGGTGATAAAGAGGGAAGGTCATGATCTTTAGGGTAAGCTCGGAGATCTTGAAATCATCAAAGGAAATCATGGAAAAAATTGTAAGAGCTCCAATAAGGGACTTGAAAGGTTGGAGTTCATTATTTTTATTGGGATGCATTGTAAATTTTCAATGATAGCTTGTCAATGGTGAGGGGATCTTTGGATAATCTCATAAAGGGACATTTTGATGTGATCCTAATGTAGTTATTTCACAATGATTTTTTTCTATCTAATAGGCCTTTGGGCTCATAGAGCAGTTAGAATAGGTTCCTTATCCTTGGATAAAGAGGGATATGAAATAGGTTCATTAGGAGGAGAAACAATGGTAGCTCTTGGTTTTTTGTTTGGTGTATGGTTGAGATTCATAGGGGGTGCATGAACTAGTAATGACACGAATGAAATTTATGTAAAGAGGGGACCCTCTTTAGAAGGGGTAGAATTTGGTGGTGAGATTGTGACTAAAGGTGTGGATGGAGGGATAGATTTAAAGGCTTTGGAAGTTACAAATTTGGTTTAGGGGTTGTGTTTAGGTGTAGATGAGCTAGTGGATGGAAGGGGGTGGTATTCTTTGATGAGAATATCATCCTCTTGTGTGAGGTTGTTGATAAGTGTTTGAAGGTTATTACGGTGTTATGTGTCATGCCCAAGGACATGATGATAGGTGTAGATGAATGTTGTAATCAAACCACATGGGCTTCCACCCACGTGAGTCAAAGGAATTGATGGGGGGAAGAGTAATCACGGATTCTTGGATAAGGTGATGGAGGATTTTAAAGTAAGACCCAATAGGGGTTTTGGGAGATGAAGTCTCATGGATTTTAGATTGATTTGATTTAGGAGGGGAAGGTGAAGGAAAAGAGGTTCCTTATTCTTATGGTATTTTATAGGACCTTAGACTCGGATTTGGATTTGAAAATAGGATTAGATGATTTTGGTTTAGATTTGGTGGTGATGGGAGACTTAGATGAAGGATCCGGCCCCAAAATGGATAGTCGAGGTCAAAGATGGATTGTTGTATATTGAATTATATGGATTTATGGAGCTCTAATTTATTGCAGAGAGAAATTGATCTTTAGATGGAGGTGCCAAATCTTTTAGATGTTTGTTGTGAAGTTTTACCTTTGGTAGGGATAACAATGATTTCAATAGTGAATCCATCTTTAGAAGTAGAATCGATGGTTTGGAAATGGGTTGTGTTGTAAGTGAGATCATTGAATATAGGGATGATTCTTTAGTAGCACCATTGGTAGGATTAGAAGGGATTTTGGATTTTAAATAATGTATAAGTGTTGATATATGAGTTGTATTTTTTAAGTAAGGATGGGATTAAGACATTACTTGTGATAGAATCAAGGGGAGATGTCTTTTTGGTAGAGGTTTTAAGAGACGATGTAGATGTGGATGTAGATATGGGTTTAGATGAGAGTATATATGTGGTTATAGATGCGGATATAAATATGGGTGTAGATGTGTATGTAGATGTAGGTGTAGAAGTAGATGTGGGTGTAGATGAGGGTATAGATGTGGGTATAGATGCGGATGTAGATGTAGGTGTAGATGTAGATGTAGATGTAGATGTAGAGATGTAGATGTAGGTGTCGAAATAGATGTGGGTTCGATGTTGAAGCTTGAGTTAAGGTGTTGATTGCATGGGCATCAGGTGCTTGATATGTGGGAGGGTTGGCTTGGTTTCTTGGTGGATGATTCAGAAATGGTTGTTTGAAAACATCCAATGGTTGATTAGGGGGAGCATTTGGATTGTCTAGTTAGAGGTCTCCACGATCGATAAGTCGTTGCACTAAATCCTTAAAGGTACGACATTTCTCAATTTCATGGCCATGGACTTAATGATATTTATAGTACTGATCCTCATGATACCATGCGGGTTTAGGATGTGAGTCATCAACAGGGAGGATGAGAGGAAGTTGGATGAGGTGTACGACCATGATCTTTTCAATTATGAAGTTGCATTATTTTCCAAGAGGAGTATAGTTGGGGGATGGTCAAGGTGATTTGTACAGAGACTCGGTATGAGATGTGGATTGGGAGGAAGTTTTGATGACAATAGTGTTTGTCACATTCTTATATTTTTCATTATGGGTGAATGGTTTTGTGAACTCAGTCTTGGGTTTATTAGATTGAATTTTGACATGGCCTTGCTTAAGGGCACGTATTCCTAACTTGTGAGCCTTAGTAAAAGCTTCCTCACAGGTTTGGAAGGAGTAAATGTAGTCATTTTTATGCCCTTATGATAACCTTCTAATCACATGCGCATTGTCCTATCACCCCGGACGCTGGGCACTCACCCGAGGCATGCGCAGACACCGAGCCCCTCCTTTATGTGAGTTTTGTGAGAATACATTGCTTAAGGACATAAACTTAGATGTAAAAAGGTAAAGGACCATGCATTCATTCTGAGAGTCTATGATGAGTTATTATATCAATACATTCATTTAGAATCAAAAGAAACATCATACAGATAATAGATCTGATCCATAACATAAGGAAATGACACTAGGGTTTACATCCATGAACATTATATTCTTATAACATAACCATATATTCATATTGATCATATTTCAGTAGCCACATTACATTCACCAAGGCCATAATAGGCCAATGCATCAATGCAAATAAGACTCATGCATCAGAAGCCCTAGCTATGCTTTCCATATTACAAAAAAATCATAGACCCATCCCCCTAAGTATGTTATCACTCCTATAGTCCTCTTAATGAGAACCCCAACCCTCTGGAACCTCCTATTATTTCTGCAGAGCTTCTCCCTTCATTCCCTCTATGTTGATCCCTCTTCTCTCCCTTGATAGCATGCCCTTTCTTCTACCCGAGCATCTCTATATATAGCTTTAGCATCCACCGCCATGCCTTCCTTCAAGAGTAGATCGCTTGCCAAGTGTCCATGTGGTCCTCCAATGGAGCATGCTTACTCTAATCCAAGCTCTCCACTTTTTGTAATGATGTCTTTTTGGATCCTTCCATCACATGGAATATTCCTTTCTTGGTCACCAAGTCACCAAGCTAACACCTTATCCACTCCACATGCTTGGTCGGGTCATGCTTTCCTCGTGTGCTTCTTGGAATTTTGAATATGGCTAAGCCTTGAAACCCTTTTCTTTTCCTTGTGTGCAAGCTATGGTTTCTACTAAACCCTTCTAAAACCCTTATCCAATGCATTTTTTCTAGTGTGCCCTTCTTCATATTGGTCCCACACGCATATGCACCATTGGAGACTTAGTAAATATTCTAAGCCCCAACATCACCCCACACTAAGCTTGTTCTTCATCCTCGAAAAAATCCTTCCTTCAAAGAATAAAGAATGGAGGGACTCTGAATAGTTGGAACAAAGAATGAAGGAATGAAGAATGGAAGAATTAAATAATGGAGGAAAGAAGAAGAATATGTTTATTGTTGAAGGAGTGGAAAATCATTTCTTATATCTACCTCAATCTTCTCCTAGACATCTACTTCATTTTGTGCTTCCTAGAGTAGGTCTCCCACCACACTGTTTACCTCATCGAAACTCATCTCATCCCCCTTGGCACCCATTATATCAACGATCCCTTCCAGCTGTTTTCCAAGGTCATCCAATGCATTCATCCTACGGGTGACTCAGCGATATAACTTCTTTAGTCGGTTTTGATCGATCCTCTCAGGGTCTCGATGGCTTCAGACTTATTCTCCACCTCAGCCAGGATATTATCCCATTCTTCTTTGTTCCCCTTATTCTTCTCCTAAAAATCCTTAAGATCTACTTCATGGGTGGCAACTAAAATTCTTTCCACTCTATCTCTATCTATGTAATTGTCATAAGCAGCTTTGGCTATCTGTGTGGCAGCCTTTACATCATCAAGGATCTTAGTGAACCTTGTGACTATCTCCACCACCTTCATCTTCTCTTCTTTCTCCTAGCATGCTAGAAATTCTTCTTTTGATTCCAAAGTGAGAGGTTGCCTCTCAATGGTGAGGATGCAAGCTAGGTCTTCAATCATTTCAAGGTTGACTCATACTTCTACTCGAGTGGTGCTAGGTCTAGAGGTTTTAAGATAATAACATCTATAATAATTTCTACCTTCTTGTAAACCTCTTGCACATTTTTATTCTCCTCTATAGCTCACATCTTAGTTGTGTGTTGATCAGCTCTTCTTGCTTTAGGTCCTTGTTATTTTCAACTAGCTCCTCCTTTTTCTTCTCCAATTCCCCTTCTAGGAATCTCACCCAGTCATTCCTTCCAAAAATCTTGCCTCAACTTCCACTGAAACCTTGTTGAGTGCATTATAGACTTGTTCATCAGATAATTGTTGAGCATTTACTAGTGGGTTTATCCCTTTTTCCTCTGGCATCTTCATCAGTGCCCCTTGGCTTACTTCAAATTTAGGCTCATCAACATGGGACTCAAACACCCAAGATAGCATCTTCCTAGTTTATGGGTACCACCTTCCTCATCAAATGAAGACATCACCAAAAGTTGTTCTATTATCACAAATATTTGGAAGTACGCATGTAGCACTTTGTTTGGATAATTGATATAACCCATTCCCTACCCTTGTGCTACAACCATACTCTTCCCTCCTATGTGCATGCCCTTTGGAAAGCTCACCGCTAGGTTGGGATCCCCTCCCATGCTCCATACTCCTTTCCAATGCTCTCATATTCTATTTCCTTGAGTATATCGTCCATGCTCTTCCACACCTCTTGCTCTACTAACTTCTTAATTATGCCCGCTACTTCTCTCTCTACGGCCTCTTCTACCTACTCCTTGGTGAGGCTGGGGTCCTCTGATCCTTAGTGTTCACCTCCTGCTAACCCCCTTTCCTTGGGTGTCCTCCTCATCTCCATTCTTCTCTTCATTTCCTTCTTCTTCTGAATCATGTATATCATACATGGGATGATTCTAAACTTCTTCATCCTCATCATCATCCTTCTCACCCTTGTAGGCCTCCAAGCTCTCCATCTCCTCTGAGTCTTCCTTCCCCACTACCTTTTGTTTCTTCCTAGCTAGGGATTCTTCCTCTTCCTCAAAGTGATTCCCTTCGGGTGACTCTTCTTGTTCTCACCTCTTCCTCAGTGTCTTCTCCTTCTCCTTTATGGGAGACTTCTTCCTACATGCGTAGGTGCTTGGGTTAGTGTCGACTTTAGCCCACCCATAGATTGTGTTATCTACACACGTGGTTCTTTCTTTTCCAACGCTTCTTTCTCCAGGGGTTCTTCCCTTTCTCTCTTCTTTGGTGCAGCATTCTTCCTACCAGTGGGATCCTCTAGGATGGAGACATCATTCTCCAAGTAGGTGCCCTTCTCAAACTTAGGCCTAGATGCGCAAATACACCCTCATTGCGGTCCTTCGGAAATTGGCAGTGTCAAGGGTTTCATCATCTGTACTTCATGGGAGACATACTTCTCCACATACACGTGCTTCTTTGGGTATATGAGCTTCCTACGCAGCTTTGGTGGTCCTGGTCCACTTCGCTAAGGTCAAACCTTATCCTTTTAGCTTCCTTGAAGTGGTTGACCCCTGCTTGGAAATCTTTGCACGGTGAAAGAGAAAGGTAGTTTGCACCATGGACTTTTGGTCCCATCTATCAAAGTGAATCTGCCAATGCAAAAGTGTTGGTATACAAAAAAATCAGCCTCTCCATCTACTAGCATGGGCAACTATTCGGGTATTCTCCATTCTACCCCAAATGTGTCATGCATTCACTTATACCATTTCTCCAAGTGCGCCTTGTGGGTGGCTATCATGGTATCGCAAGTATACTTTTCAAATCTTTTTATGGGTGAGGGATCTTTGTCTGGATACTCCCATATGAACTTCTCTAGCCCATCAGGCACTCCAATCTCTGAGAAGACAATGGTGAGAAGGACATTTCCAAACATTATCTTATCCCCTTCTGCATGTTATTGATGATCTCATCTGCAATATAGGTGGACAAGTTGTAGATGGTTCCTTCTAAAATCTTCTGGCATACATTCAACCATGCCTTGTTTACCTACATCCACCTCTCTTGACCATTTAGCTTGGTAACCAAGTGTGTGGCCATCCTCATTATAGGGTTGGGGATATCTATGATATCAAAGTAGTGTGAACCCTTTTTGTAATCATAGGCCTCCACAGTCTCCTTGATGGCCTCCTTATCCTCCAAGTCATCATCTATGGAGTCCCCTTCACAAACCAAGGCCAGTAAACTTTGATATGAGTTGAGGAGTTATGCGCATTTTTCACCTGTAAAATAGACATGGTCTTATTGCATCTACGACATCAACCACTTTGGTATAACCACTCAAGCTTTCCAAAATAGGGAAACTCATAAAGTTGCAGCAACCTAACCTTTCCCAACTTCACCTTTACCTCATCACTTTGTAGATCAAGCATTCCCTCTGGTGTCTTCTTGTCCATCAGAAAACCAGTTCCAACACCATCTCTTTCTCCATGATGCTTGTGTAATGATTTTATTCACTCATGGCCATCTTCCTCACATGGGATACCCATTATTTCCCCAACAACACTCCATCTAGGTACTTGCATCTCTGTGTACCACTCCTTATTAAAACTTGTAGCAGTAGTTTTTTTCCCTTTCCTTTTTCGATGAAATAGTTGCCTTATTTGGTGTCATTTTACTTGTTAGGTTAAAACCTAAACTCTTCTTGCTTCTCTTCCTTTCTCTTCTCAATCATGTGGCTCAACTCCATGAAACAATCCTTCTACTTTTGTGCCCTAGCTGCAAAACCCTAACCTAGAAAAATTCTTCCACAAATGGCATACTCCTCTGAAAATTTATTCCCTACGCCCGTGTACTCCTTCCACTCTAGTTCACAGATCAGCCTAGTCACGTACTCAGATCTCTATGATTCTCCCTTTACACAAATCTTTCTTCACAGATGCCCTAGTTCACAAGAGCTTCTTCAATCTCATAATGGAAAGGTAAAATAATAATGTTCCCGACTTCATACTTATATCTTTTTATTCTTCTCTGAAATAAATGTTATGCCACCCACCGATCTACTTAGCATTAAATGTGGATTTTTCCACTAAAGTCATCCTTAAGTGCCCTTACCCACTTTCCTAATCATGCATGCAACCTTCTAAAACCTTATAGCGTGCAAAAATCCTTACTTACTGAAGACTCTTACATACACATCTACAGTGCCGAAGGCACTTCTTCTGTCCTTGACCTAATTTTTTCCCTTACCTACCTCATGTTGTTCCTGTGCTTCTTATCCTTTGTACATGGTCTTTTTAAGCTAAAATTCATATCCATTGTTTTCTCCTGCGTTCTTCTATCTTTCACACCTTTAATCCTTTAATTCAAGCCATACAAATTTCACTATCAACTTGTATTTCACTTCGCACTACTCCACCCTAGACTAAAATAGATGTGCATTCCTCTCTCGTGTATACACAACCTTTTGAAATTAATTTGTTCTTTGGAACATAGGGCAAAAACAACACAAACAGAAGGGAACAAACAATGAGAAAGGGAAACACAAGGAAAGGGAAAGCATAAAGAGAAATCCTAAGATAACTGGCAATACTACCTTATTTACAAACACAAGGAAGGTTTATTTATAGTAGGGCTTCAGCCTACTCCCATTGAAATGGCCAGGTAGTTTCATCCTATATGGTTCTTGTAACTGGCATCCACCTGACTCAAGGATGTACGAGATGATGTATGGGCCTAACCAATGGACTTTCAATTTCCCTGTATGATACGAAACTTGGAATCATATAATAAAACCATCTCTTCCAATCTCAAACTACTTATTCTTTAATTGAAGATCATGCCATGACTTTTTTTTGGACTTTTTAGTCTTCTAACTCCATCTAGAAAGTGATAGCCTTTCATCTGACTTCATTAACTTGTCAATCCTTTCCTCGAGTGTTTTCTCATCATCTAATCCTCTTGTGCATGCTATACGCAATGATGGTAATATGAATTCAACCGTAAAAATAGCCTCTGTGCCAAATACTAATTGAAATGATGTGGTCTTGTTCAACCTCTTGTAGGTTGTCCTGTATGCCCATAAAATGACAGATACCTTGTCATCCCAGTCTTGTCTTCCAACATCACAAATTTTAGTCAATGTGTGACTTAGTATCTTGTTAAATGCCTTAGTTGTTCCATTCACTTGAGGGTGATAAGGGGTAGTCTTGTGATGGGCCACCATAAATTATGCCAACAAGATCTTGACTGTTTCATTCAAAAAGTGTGTACCCCTATCACTTGTTAAACTCAATGGACACCCATACCTGCTGATTATGTTTTCCCATAAGAATATCGTTGTTGTCATTATTGTGTAATGCTTTGTTGTTGTTACCTCTACCCATCTTGTCAAGTAGTCAGTGAAAGTGATGATATAACACGAGCCATTTCTTCACGCAGCGGGTGAAATTATTCCTACAAAGTCAATTGCCCATTTTTCAAATGGTTCAAGCAGCGGTGGTGATGGTCGCAAGGGCATTTCATCCCTCCTTCCAGTGTTTTCTAAGGTGCTAGTAATGGTCACGAGACATTGAAAAACTTAATACAATCCTGGTAGATACTTTCCCACATAAGCCTTATCATTAGAATCTTCCACACGGTGGCATTCCCTAAATAGTGTCCTCCTGTAATCCCACCATGCGCTTCCTCCATAATTACAACATGCTCATGTTCTAAAATGCATCGGTCACGCAGAACCTCATCACGTCCTAACTTGTACAAATCTCCACTAATCAACATGTAGGGTGTGGTGCATATAGCCAATTGCTTCCTCTCCAAATCCTTCATTCCTTCCGGTGCCACACCCATTTTAAGAAATACTGCAATATCCTCCAAGTCAGAGGGCATGCATTGTAACCTAAACAGTTACATGTCTAGCATGGTATCCTCAATTCTCTACACGTCCTCCCCTGAGTCAATTCTTGATAAGTGATCAGGTCATGAGTTACTTTTTCCTAGTTTAACCACAATTGAAAACTTAAATTCTTGAAATAATAGGACTCAAACGACATATACGCAGCTTGAAAATGGTTTAATTTACCAAATATTTCAACACCATGTGATCTATGTAGAATATAAATGGTGTTGTCAGTAGATACTTCATGAACTTATACAATGCGTAGATCATTGACAATGCCTCGTGCTCAGTAGTAGTGTAATTATGTTCTTCTGGTGTCAACTTCCTCTTTGTAAAAACAAAGGGTGTGATCAACAATCCCCTCACCAAGTTGTGCTATAACTTCTCCAATGGTTTTCCCGAGGCATTAACATGCACATGGAAAGGCTTATCCCAAGAAGGAAAACGTAATATGGGCATAGTGACAAGCCTATCCTTCAATGTGTCAAATGCCTTCTATTGCATCTCCCCGGAAAAGGTACTCTTATGTTTAAGTAATTTTTCCAAGGGCACGAGAGATCTTGGCATACCCCTTAATAAACTTCTTGTAGTACCCCGTATGCCCAAGGAATATGTGCATAGCACTCTAATTGGTAGGCTCCCCCAATATCACAATAACTGCAACCTTGGTGGGATCCACTAGTAAGCCTTCCTTACATATAATATGCCCCAACAGTGTTCTAAATGGAGTAGAAAAGACACATTACTTAATATTGAGGGATATCCTCAACTGCCGACATATTTCAAACATCAACCTCAAATTGTCACAATGGTCTTTTACCAACCCATACACATTCTAGTCATCCAGGTATATCTAAAGAAATTTATGGATGAATTATTAGAAGGCTTGAAACACGATGCATGAGAACAAAATAGGTGCATTCTTTAGCCCAAAAGGCATGACTGTGTAGGAAAAACTTCCCCATTCAGTGGCAAAATTTGTCTTCTCCTAGTCTTCCTTTGTAATTCTAACTTGGTGGTACCCTGAGAACCCATCCATAAAAGAATAGACCTCATGCCCGGCTACTCCTTCCAAAATTTCTTCAGTGAAGGGGGTTGGAAAAGGGTCAATGACACACACTACATTCAAGTCCTTATAATCAACACAGATCCTTATCCTTCCATCCTTCTTAATGTTTATGACCATTAGACTCACCCATTTTGATTCCTCCATAGCCTCAATGATGTCTGATGCTATCATCTTTTCTATCTCCTCCTTGACCCATACGTGCAAGTTTGGATTCATTTGATATGGTATCTTTTGAACTAGGTGTGCACATTCCTTCAACTTGATCCGCATTTCCCCAAGGAGTGGTGAACACCTTTAAGCTCATGGTACCCATGGGGGAACAAATCTTGAAACTCATGCAAAAGGTCAATGATCTTAGAAACCTATTTCTCTAACCAATAATCCCCAATGATAGCTTCCTTAGGTTCTACTTCAGAACCAATGTTAACCTTCTTTGTCTTCAAGGGCTCATGGTAGGCATGCACTCACTCATTAGTGCTATATATGAATTCACGCATACCTACAGAATGGTTAACATCTAAACTCTCCATTTCTTCTCCATATATCACATAGACCATTTTTCCTTTTTTCTTTTTCAATGCATACACGCTCAAGTTGTATCTCTTCAGATTCATCTTCATCAAAATGTGTCTCCAAACTAGGTTCACCCAATAACTCCAGTACCATATCTTCTGTCATAGCACTATCTCCCATTGTAAGGCATTTGACCACCTGCAACACCTTATCCACTGATGGCTTTGTACTTCGATACTCGAATGCTTGAATGAGATCATCCACCAACTCCTTCCAATTCCCTGTTTGACGGTGTGTATCTAAGTGAATATACCACACACGCATGTAGCCTGTAAGGTGGAATACAACTTATGTACCCATAAAAAGGTGGTAAAGCTTCTATGCCTTCCATCCAGGCCTTCTCACATGCTTGGATATGGAAAGAGGTGGGTTCTTTTCCATGGTAGTCTTATATAATAGTGGGTGTGTTGCTTCTATAGAACCTAATAGAGAATGTGATTCTTACCTCGCGCCACTCTAGAAGACTCTCGTAATGTGTTGCCCACCATCACGCTGCATTCCTAAGCAAGTTATAACTAAGCATACTTCTCCTTTTGTCCTCATTTCTCCACTGAGCCTCCATCTCTTGCAAGAAATCATCAGGGCTTGCTCCTCTAGAGTAACTTGGCAGCTTCTTCCTTCCCAGGCACTTGACTGAGCACGCCTTTTTCACCCTTGTTACAGATCCTCTTAAATTTTGCACAATTAACTCATAGGTCCCATGTGCCCAATTGTCACATGCTATGCTGGTTGTATCACTCATAGACTGAGCGTCTTCAAACTGGATAATTCCTTCTGTAGGATGAATTACCTCAGGGTCTCTAATAGAGCGCACATAGATTTTGTCAAGGAATTCTTCTCCTAAGGGCTCAATATAGGGTGTTGACTTCCCATCTATTAAAGGGATGATGACATATTCTTCCTTGTTCTTGAAATTGATATACCCCTTATTAAACCGTAGGTCAACATTATTTTTGTAACACCAAAGGCACCCAAGTAATGCTGGAAAGTTATCCACCTTGGCTAGCGCTAGGACCTCGAAGTCCCTAGTGAACTTGGCCCCTTGAATAGTGATAACTACATCCTTCAAGACACCAATGGGAATTACCTTTGTCTTTTTCTCCATATACAACACATTTGAGGATGGCTATAGTGTGGGCCTTCCCATTTGATGTCATGCATCCAAAGTGATAACATTGACTTCCACACCCGTGTCGATCAAAATATTGCTCAGAAGCCATCCATCTACAATAGCATTCAAGGTTATCTCTTTTTCATAGTCAAGGCTATGGGGAGGAAGATTAGCATGTAGCACTTTCCTCTTGCGCTCTCCTCTAGTGCGTGGTACCTTCTCCCGTAACCACTCTCCTAGTAAGGGAATGATATTCTCTTTCCTTAACATCTTACATACTTCCATGACCTCATCCAAATCCTTCTACGAGCCTCAACATTCTTCCTTTATTCCAACTACCTTGATTGCTCCTTCAGACACTTTGGATCTCTCCTTGTAAACTTTGAATCACATCCATAATCTCTTGATATACCTCTTTTTGATGAGCAGGTCTAGATACTTTCCATGTACCACTTCTTCTCTCGTAACTAGTGTTCTTTGCCTTGGTATCTCCCTAGTGCGTGCAGACCTCCTCTCTTACGTTGTCACAAGTACAAGTTCTAATCCCGACTCATGTGCCACTTTGTTTCATCCAATGTGGGTTGGCCTTCTTTATGCTCACCATCCCAGCACCTTTATCCTTTCGGTGTTGTTGGCTCATGTGTTCAAACAGCCCAGGACACTCCTCGTACTTATGTTTCTTTATGCACCATGAGCATTACAACAAATCAAGACACTCACATTTATAATGCTCTGTCGACCCACAATTATAACATGTTCCATGTGGGAACTCACTTCTTCCTCCACCACAATTACTATAACCAAAAATCCTCTGCGCAAAACCTCTTATGTGCACTCCTCCATCCGTGTGTCCTTCGTAGCAACAATCATCATCCTTAGAACTACTTGCAAGGCTAGTCTGGTGCACACCAAGATCAATGGCATCATGAATCTGGTCAATCAGCCTACAATCCTTGGTGTTATGGGTCATAGAGGTATAAATCTCATAATAGTAAGGCACACTCTTGCGGATTGCACACTACGATTAGGGGACACCTACTTGCATCATGGTCCCCAATGGCAGATTTTATAGTCTTTTGTCATGAGGCATACCAACTTCCGGGGAAACTATCTTTTGTATGCCCTTCTACTTCACAATCTATGCACCAAAGACCACTACAAGCCTCATGCGCTGAGTTTGCAGATAGTTTCTCCAGCTGCTTCGCCATTGCATCAATTTGAGCCTTAAGGAAAGGGATAACACCGATATCAATGCTTCCAACAACCTCAGCATGTAGGGCCACCTCCAAGGCCTTGCACGGGGATGTGAAAGTCTTGTGTGATAGTGCCCTTCTAAATGGTGTTATCAATCCTCCAAAAAACCATTAGGCATGCTAAGAGGGGTGAATATCATAGGATAGTTTTGACAAGAGAGTTTTGAACCATGCGTCATACTCTCACACACTCTCTGTCATTCCTTGTTGGATTTCCTTCAGAGCGTTGATGCTCTTTTCTTGAACTCGGGGATATAGAACTCTACTAGGAAGGTGTTTTTAATGCAATGTAATCCACCATAGTATAATGGGGATCATACTTGTGGTACCAACTATACACGTTCCCTGCAATGTTGTTGTAAATTGACTCACCTTTCATTTCGGGTAGTGATTCCTTTTACACACCATAAAAATTCACAATTTTTCACATGCTCTGCAACATTCTCAATTTTGTAGTCTTGTAGGCGCAACAACATCTCAAAAATACTTGTGGAGGTGGTTAAGGTCCTTTCCCGCTGGCCTAGAACCTTGGTTTCCTTTGGTATTTCCTCCACCACTAGACCCACTAGACCCACCAGGTATTTTCCTCCTAACCCAATAGATCCACTAGGCCCACCAGGTCCTCCAACTCCTACACCACCACATCCACTTCTTGTAGTCGGTAAAGGTCCCGAAGTGGTTGCGCCTAATGTTCCCAATGTCCCATTAAAGTGTGCATTGATGGTTTATGATATTGCCACACTTTGCACGTGGGTCCTACACCACTTGCAATACCCAAACTTCATGTACTTGCACCTTGACCAATAATTCCTCTAAACATAGCAATGGTTTGTGCATTCATAGATGTCCCAAACAAGAAGTTATATCTCCTAGGTGCATATTGGTTACTTCCTCCGATATTAACTAGGTTATTAATGCTTATCTCTTGATCTGGAAAACTAAACACCAGGGGTTGTTCACCAAGTGAGTTCAAATGTGTGGTTATGACTCTCTTTTCTTCATGTGAAAAACTCTCATCGAAGTGAAGGGGTATCTCTCCCGCACTTTCCGAGATGGGGCAAACAGACTTCTCAGGTTCCACATCCTCTACATGAACCTCAACTCATTCCCGCAACATCTACCTCCATAAATGCATCAACATTGCAACCTCATGTTGTCTAGCCATTTCCCTTTCATGATCTTCACCATACTTGAGTCATCTCTCTTCCCTCTCCTTTTTAGCCGTAATGTCCACCATCTTCCTCCACCCTAGCTTCCTCACGCATCACTCAAATAATCTTATCCGGCCATAGGAATGCCTCCAAACTTAACGTAATGACCAAGATCTTCATAGCCAACAGGATAGCACGTAAAAATGATCCTCTAGGTTCCCTTAGGAACTCAAACTCAACAATCTTCGACAATAATACGTAGAAATGGCATATTCTAGGGTATAACTGGTCAGCACTCCTCTCCACCAGTGATTAACAACACGCGTCTAAGCCAGATTTGTAATCATCTAGGGTCCACACACGTGATCTAAAGTACCAGATCGATCTGGATGTATATGCTAAAAACCATTCATATAATTCTATTGGAAAATAGCAAAAGAAGGTCTCATACAGCTCATGATACAGGTTCTCTTCTACCCATCTATGTGCATTAAACTTAGGTCCAATACTAAATCTTTGAGAAAACTCATCCTCCATGCTCTTCAATTGTGCCTCGACACCTTCCAGGTCAAGTTCTTTGTAATCACGTGTCAAAGGGACAAAGATGTATCCATTTCTCATAACTTCAATAAGAGGTCCCAATAACGGAGCCAAGATGTAATAATTTTCATGCCCTTAGGATAACCTTATAATCCCATGTGCGTCGACCTATCACCAATAGGTGTTGGACACTAACCCAAGGCACGCGCAGCATGGAGCCCCTCTTTTATGTGATTTTTGTGAGAATACATTACTTAAGAACATAAACTTAGATGTAAAAAGGTAAAATACCATGCATTCATTTTGAGAGCCTAGGATGCATTATTATATCAATACATTCATTCATAATCAAAAGAAACATCATAAAGATTATAGATTTGATCCATAACAAAAGGAAATGGCACTACAATTTACATCCATGAATATTTTATTCTTAGAACAAAATCATATATTCATATTGATCATAGTTCAATATCCACATTACATTCACCAAGGCCATAACAGGCCAATACATCAATGCAAATAAGACTCATGCATCAGAATCCCTAGCTATTCTTTCCATATTGCAAAAAAATTCACAGACCCATCCCCCTAAGTATGTTATCACTCCTACAATCCTCTTAATGAGAACCCCAACCCTCTGGAACCTCCTATTATTTCTACAGAGCTTCACCCTTCATTCCCTCTATGTTGATCCCTGTTCTCTCTCTTGATAATGTGCCCTTTCTTCTACTCGAGAATCTTTATATATAGCTTTATCATCCATTACTATGCCTTCCTTCAGGAGTAGATCACTTACCAAGTGTCCATATGGTCCTCTAATAGAGCATGCTAACTATGATCTAAAATCTCCACTTTTGTAATAGTGTCTTTCTTGATCCTTCTATCACATGGAATATTCCTTTCTTGGTCACCAAGTCACTAGGTTGGCACCTTATCCTCTTCACATGCTTGGTCGGGTCATGCTTTCCTCATGTGATTCTTGGAATGCCGAATATGGCTGATCCTTGAAACCCTTTTCTTTTCCTTGTGTGTGTGTGTCGTGGTTTCCTACTAAACCCTTCTAGAACCCTTGTCTTATGTGCTTTTTCCCATACACCCTTCTTCATATTGGTCCCATGTGTGCACACGCCCTTTGAGACTTAGTCAATATTCTAAGGTCCAAAAATGAATTTGAAGGGTAGATGAAATTTTCTTGGTGCATGATCTAGAAAATATCTCAATAATTTCGGTTTGAGTTATGAGAAGGATATTTGGTTAGTAATCCTACGCCACCTAGTGATAAAATCAGCAAATGATTCGTCCTCAAATTGTTTGATGGTGTAAATGTCAGTGATGGTTATCTTACATGCTATGTCAATGGAGAAGTTTTCTAAGAAAATTTGTGCAAGTTATGTGAAGGAAAAGAGGGAATGTTGAGTGATGTCATTGTACCAGTTTAGAGTGGGCCTAACCAATGACATGGGAAAGGTATGAAGCATAATATCTTGATCATGTGTGATAAGGTAGCATGAGTTCCTAAAGGCATGGAGATGTTGTTGGGGATCTTCTTTTCTATGGAATTTAGAGAATTTAGAAGCTCCTAATGTGGAGGATATGGCTTAACAAGCACGGATGGATTGATGGGTTCATTACAGATTTTCTCATAAGTAAATGTAATTTTGGGGCCCAAGGTAGCGGCCTCTAAGTTAGCCATTATACTCAACAAGGCTTGCATAGGATCATTTTATGTATGAGGATGGGGAGTTGATTGATGTTGTTGTGGATTGTAGGAAGTAGATGGATTAGGTTGTGAGTAAGATTGATAATGTTGGGCATAATTAGGATTTTTGGGGGTGGTTGACAAGAAGGAACATAATTAAAGGTTTTTGATTGTGTGGATTACGAAGTAGGATGTTGTAAATGGATGTAGTTGGATGGGTAATATTTTGAAGGTTTTTGTTGAGTGATAGGGGATTGGATTGTATTTTTGTTGGATGATTTTGGGTATGTGTATGAGGTGGTTGGGATGTTTGAAGGGGTTTATTGGAAAAAATATGTTGAAAGATGCTTCGGAGTGGAGGGTGGTTAGTTTGATTTAATCCATAGGGGATGTTGTGAGATAACAACATTGAGATGCACATGGTATGTTGAAAGAGGAAATGAGCTTTGAAAGTGTTGTTCAAGTAGTGGAGGATGTATGTTAGAGTCTTGAAGAGTTTAGGAGGGAGAATTTATGATAATAATAGATGAGGAGGGAATAGGAATGGAGGATGTAGGGATGGTCACGATGGTATTGATATGTGGTAGATTAGGTGGGATATGCACCACTAATTGTGTGGATTGTTGGGTCTGGGGAACCATGATAGAGGATTCATGAGGGACATGTTTGTTTTGGGATAATGTTAGCTCATTCATGGCCCTAGGGAAAAATATGATGAGTTAGGAGGTGAGGAATTTAGTAGATTCAGATTGTGGGGGATAACTATAAATTTATTGAAGAGGGGGTCCATTAATAGGGATGTTGGTGGATTTGTAAACTAGATAGTCATGGAGGGTGACGAGGTTAGCATTGAGGAGTTCTTGAAATTCCAAGCATCCACAAGGGATAGTGGGGGTCCAAGTGCTCCTAAGGAAGTATTAAAAGAATTTTTGGTTGGTTTATAAGGGACACAATGATGGTAGATAAAAGAATTAGTCTTGATATGGGGATTTCCTTGAACCACATGGGGCTCATGAGGAGGAACCATAGGAATAGTGGATAGGAGGCCAAGGATGAGGTCATCAAATGTGTAGAAGAAACAAGAGTAAGTTCAGATGTTTATTGTGAGGGGTTGGTTAATATAGGGATGTCATTAGAAGTGGTTGATTTCTCCATTCTTTTATTTTGGGAGAGAGTAACAATGGGAATGAAATAAACAAGAAAAATCCTATGTAAACTATTAATGCAACACATAAGTCAAGCAAAGAGAATTTTGTTTATCTTGTTTATTTATAGAATGTGAAGAGGGAAGAGGCTCAAAGGGAACCTAGAGAAATGGCCACTCTATGGATGGTTTTAGGTGTGTTTAAGGATGGATTCCTTGATATACCCAAAGGTACGTGAGGCCCAAATCTATGATGACTATTGGTACATGGCCTGATATAGGGGCCTACCCCCACACTTTACACACCGTAGCGATAAGGGTGTCAAGTGCTTAGCCTATATACCAATAGTCAAGAAATTTATTACACAGATAGAACACCATGGTGGCTTCCTTATTGGGTGATGAAATCCCAATAGCTCCACCTAGGTAGAAATTGTTTAGATGTGTAGATTGTGTGTGTGGTTTGGTTATGTGTGAAGAAAATGTGAATGCAAAGTGTTACCGCCTAATTAAGCTATGTGATCAAGAAAATATGAAAAAGAAGTTCATTTTAGATCCAAACCCAAATATGATGTTCGATGAAGACAAGCTAGTAAAGGAAGGGAAGAATGATGAAAGAAATGGAAAACTAAAAACAAAAGAGGAAAACCTGGATATGCTTTTCCTATTTACAAACTACATACCTGTTGTTGAGAAAGCAAGAAAAATCCCAAGAACACAAGCGAAGAACTCCGACTTCAAGAGTTAATGGAAAAGAGGAAAATAAAATATAGAATAGGAATTGAAAATGATAAGGAGCTCACCAAAGGAGTAGGTGGGTCCCACCAAGCGTGTCAGAATGTTTGACAAGTTTTATTCTCCCATTCCAAGTTAATGAAGTAACATGCTAGAAAATAAGAAACTCCAAAATATGATCGGGTTTAAGGCTACCTCTAATGTTTGATAGTGATGGTGATGGAAGACGAACACACAAATCCTTTCCACAACGAGATCGATGACCTATAGAATGCAAAGGATAGCTACACAAGATGAGATTAGTATAGTTTTATGGTGGGTTTCTTGACCAAATCTATTCTTGAAAATAGATGAACTTCCTAGGAAGGATGTCAGCCCACTTATTTAAAAATTTGGTTGAAGACAATGAATAGGTAACATACAAAAGATAACTAGAACATAAACATTCATAGATGTGATAAAACAAAATCACATAATACATATAATGATAGATTGAGACAAAAATGTAGACAGATAGAGTTTTATGGCTACTACAGGTAGTTGACGATGACTATGATAGAAAAGTGAGGTCCTCGGATGTCTATTAGGAAGTACATAGAGATTTAAGTATCTCGAGTGTTGCAGGGATAGAGAGATTGATAGTAAAAGGAACATGATGTAGGAAACAAAATGAGGTAGATTGGTTTGACAAAGTGATCGGAACAATTGAAGGTGAATAAGGAAAAATTAAGCCTTGTTGAGGGTTGATGGGTTCGAAACGAGCTATGTTAAGAAAACAAGACCGAATGATGTGGTTAAAGCTCCAAAATGACGAATGGGCCTACAAATGGCTGATGAAGAAGCGATGAAAAAAAAAGATGTCCTCCAACAATCTCCAAGCTCCAAATCTTCCAAAATAGTAGACAAAGGCTATAAAGTAGCATCAAGAGGTTGGTGGTAGCTCACAAGGAGAGAAACCTATGCAAATTCACCAAAGGTCGGATCTCAAAATTTTCATTCTTTTGGGAAGAGGGGTGATGGTGTATGTAAAGGGTCATCGACACTCGATAGGGTCACCGTCGATCCACAAGGATTTGTTGATATTTCTTATGTGGATGATGTAAAACTCAAGAGATGAGGCCCAATTTGGTGGTGATTCAGGCTAGAAGTTAATTTGGCGAGTTAGAAGAGATATTTAGTTACGTAGGGATGGGAGATAGTGGTTCAATGGGGTGGAATTGAATTTAATAAAGGAAAGGGTGGTTGGAAATATTAATTGGGGTAAGTGGTGCATCTAGAAAGGATAGGATATTTTGGGATGAAATTAAGATAATAAATATGTTTACAAATGACTAATATTATTATGTGTGATAAGTGTAATTAGGGTGAATAAGGGGAGATGGAATAATGTTATAATGGAAGCTATTAATTATGGAATGGGATCAAAGTTATGAGATAGAATTAAGATAGGAAAATAGAAATTAAGGGAAATAGAGTTGATTTAGGAGGAAAATGGGATTTTGAATAGGGACATGGGTGTGCATGTGAACAATGACGACAAAGGGGTGAGAAACACAAAATGGGGGCTAGTTAACCAAATATTGGTGTCTAAAAATACTTATCATTCATCTTTGAAAATGGCACCTTTTGAAGCATTGTATGGCAGGAAATGCATAACACCCTTCAGTTGGGATAGTGTTGAGGATAGGGAAATCGTGGTACCTAAAATTCTAAATGAAATGGAAAAATAAATGAAACTTATCCGGGATTGATTAAAGGAAGTAGCAGAGATAGACAAAATATTTATGTTTATTTAAAAATAATACAAAGGGAGTTTAATTTAGGAAATAAATTATTTCTAAGGGTGAAACCCAAAAAGAGTTCCATTACTTTTGGAAAATCTTCCAATTTATCACCTAGATTTATTGGACCATTTGAAATTTTGGAAATTATAGGTCATGTAGCTTATACAATAGCTCTACCTCTTACATTATCCAAAATGCATGATGTCTTCCATGTATCCTTGCTGAAAAATTATGTTGTTGATTTAACACATATATTAAATTAGGATTCATTATAGGTACAAGATCCCAAAATCATCACAATTGATCTTATAAAAATTCTAACTAATGGTGGAGAGGGATCTCATCATGTTAATCAGCTACTATGCCAACACCCTCCCACACAATGAAGCCAAGTATACACCCAATCGGCCCAATAGCATTAGGAGGCAAAGTGACACCGGAATTTTGGGAGGTCACCCATCCCAAAGACTACTCGGGGGTCGGAGCGCTTAACCGCTGGCTCGATACCATGTACGATTTACCGTCACACCAAAAGCTCGAACTAGTGGTGGAGAGGGATCTCATCATGTTAACCAGCTACTACGCCAATAGAAACATGCAAGTTGTAGCTAAGAAACCATGAAGTTTTGCAATGCAAGGTCTAATGGGACCAATACTATGAAGAAAATGCAACTTGGGAAAATATGGAAACCTTGCATGTTGTTTTTCCATTTCCGTTTAACTAATAATGAAAGAGAAAATACTTATAATATTGTTATTTTGTTTTAAGTGACCATTTGAGTCATGACTTTTTATTCAGCTTTGAGTTATTGTTTTTAAAAATGTATGCATATATTTCTAGAAATGTTGATTACCGTAATGATTAAATATTTTTTGTATGAATATTTCATCGAGACAATGACTATTTTTAGTAGGTAAGTATGTAAGATCCTGCTCTTTTAACCCCGAAAATTTGTTATTTCTTAAGCAATCAATTGACCATGATCATATGGTATGAGGTCACTAATTGGGAGTCTTAGCTCAGACCGACAAATTTTTTAATATTTGATAGTACCATTGGATAAAAGTTGAAAAAGTTGATTGATGACTATTAAGAACAATATGAAAGGAAATGGTATTAATTTTAGTACATGCTTAAATTGTTAGATGAAGGCTTTAAAATATATATAGGTACTGGTTATTTATTGGTGGCATATGCATTATTAATACAAGGATACATATTTAAATGAAGTTAATGAAAGCTTAAACTTATAAATACTAAAGTTAATAAAATGGATGTGTGTGTGTGTGTGTGTGAATGGCTAGTAAAGACATGGTTTATACCTTAATGGTCCTCGACATATTAAAAGGGGACATTACTAACCTAGACCTAAGGGGGAACATGATGAACATAATTCTAGTCCTAGATCGACACCATGTGAGCTAGACTTGAATGATCTTAAAATAGCAAAATTAAACGTTGTTGGAATGTGGCTTACATGGCAAGTAATGTGTAAGTAATGGAAATTGTGCAAAAATTAACAAGGTTGTAGGTTTTTTGGTTTAATGGCCATTAATGAGGTTTGGGCACCTCGGGATCAGCTAGTTTCCCGAGAAGCCAACTCCAATTTCATTTTTACGCTCATCTCTCTCATGATTTTAGTTTTCTTTACTTTGGTTATTCTATTATTATTGTGGGGGTGGGGAAAATGAGATCTCTCCACCACTGTGCTTGTTTTTGGCCATGGGATGATTGTGAGCTCAAATGTGGAGCTATTTTATTGCAAAGAGGAAGATTTCACCTCCAGTATTGTTGTTTTTTATACTAAAGAAGGTTATAAGAGGAAGAAAAGGAATTTTGGCAAAAATGAGCATAAGTCATGCATGAACTCCTTCCTTACTCTCTTTAACAATTTTGTTATGATTTGGTAGGTGATTTGGTCTTTTGTTGGTCTCTTTATTGGAAAATATGGGTATGTGGTTATAATGTTCATATGCATGTAGTAAACTTCCTTGCATGTAAAAAGGAAAGCTAGCTATTGATGTTATTCCTTAGTTGAAAATGAATACGAGATGGGTTTTTCTATTTATCCTTGTCTATAAAGGAAATATAAACGAGGTTGGTTATAATAGAACCATATCTTAGATATGATCTAACCTATTTTTTTTTCTTTGGCTATGGGGATATTTTGAACTAGGTATAGTTGTTTTTTTTTGTAAATCTAGGAATAAGAGTAAAGTGGTATTTTTATTTATCCCATACTGCGATGGTATTATGAGTTGGGTTGATTTTTATTGTGTTTGTTTATGTATGTGAACCAAGATAACTATTTGTTGGGCTATATGAAGAAATCTTAATAGAGTATTGTTGTTTTTCTTCATTGAGAACGATATACTGAACCGGTATCCTTATTTTGTAAGTCGTGGAATGAGTTAAACTAGGTATAAAAATGTATGGTTGTGTGAAGGATATTAATGGTGTATTGTTATTTTTGTTTGTAAATGAAATGTGAATTGGGTTAACTTTACTATGTCTTCTACACTAATATGAACCAGTATGGTTTCTCTTATAGCTATATGAAAAATTATTAATCATTATGTAGTTGCATGCATATTTGTAAGCTTGTTTATTGAAATTAAGGGTGTAAAAGATGAACTGGGTTGTGGGATTTGTATTATTTGGTATTTGATTTATGTAAGAGGAACTGTATCATTCTCCATTTAACATTATGGATTCAATACGATGTGGTTATGTATATTTTAGAAGAATGACCGTATATGAAATGGGATGTGTCCACTACACAAAGATATGTTTCTAACCATATATTTTGAACTCTTCATTCCCTTGATTTAGTATGAAATATTTCACTTGTTTTTATATTTTCAAATTGTAATATTTCTATCTTTGTGTGTGTGTGTGTGTGTGTGTGTGTGTGTGTGTGTGTGTGTGTGTGTGTGTGTGTGTGTATATATGAATATGTGAGAGTATGATTTGGTTCAATATAGAAATTTTGTTTCAATCTGTTGACAATTATTTTTGCGAGCTAATCAATATAAAAACTGGATCCCTTTATACTTATTCAATATGTGTAGATTGATTAATCATCATCTAGTCCTAAATCTTTAGTGTGTGGAGTTGGAATTCCAAAATTATCATCCTTAGGATTGTTGTGGGCTTTACATAGTACCACATGATATGGATTGCCTTTAAAAATAATAAAATCCAAAAGGAAGGCTATCTCAAAATCAATAACTATGATTTGCAATTCCATCAATAATTTCTTGAAACTATTCAAAGATAGGCAGATTTCTACATGTGTTACCCGATTTTCATGGGCAAGACTCTCTATTTTATTTTATCCTACTTTAGGCTTTGCAAATTATAATTATTTACCTTTTTCTACTCCAAACCATTCAAACTTGTTGTTAAAGAGAAAAGGTATTTAGAAGATCACTTCTTAAAATATATATATATATATATATATATATATATATATATATATATATATATGGGGCATTTGTCCTTTCCAAGTTGGGTTGAACATGATTCAAACCCTCACCCATTTGGCCTCGAGTAATTTTTTTTGATTTGGTGGAAAATCTAGAGATGGAGACTATGATATTTGAGATGTTTTGACTTATTATTTGAATAATAGTTGTAATTTATTTTTATTAATTTAAACATAGTTTATAACAATATTGTTTTTAGCATTTTATTTTATAGAATTTAAAATTTAAATTTTAAATTTTCATGTAATTGTGTCCATTAAATTAGAATTTATGTTAGATGAGCACTTATCTATATGAAACTCTTATTTTTAGTTTGGATAATTTTTAGTATTTCCCTTCAAAATTTACATAAAATTGTTACTTTTACAATACTCACAAATATAAAATACTAGCTTTCATTTATTCTAACAAGTTTGAATATATACTTTTACTATTTAAAATAATATTGATTATATAAATTATAAAGTTGATTGACTTTCATAAATAATATATTAAATTTATTTAGAAAATAAATCAACATTTTAAAATAAAACAACACCATATAATATTTTTTATTTGAAAAAGTCACTCCTTATGATATTTTAATATAAGATTTGAGACATATAATACTTTATTATCATCCCGAAGGCAAGGATATTGTTTTCACCTCACTCATTAATCTTTTTCTCTTTCCTCAATCAAATGGCGCCACATGGATTATTTTTGTATAGGACTATAGTTTTTGAAAAATAACTTTTTTATAATTTTAAAACATCATTTATCTCTCATCTTATTCGTCACTCAACTTTTCCCTTTATTTGTGATTTTTTTATGAGGAAGAGAAATTGTCCTTCCTTACATTTAAGTGCATTTAAGGATATCATTGTGGATGACAGGATTCATGCTGTTGGGGAGCTCGAGAAATTGTCCTTTCTTGTTTTGTTTAGACACGTTTTGTTTTTTCATGGTCGTATTTATCATATAACCGTATAACTCATAATTATATGAGTTGCAAAGTGTAATTTCAAATGATATCAATCTTCCTTTTAATTTACATTACCCTCTTGCAGGTGGCTCGTAAGACCAAAAATTTGTCAAGTACAAAGTTAGTCCATGCCCACATCATTCAGAAGGGATTTGTGGTTGACAACGCCTTGTGGAACACTCTGCCGCATGTCTATGCCAAGTGCGCTAGCCTCGAGTGCGCTCACAAAGTTTTTCATCAAATGCCAAATCAAAACACCTTTTCATGGATTGTTCTCATTTCAGCTTATGCTAAACATGGATTTGCAAAGAACGCTTTGACATTCTTTCACCAAGCAAAATTCGTGCCTACAACCTATTGAATTTACATTTGCTAGTGTTATTCCAAAGCATGTGTGCGGTTGGCGACTTTGTCACAAGGAATCACAATTCACGAGACAAGTAATTAGAATTGGTTTTCGGTATGATGTTTTTGTAATGAGTGCTCTTGTTGACATGTATGCAAAATGCGGGAAAATTGAGGATGCACACCAAGTGTTTAACGAAATTCCTCAACGAGATGTGGTTTTCGTAGTGCAATGATTGCAGGTTATGCACAGCAGTGGGCATGTCAACGATGATATGAAGGTTTTTGAAGCAATGTCTCTACGAGATCTGGTGTTGTGGAATATCATGATTGTGCTTTGTGCCAAGGATGGAGTTTTTGAGGTAGCCTTTGGACTGTACCATGAAATTTGACAAACAGGTGCCCGACCCAATCATTTTACTTATGCCAGTATCCTCTTTGCATTCGTAATCCTGAACGAAGTATGGAAGTACACGAGGATATAATCAAAAGCAGACTTAATTGTGATGTTTTTTTTACTGGTTTACTTATTGAGATGTACGTGAAATGTAGTGACATGGAGAAGGCACAGTATGCGTTTGATGAAATGCCTCAACCAGATGTTGTGTCATGGAATTCTTCCTTCCGACTTCCCTGTGCATGTAAGGAGAACATTTTGTCTTTCGCGGAGCATTTATTTTTATCTAGATTTTATCACGAGACATCTATTTTCATTGAGGTTCACTCGTACTTACTTTCATTGAGATAATTTCAGGAAATGCTTCTTTTCATTGAGATAATTCCAAGAACGCTTGGTTTAACCGAGATTTCTCATGGAATAATTTGTTTTCTTAGTGATATATTCATAGATTTTATTTTTTGCACTGAGATTTGGCTCAACGCATATCCAAGGTATCTAAGCTACAGTAACAAGTTACATAGGCTCAAGAAGAGCTGAAGAAGATGAAGGAGGAACATGTTGTAGCTGAGACTGAAAGGATGCATGCATTAGAGGTCCAAAAAGAGTGAAAGAAGACAAAGGAATAGTTCGTAGCAACCGAGATAATGATTGCTCAAGCGTTGGAGTCTTTGTAAGAGGCTAAAAAACTTAGGGAAGAAAATTTTGCAAAGCTTGAAAAATCTGAGAAGAGAGCTCTGGAGATTACTGAGAATGGGACGACTCGTCTCATTGAGCTACAATAGGCATATGAGGAGGCTTTGAAGGAAAGGAAATTGTTATGGCAGTCCGAACTTGAAGACTTGAAAAGACACCATTCAATGAATGTGGCTTCCTTGATGTTGACAACTCAATAGCTTCAGAGAGTTAAGAAATAACTGGTTGTAGTCTTCAAAATGAATGTTTGTATGAAATTTTAAAAGGAAAGTAGTAACTATATTTAATATTCTACCCCTACATTTTGTTCAAGCTTAGATAGTCCCTTTCCCAAAATTATCCACCAGTTTGCACTCGAGCACAAAACCAATATGAAACATTTTTCTACTAATGAAAGGAAACAATAAAACTATCACCTCAACTATGTCAATGTCAACATACTAGGTCTTAATTGGTTCGCAAATTTCTTTAATAACGTTGGTGGTGTAAGACATAGTGTACGTAAAACACTAGAACACATAATCACTTCCATGAGTTTGAAATGTTTCCTTTTAGTTGTGCCTATCTGGCTGACTCAAAGCTTTCATGATTTTTTGCAAAGGTGGAGAAAACTATGAATTGTTTTCTTTCATTGTTAGTTGAGATGAGCAGTAAATATTTCTAGACATTTTCTTACGCTTAGCAGCTTAGCTCCCTTTCTAAATTGCACATCCCATTTACCTCTTTGATGAATTTTTCCCTGTTGACCTATAACTTTGTACATGAAATAATTGTATCTAAAAAATGTTCAGAACTAAAGATCTTCAACATCTGTTTATTATTTGTGAAACTGGGCTGCTAAATAAAAACTAGGTACATTTTTTACAACCTCAATAGTAACTTCCTTTCAATTCCTCTGGTCTTTTATGATTTTGATCAATTTTAAGAATATATTTGCTACAAGGTTTATGCTTGTCGATGGCATCCTTAACTTGTCATAAAGCTTGACACCTGTCACCTTGCGCAACCAACACTACCCACTATCTTTCGCTCTTGCCTATGCACTTGTCAAGGTGGCAAACAATTAACTGGGTTGTATTTCGTGATAATCTACACAAAAACCAACAGAAGTTCCCCAACATTAAAATACCGAACTCACAAGGAGCAAAGCTAAAATCAAGTGCTACTAGTTCAAGAACTACTACAGAACAAATAATTTCAACAACAAATATGAACGCTTTTATTTACCCACATACAACTTTACTTTACTAGCAAATGGATTTGTCTCATACATTCCACAACACCATTGCCAATGCAACGAAAAATCCTTTGGAATAAATAACAAACAACACCACAAAACTTCACCTTTGGCAGGATTTGCCATATCATGACCTTGTTAGATTTTGGTGTACCTATCAAACTTCCATAATCACCATTGAATGATGTTGCTATTTTACTACATTTTCATTAAAATAAATAAATAATCCTAATTGTATAGAGAATAGTTATATATATTAAAGTCCATTGCTTTTGTGGGTCGAGGTTTGACGTTTCCTTGGTTTCTTATCGTGAAAACGACGCTACATAACCGAAAAAAATAGAAGGAGAATAACATTGTATATGATAAAGTAGGACACGTCCCAACAGTAAATGAGAATGGTTTGTGGTTTGTGGACGGCATTTCCATTTCCATTAGTAATTATAGCATTGGGGTCACCATCTACGCCCCAAAATTCACAATTATAATTATTATAATTAGGTGGAGTTCTTGTGGAATGAAACATCTGGTTTTGAAGCCCAACGTTATGTTTTTTCAGAACTCGCCATGGCAAGCAAAGGTAACAAAAACCAGCGCATACAATCGGGTTGTTAATAAGTTGTTGATATGATTAAACATATTTCGATTTCCAGTTGGTGGGTTGTGATTGCAGAGGTGGAGTCGATGATGAAGCCCTCCACCAAGATTTTTGGATTTTCGTTGAGTACTAGTGGGCAGGACAAGGAAGAGGATGTTGGATCCAGCAAGTGCGTTACACGCCAGTTTTTTCCAATGGATGAAGCGGCCGAGATGCAGGGCGAGGTGGAGCAGGCACCCGCGGAGCTGCGAAGAGCTCACTGGGTAGGACTCACGTTTTCTTCATCATCATCATCATCATCAATGAGCTCTTCTAAGATGATGAAGAGCAGGCGCGGCCCACGGTCGAGGAGTTCCCAGTACCGCGGCGTTACATTCTACAGGCGCACTGGAAGATGGGAGTCTCACATATGGTTAGTTGTACTAGTTTTCCCCTCTCACCCCAGATCCATTATTATTATATTTCAAGGAATCTCGTTAGCATTCCATTCGATATTAATTGCATGCGTTTTGTCGCACAGGGATTGTGGCAAACAAGTTTACCTTGGTAAGTGGCTGATTTCGTAGAGTTGGCAGTCCTGATACATTTTATTTGAAGATTTGTAATCTGTACTGTGTGTTTTCATCGAGTGTAGGTGGATTTGACACTGCCCACACAGCCGCAAGGTATAATAACTGTTTCACTCCTTCAATCCTTGCATTGATTTATTTAGAGATGAAACAAAGTTTGATATATAAAACTTTGTTGCAGGGCATATGATAGGGCAGCCATCAAGTTCAGAGGAATAGATGCTGATATTAACTTTAATATCGACGAGTATGAGGAGGATTTGAAGCAGGTAAGACTGTTGGGGTTTTCATGTGTACGTACGTGACATTTTAAATATTAAATTGAATGAACAGTAACACTATTCTGATTCAGATGAGCAATCTGACAAAGGAGGAGTTCGTCCATGTTCTCCGTCGTCAAAGCCCTGGATTTCCAAGAGGAAGTTCTAAGTTTAGAGGCGTCACTCTCCACAAATCTGGAAGATGGGAAGCTCGGCTCGGGCAATTTCTTGGGAAAAAGTAAGTGTCATTCCTTCTTTCCTCAACGTAATAAATGTTTATTTCTACTACGAGGAATAGTTTTCATTGGATTCATCGTGTAATACTCAACAAGAGCAGTTTTGTTACACAGGTACGTGTACTTGGGTTTATTCGACAACGAAATCGAAGCTGCAAGGTATGAATGATTGTAAATTGAGTTTAGTACTGTTAGTGTTGTTTGACAATATTTCCCAACTTACAGGGCATACGACAAGGCAGCAATTGGGTGCAACGGCAAGGAAGCAGTTACCAACTTTGATCCTCACATATATCAAACTAAAACTAAAGTAGAAGCAAAAGGTAATTTTATCTACTGTTTTTATTAGTTGATCAAACAAATCAATCCTGTGTTTTCTACACAATTCTTCCTTCCTTTCCGTTTTAAAATGCAAGTTTGATAAGATAGAAATATTCACATTGTTATCGTTTGGATTGGCATGTGATTGGACTGATCGTGTGAAGAAAATTTAGATCTTTGTCTTGGCAACTCTGTTCCAAAAGATGGAATGAAGTTTAACAAGCCACCTTGCTCAGGTCAAGGCACCAAAATTCTCTTCTCCCAAACACCCAATTACAAGATGCCATTCAGCTTGTTATCTCAACCTGGAATTATTTCAAATTCTCACACGGTTCCCTATTATAATGGATTAAGGCTTTCAAGACTCACAAATGATGATGATGATGTGTACGCATTCCGAGGATTGGATCAAAGCTCGTCACGCGTCCTAATCCCTTCTCTTCCTCTTCCTCTTCCTCTTCCTCGTGCTAACTACATTAAGGTAATTAATTAATTCCGATGGACACCTATAATTGATCAAATCTATTATTGTGGTTATAAATTCCATTATCAAGAATAATGCAAATACATTGGTATTAAGTATACTACTCCTATAATTTGTTATCTTAAAACAATAAAATTAGGTTCAACAAAATCAAATTATATTTGATTGTGGTATATTAAATGACAAGTGGTTGATCATAAATTATTGTGTTACATTGGCTTGATTCGAATTATTTTGAAGGATCGGGGAGGAAATGGAGGAAGAAGAAGCACGTACTTCAGCAACATCGATTCTCACCCCAAATTGTGTCAACCAAGAATACTAATGCGGGTTCGAGTGGGTGCAAAGAAGAGGATTAAACCAAGTAATGCATGCAACCAAGACTAGTGGGGAGGAATACGATCAAAACCCATTGACCGCTTCTTCAACTTGGCCTTACCTTGTTACAAAAAGAGTTTAACTTGACTATCAATTTCACCCCTCTATTGCCATTGTCTTGTTTTTATATTTGTAGACCTTATATTCTATTGTTAAAGCTTTCATGGGGTATTCAATAAAAATTTATGTGCTTCAAGGATATATAAATGTTCATTCTCTCCTCTTAAAGATGACTCGTCTTATATTTTTTCTTATTCCTAACAAATGCAATTAAAGGGAGGTAAATAAGTTGATTTTGAAAGGATTCCAAAAAAATTACAACCAAAAAATTATAAGACATTATAGTGTACTTGTATAACCAATCATCCGCCTACACATCCCAGTGTCTAACACCAACAATCATCCATCGCCTCGATATCATATCTAAAATGCTCTTTTATCTTTAGGAGCAGCGAGTAGTCTGCCATAAGTTAGCAATAATTTTGCCACATTACCACCCAATCAGCTACTTTTGAGATCACAAAGTCATTTTAGAATGTTAAGTTATCCTCTTTTGTTTCCCTTCCATCTTCTTACTACCCACCGTCCATGCATCCTCCACTCGGGAGATAGGAATAACAATTTCCATATCCATCCCAAAAGAATCACCATCCTATACCATGGGCCCTACCCCATCATCTATCGAGCTCTTCACATCATTTCTTGTCTATTCAATGGTCCCAGGATCCTCCCTCTTCAATGTCTCAAGATCATCATGTCACATCCTAGATGTTTTCAAATTATTATTTTGGAGACTTTGTGATGATTGAGTGGTTGCTGCAAAATTTTCACAACACTTTATATATAATAGGCGAGAAAGAGAGCATAACACAATTGATTGCATTAACCAAGCAAAAACATCCAATATATACAAGCGGGGCGGTTGGAGAGGAACAAACATCAACCAGCTTCTAACGAGTTAGATGCCATGAAGACATAACGATCAAGTCGGTTTAAAACAAGAAAAATAATGTATTAAATAAATATTTATGCTAACATTACCCCCTTAATACATTGTTTTTAAAAATGTACCCCGAAATAGTTCAAATTTCACCTTGCCAAGAGACTTGGTGAGTATATCTGCAATATGAGAATCGTGGGTAGTACTAGAGCTGGATGTGGTGGTTTAAGACTTGTTCTTGAATGTAGTGACATTTGACCTCAATGTGCTTTGTTATCTCATGGAAAACTGAATTTTTCACAAGCTTCAACACACCTTGATTTTCACAGTGAATGATGGGTGGCTTTTATTCAGGAATGCCCATATCTGCCAAAATGTGACATAACCAAATCACTTTGCACATAGCTCCTTGTGCGGCATGATACTCTGCTTCAATGGATGAGAGAGAAACAACAATTTACTTCTTATTGATCCACGAGATAGGTCCATACCTAAGATGAAATATATAACTTGAATTTGATTTCCTATTATCAATAGATCTAACATAGTTTGATTCTATATATCCCTGCAATAATAATTGGGAGTTGTTATGATACTCTAGACCATAGTCAATTATACCTTGAACATATCTCAACACATGCTTTATTGTTACCCAATGACATTTCTTCGGCTCTTGCATGAATCTGGAAAGATAGCTCATAGCAAAGAAAAGGTCTGGTCTGGTATACATCAAGTAAATGATACTCCCAACAAGTTATCTATAGAGAGTACCATCTACTTGAGGTGAATCTGAAATCTAGAAAGTTGCAAACCTTTTTCCATTGGAGTGGACATAGGTTTATAATATGACATGTCATACTTTTCCAGAGTGTCTTGGTGTATTTCATCTGGGAGATAAAAATATGATTCTTCTTCTGCCATATCTCCAAGCCAAGACAATAGTGAAGTAACCCCAAATCTATCATGTCGAAGGATTTCTTTAAATCATTCTTAACATCTTCGATGATATTTCCTAAACTCCCTATAATGACAAGATCATCCACATATACTAGCAATCGCATGTGTACAATGCAATGTGAACGCCGAACGATATATGTTATTTGATTTAGAGGGATAATTATTACTTTTGTAGTTGATGTTGATAAGAGGTTTAATTGATTTTGTAAGTGTAGAAATATAGATGAAGCATTATATTTTAAGGTTCTATCCCTACATTTCAAATTTGTTACAAATTCATAAATATATATTTACAAATCTTATATCATGGGTGGTAGCGATTGGTGGACTATTTTATTTGAACTAAACATGAATACATTAGAAGGAAACATAAACTCCAAAATGTTCCTAAGATGGTCAAAATACTTAGCCACAATAGAAAATCAACTTCAAAATTTCCTTAGTATTTTTTATATCCATACTTGAAATACTTTCATAAGGTGTTACAGAGACTCTCAAATGAAATCTGTATTACATGCAACATTCATGTGACATGCCAAAAAAAAGTGAATTGGTCTGGAGAGAAGTTTTGGTTATATCTACACCTTTCTAGGAGGAAACCTTGAATTTTTTTAATGAAACTTTGCCTTTTAGTTAAAAGGTCATGTAAAAGCCCCTTGCCTTTTTAAATCCCCCACATATGAAACTTTGCCTTTTTAAAAGGTAGAGATTAATGGCCACCACGTATTAAAGCTAATAATATCTATTTTTAAAACAAACAACCCATTCTCATAATAAACCGACTCACTTTAATAAAAATCCACGTCTTTATGCAAAAAAAACATGGCTTTTAAAGATAAGCCTAACCGAGAATATATAAACAGTTTAAAAATTTTGAAATGCAGGAGAAAAAACAGCATGGCAGTAGGGAAGGAGGTTTGAACGGCAGAAGAGAACGAAAAAATCCAGAAAAGGTGGAAAGGCTCAAGCTCGAGCTCGGGGCTCGAAACGGCCGGGAAAGTACAGGAATGTTGTAGGGTTGAATGGCCCACACAAATGGCCAAATGAGAGTTTAGGGTTAGAACCAAAGAAATAGGCTCGGATGGTGAGGGCACGAAGTAATACAAGCTTTCCCAATATGCAAAAACAATGAGTGGGATACGTTCTAAAAAAATAGCTCGAAAAGAAAAAACGCTCAAATGGCCATCAAAATGTCAAATTTAACATAGTCGTAGAAATGTCCGAGAGGGCCTACTCATAGGGGGACACCTTCGAGTGTAAAAACCAAGTTGGATTTGTTTGGTATAGGTTGACCAAAAAGGGTAGTTTAGCCTCAACCACACAAAGTGATGTATCCTTTTGTTATCTTATGCTTTAATGAAGGGTAAATATTACATGTATCTAAGGTTTCCACTTGTTACAATTCATTACAGGTTTTGCCGAAGTTGTGCGAGCTAGAGAAACATATAGTGAAAAATACTTTCGACAAGAGAAGGGTACACAAGATTACATAACCCCATTGTAAGTAGGTCCAAGACTCTACCCGGAGTTTGTTATGAATAATATTAATGTGAATGATTTGTTAGAATAAATCATGTAGATATGTAATAGGGAAAGTTAGAGATTTTTGTGTGAGACAAAGATTAAGATAAATTGTAGGCATTGATGATTGGTAAGAGATAAGAAAATCTCCATATTTATAAGAGAATAATTGTCCATATATTGTAATTGTGATTGTATTGCATTAAAAGAGAGTTTACTTGTGTGTTTATGTTGTGTTGAATTGATCCAAATAAGACAACGAGTTCCCCCGTAAGGGACCTTATTGCATGGAATCGGACATATTTGGGTAGTTGGGGTTTGCACAAGTGTTGTAACTATTTTAGAATAAAAGCATAAACTAATTAAGACCAAGTGTAATATATAAGAATATAGAATTACTTAGTACTAATATTTTTGAAACATGTTATATTGATAAAAATAGAGTTTATAAATATTATAATAATTGCAAAGCAATCTAGGATGCTCAAAAATCATTAAAGTAGGGAGAGACACCAATAGTGGTGCACCCTAAGTTAGGGGCCCACAAAATAAATTCTATAAAATGTGGGAACCTGATTTTTTCACCAGCAAGTAGTTCAAGATTTTTTTAAATTATATATATATATATATATATTTGAGTGTTGAATTGGAGGGAAGATATATTTTGAGTTTATTTCAAATCGTAAATTTTAGTTACACTACATTTTGATTGGGACCCATACTTGATCATGGGTGATAATGGTTGAACATTTAAAATTTTAAAAAGGCAAATCTTACATGTCATCATGTGATTGGGTGTTGTCATGTCAATAATGACTAATCCCCAGGTACTTTTATGACAACTATTGGGTGTTGTGTATTCAAGACATTATATCCACAATTAGACCCTGCTCAACTATTGTTGTCTATCGCTTATTCATTATAAAAGCACACAAATACATGATAGAGCATTAGTTATTGTTTTCAATAGATTTATTGCCTATGAGCCTAATCGAAGAGTCGATACTTAAAAACCATCTAGCGTACAAAATGAATCCTAAAACATTGTTGTTTGTTATGAGGTCAGTAGGTATTGTCGCCCTTCTAAGGCAAGAAGGAGAAAATATTTGTTTTACATGTCATTAAAGTTGTAGTGCAATAATTATAGCAAATTGATAGTAGATAAAAACTAGCTAAGAATAATCGTGAGTTTGTTTTAGGTATGTCCATCACTCGACAAGAACATTCACATGCTTTAGACCCACAAAGATCAATGTTCTCCATGCTTTATATGGGTTGGATTGGTCATCAATTTGCAGGGCAAGATTTTTGGTTGAAACTTTTTAGCATGGTTATATTATATTAACAATTGTCACTAGATTTAAAGAACTTCGAAATACACCATTAAACTTACATGAACTCCAATCTAAGAATTTGAGAATAAATAACTAAACTTAATTTTAATATTTACACATATCTATAAGGTGAAATTCAATGATAATTGGGTGACAAATCATTTGTAATCCATTAAATGCATATCAGAGGAAGGAAAGGGGATTTCATGTGAGGCAATTGAAAATCGTGTCCTTTGGTTTCTTCCTCCAATCACTATGGCAATGTCTAAATGCATATAATGTACTTGAGGAAAGTGAAGGTCAAAAAATGGCATGAACTGCAATACACGAGGAAAGTGAAGGCTTGTTTGAAATTTAGGGAAGGAAGGAAGGAAAGAGACAAGTGCAAATCTAACACAAGCCCGAGTCCCCATCTCTTGACAAAGCAACTTGCAACCTGCAACTGCCACAATTGGCAAAGTAATGAATGAAGATGGTGACATGAATGAACCAACGTACACGTAGTTAATAAAAAGAAGCGTAGCGTACTTGTCCCATGTTTTGCCCGTGTCTTTAACATGGCTGTGGCTTCTCACTTCTAACTTCCGGACAAAACCGTGGCTCACACACGCCTAACGTTTAAAACAGTAAACTTAATACAACTTGTGATAGAATATAATATTCCAAACATAAACCACACCGTGGGGGTTAGGGACGGTTTTTTTTTTTTTAATTGAATGTCGATATCTTTGTTCACTCTTGAGTAGGTATCTTCTTTATCTATTTTACAATTGATTATCATGATCACACCATATACTTAACACAATTCCAAATTGTCCGTAATTTATTCATTTTAGAAAAGAAAACCTTACTCGCACATTAAGTGGCATATTTTAAGTGTAATGACAAGACTTAAACATATCATTATTTATTACGAGAACAACTGTACTTGACTTTGTTCAATGAAAAGAGATGTCACAAGTTCAAAATTGAATGCCTCCTATTTAAAGCATAATTGAGTATATATATAAAGAATACAAAATAGTCTCATATATTATAAGTCACCTCTCCACTAAAATTAAAGACTTAACATCATGAACAATATTTTTTTTTCTTTTTCCCTTCTTTTTAAGAAATGGCCCAACATGCCTTTCTCACATATTTAAGCACAAAAGTTTTCATATAATATTTCGGTATATAGACAAGAACTATGTATTTTCACTTTTAAGCATCACAAATTACATCCTTTCCACACACAAATGTTTTACATCATATAATTTATACATTTAGTAATAGATTTACACAATGGTCTCATAATTGAAAATCCAAAAGTGAAAATGGTTTCATCCCAAGCTGCAAAGTGGAGAAGGCTACGGGGCAAGGGACAACAAGGGGCGAATAATAATGGAAAACAAATCTCTTATTCTTTTGGTTCCTCCTCTACCCCAAAGAATTCGGGCGACATGATTGTTTGGGGTTGCTCATCGGGCACCCGTGAGGCTCACACCTACGTGGAAAGAGGATTCCCCTCATTTGGATGTTATGGAGTCAATCACTAACATAGCTAAAGACATACTTAAACATTCAGCGGTATGTAGTTTTGCGGGCACCAAACCAAACATCGACCTTGTTCGTGCTTGGTGCAAGAGAAAGTGGGATTGCAAAGTGCAGGTTAGTGTTCTAGCAGGGGATGGGTTTCTCTGTGATTTTCAAGAAGAATCTGATTTACAAAAAGTTCTTTATGGGGTGCCTTGGTTCTACGGTGAGAGCTGCTCTTAGCCTTAGTCATTGGCAACCTGGTGGCATTCAAGAGTTTAAATTCCAAGAACTCCCAGTTTGGCTTCGTCTTCCTGGATCTTCCCTTGGAGTTTTGGGAACCCGAGGTTCTTCTAGGGATTACATGAACTATGGGTTTTTTGTTGGCAATAGATCCGTGCAACAAAGGCTCGCTCTGGTTAGTTTTTGCTCATTTATGCATCAATGTCCCCTGTCGAAAACAAGATACACGAAAAAATTGTTTTGGACTATGTGTTTGAGAGATGGGATCAAAAGATTGAGTTTGAGAGCTCTCCAATTATCCACAACAAATGTAGAACAGTGGGTTATGACATGAATAAATGTTTTGGGGGATTATAGTGAATGAGGAACAATTCGTCTCTCTTTTGGTCTATGCCTTCCCATCGCCCAAATAGTTGATGATTTAGAATCTGTGAATTCGGTGAGATTTCTACACCCTAGAAAAGTATTGGTTTTGATATGTCTCGTGCTTGGTTCCCTGGCAAATAGTAGGAGGTCCGATTTCTGGGGTGGTTGGGGACATGGGAGGTGGTTGGTGATAAGATTCAAATTCAAAATTTACCTTGCATTAATTCTTCACCGACTCCTTTCTGTCTTCGCTCACGTGGAGGTTGAGCACCACATGGACTGTGGTCCTTTGGTTGCCAGTTCTTCTTCTAACGGTAAGTTGGAAGTTCTTCTAGACGTGGAAGTGGGAGGGCACCACTTTGAACCTTTGGCTGTCCCTTCCTTGGTTGTCGAGGAGGCCTAGACTTAAGGTCCTTCCCAAAAAGATTAGTATTTATCGGTCCGATTGCGCCTGCGCAGATTCATTCTCGTAGTGACTCCCGGCATGGTTCTTAATGTATTGCTTTGTCGATTTTTTCGGTCGTTTGGTAGAGGCCTCTCCATTTTGCGTCAACTCTATATTCTTTCTCCCTTTGTAATTGGGTTTTTTTGGTCCCCTCACAACCAATTTTTTTACGCTATCTAAAAAATAATGGTCTCACGAGTAACAATACTATGAATAAAAAATTCATATCTAACTACATAAATGAATATCTTATTTAATTTTCATAATATAGAAAATTGACAAGAGTAAGTTTTAGAGAGATATTTGATTTGTAGCACTTTAGAGATACTTATATAGAAATAAACAAACAACGAGGTAAAGAAAACTTAGAAAAATAAGTGAAAATAATGCGACTATGGCAAAAGCGTACCTTTTCTAAGAACATAAACTTCTTCCAAAACTATACGATGCTTCTAGAAACTATAAATAAATACAAGATTCGAGTACATGGCCATATTTCACTACTTCTAAGCTCTAAGAAACTAGCTATTTGCCCTAAATTCACTATGAATCTCTAGAACCTACTCTCCTTCCTTGGATCCCTAATGTAACTACAACACATTACTAACCAATATAAAACATGGGATGTTTTGAGGGATGTGTTATCTCTCCATCATTATTAGGCCCCTTGAAGGAAACATTTATTCAAGGCAACACATCGAATATAATGTAGTTCAACAATAAGTTAGTTGTAAACTAAGCTCCCACCCTTGTCACTTTTAATGACCTAATCATAACAAGTAAATGCTAAATGATCTTCTTAAAATGTTTGTAATTGTATTTGGCATCAAGATGTTTTTATTGAATTTAAATCAATCATTTTACCTCCTCTTTATGATTGATTCTCATAAATGCACTAATGTCTAGTGTATTTTATAGATTTATTGATTCAAATTAAGACCTTATTGGTATGCATGTTGTCATACAATGAGTGTGAAAGAATGACATAAAATGAACAAAAATATCAATAGACCTAAAATAAGGGTCAAAAGGACTCGACAAAAAAGGAGAATCCCTAACCATTTAAACCATTGACCAAAACTATAGTAATATTTCAAGACCATTGACCAAAACTATAGTAATGTTTCTAGTATAAAACCCATAAAACAAGGAAATGTGGAGAAAAAGAGGATTTGATAAGGAGAGAGAAAATATTAGGAAGAGGAAGGAAACGTGAGGATACAAAGGAGAACATGATAAAAATTGATCAACAACAAGGACAAATAACAACTTAAAATGGACCAATAAATAATAGACACATAAACACTACAAAAATATAAAATCGTAAAAATAATTAGTCTTATGCCAAAATTAGGTGTCTACCTAATGCCACATCCCATGCAATAAAATGAGATGCAAAAAGTTGTATTGATTGTCTAGAAACCAATTAAGAATTCTTAAAGACAATATCATAATAATAGTGAATTCCTAAGGTTAGAACCCTATGAAGGCCCTCTACAAAACCATTAATATTTGATTAGACCTCTTTATTCCATGAACATTCCTTTAATATCCCTTTTATGTAATATCCTCGTCCTTACGAATCTCGAATGGAAGACCATATAAATGGCCAATAGACCGTTATCTTGTTTAAATGAAGATAGTAAAAAACCAGAGTCTTAGCTCGCACTAGTATTTTCTATTGCATATATGTTTTAAAAGTAGATTCGGGAAAATAAACGAAAGATAATAATTAAATACTTGTATTACTTTCTTGCTTGGACTCTTTACACAGGTTATTTAGTAGACTACTTAGCCTTGGCTATGGCATATGATGAGTTATAACATGTTTATACTAAGTGTGGATTTATTGGAAAATAAACATGGGTCTACATATAATAAGTTGTAATTATAAACACAAGGTTTGTCATATTAAACCACTTAACATAAGTGAGTGGCATGTAATAATGTTTTGTTTGGCCTTTGTGCATATTAAGTTGGGTGGCATGTATTAGTGTGTTGTTAGATTTCACGGAAAGTATTAAAACCTCACTTGGCTTTCGTGGCATATATATTGATGATTTGTTTAAGTTTGTGGCATATTTAAAAAGGGGACATTGATGACTTGAGAAAAGGCTCCACAAGAGTAATGTGAACCATATTTGTTTAATGTAAAGTTAAGTTGTGAGGAATATGTGGTAGGTGAAATTTGTATTGAGATGTTTTGAGTTTAATGGCATTTAATGCAGAGTCGACTCCTCGGGAATGATTAGCTTCCCAGAGAAGCCAACCCTAAAATTGGTTGTATTCCTCCTCTCTTTGATCATTTGCTTTGTTTCATTTCGTCAAGCTATTTTCGTGGTGTTGAAGGTAGTGGAATTCATCTCCACTATGCATGTTTTTAACCATGAATGTTATTTTGACAATGGATATAGAGGAACGTAGTTTCAAAAAGGAATGTTTTGGTAACGGTATTTTTGTTTTTATTTCTTCTTGAGAAGATTGCAGAAGAGAAAGGAAGTCAAGTTGAGCAAGACGTGGGTATCGTGAGGCATGAGATTCTCCCTGATACTCTAAATCATAATGGTTAAATTTTTAAATAGCATTTTAAGTGTTTTGATAGTTTGGTTTCCATGGCATAATGATATACTTTGTTATTAATGTTTTGGGTTTATTTTGGATATTTGTTTATATAGCAAAAACGTTTGTATTGTGTTACACCCATTTATTTGGATCGCATGTTGGATTTTCATATGTATTTGTTTGTATGAATGTTACTATACTTATTGGGTATGCGTATTGTTATGAGAAGCGGATTTTATGAGCTTTGAATGTGTTTCACTATCTGGGTATGTGTTTTTGTGTGAAGGGAACAAGTTTAAGAGTTATTTTGAATTATGTAATCGTGATTTATTTTGGGTTAGTGTATTTTTATAAAGAATCAAGTATGAGTTCCATACGGGTCTCGCATTCTGGGTATGTGTATTTTTATATGAAGAATGAATATGAATATCCCAATTGGGATTACATTTCAACATTTAGAGTCAATTATCTTTCTCGGTAAGATGTTTTAATACAACCATAATAGGTCTGCGTCTAAAGATTTGTTATAAACATGTGTGTGCATATTTAGATAATAGAAATAACTATTTGATTTATCTCCTCATGTGGGTTTATTTTCCCAATATTGGGTATGTAAAATTTGGAGAGTATGAGGCTATTTGTTTTTTGTTTATCTTTTTGGATCCCATTCCATTTGTAGGGTATTAATATCATTATCTTCCCGTTGTCAAAATTTCACCCCCCCTGGGTAATTTTGATAACATGCATCAGAATATTCAAGTCCCAGGAAAATTGATTGATTTGGGGCCAAAAATCATGTTGCTAGAGTCCCCTCAAATATTTTCTAAGTTCCCTGTCTGAGAGGAAAAGAGCAAGCTCTGAGAAAATGCAAAAAGAGGTTGTAGAAGGCAAGTAGGTTGATCCAGGAAAAAATCGTAAAAATGACTAAGTCCTAGTCCTAGGGCGGTCGGGACATTTGGGACAAAAATGCCCGAACCAAATTGAATCGGCCGAAATGAGTCCAGAGGGTCCAAAGTCAAAAGGGACATCTGGGACAAATGGACGCGAAATGCCCGAATCGGCCGAAATGAGTCCAGAGGGTCCAAAGTCAAAAGGGACATCTGGGACAAATGGACGCGAAATGCCCGAACCGGCCGAAATGAGCACAAAGGGCCCCAAATCAAATGGGACATCCGGGAAAAATGGAGGCGAAGTACGCGAAGGAGCCGAATCAGCCGAGGACCAATCAGAAGGTGCCACGTGTCCTCACAAGAGAAAAGTCAAAAGGTCAAAGGGACGAGTTATCGAGCGCTGAACCGAACCAATGAAATGGCGCCACGTGTCCAAGTTTAAGGGGCCCACAAGCAATTTCAAAAGGAAAGCCCGTGAAAGATGGAGGAGAGAGAATTGCTCATCCAATCAGCACGTGCCACGTGTCGTCCAGATGGCGAAGAGCGGGAAAACATTTTAAAATTCGTTTTGATCTGTTCCGTGCCCTAAATCTTCAGATCGCCATATCTTTTGATCCAGAGCTCGGATTTCCACGTTCTTTATATCAACGGAAAGCTGTTGAGATGCTCTACATGATTCTGGGATCAATCTCGAGTTTTGGTGCAGTCTGAAGAGAGAAAATCAAGAAACGGCTCTGACGTGTGGTAATGGCCAGAAGCGACTTTTCAACAACCCGTTTTAATGCTAATGGGTTGCATTCTTCTTCTGCACGGACAGAAGTGACATTTTAGCGGCCAAATTAATACAAATGGGTCACATTCTCCTCCAAAATCGGTCAAATATGGCAGGGTATGGGTTGGTAAGGTATCCTATGCCATTTTAATGCGTTGGTATTCAATGAGGAATGGGCTTACACGTTTTCCCACGTTTCTGTCCCCTGGGCTCGACCCATGCAATGTAAAAGCCAGATTTGGCTCATTTTAAAAGGGGGTTGTTCATTCTTTCTGCTCGCCCTCCCTTCTTTTCTTCTCTAGGGTTGAAAATGGAGTTCGAACCTCCTCCCTTGCTCTGTAATGGCGTTTTTGCCTTTTACTAATGGAATGATGTTCTGTGCAAACTTCTGGAGCAACAAAACGTGTTTTGTGATGCATCTGTCCATCCTTCCTCATTTTTGCTTGTCCTCTTCTTGCCTCTCTTCATTGCAGGTATCTGTGCATGTTTGAATGTTCATTGCAGGTTTGGAGCTGTGTTCATGGAGTTTTGGGACATTTTCTGTGTGAAATCTATCCTTGGGCCTGTGATGCATCTGTCCATCCTTCCCATTGCTCACCTCTCTTTGTCCCATGGCAGTTTTGATAGATGTCCAACATTCTCCTTCTCTGGTGTATCACCGTTTTAGTGTAGGCTTTTGCTGTTTTTTCCTTTCTCTCTCTCTCTCTGTCTCCTTGGCATGGTTAGATTAGGATTAGATTAGCTTTCCTGCACTGGAATAGCTTGTGGCAGGTAGTTTAGGAGCAGGAACCAGCCTTCTCTGGAGATTCCTCTCTCGGTTTTACAAGTCCCACGCTTGGAGAGAGGTTTCCATGTTGTGCAATCACACTGGATGCCTGAACATCAACCTAGAAGCCTGATGTGCGTCCAGGGGTGCTGTGATTTTGCATCAACAGTTTTGGCACGCCCGGTGGGACCTTAGAGGTCTTTCACTTCATCTTTTGCAGGTTGATGTGTTCCTGTGAAGATTTCAGCCTTTGGAGGCACTTGCAAACACATCTGGCGACTCCATCTGGTCAACAACCATCTCTGAAGTTGCAGACCTTCCTTTCCATTCATTTCCATCCATTTTTCATTCATCCTTCTTTCCATCCCTTTCATTCTTTTCCATTCCATGAAGTTGTGCAACCATGACTTCATTTCCATCATGGAACTCACATTTACAACAACAGCAGTATTTTCCACTTCCAACATGTTTTACAAATCCTCCAGATCAGCATGCATACTCATACGAACAGCAGTGCCAAATTCAGTTTGGCAATGAAGCTTCCCAAGAGCAAGAGTATGCATACAATGAAGACCATCAGATCCAAGATGCTGGTCTGTTGGAGAAAATCCAAAAGATGGAGGTGGGGATGGTGCAGTCCAGGGCTCAAGCACAAATGAAAGCTTTTGGAATCGGTTATGGAGCACCCTGTCCATGGGTGGGACCTTTTCCAAGGCACTACAGCCCTCAGGAGAAGCTGGACTTCATGATAAAGATGCTGCCCCAACTTGCACAATGGACAGCAGAGATAGAGGCCTACAGACTTGTTGTTGAACAACCTTGTCAATGGGTAAGTTCTACACCATCATCTGGTTTTTCTCTTTCCATTACTCAAGCAGCACCATCTCATTTAAACTCCCCATCTGCTGTCCCATGTGTTGAATCCATCCCTCCATCCCCTAGTCTTCCACCCCATCTCGATTCTTCTTTCCTTTTCCCTTCCAAACAGTCATCCCCTCCACAAGAGCTAACAGAAATACCCCCTCCTCCAAAGAAACAAGAGGTTTCACCTCCTCCACCACCACAAAAAAATGTCAAATCAGTTGAGTTTCAACCCATCCCTCCTCTTGCATTCCCAAATCCATGTTGGGAGGATGAAAATCAGAATGCCAGTCAAGGAAAACAACAGCAAAAAGAGAGTGCCAACAAAGATGAAGAAATTCAAAATCTGAAGAGTTGGGCTCTTAGATTTGGGATGACAAAGATCCCCTTGATGGTTAAGCCTACAGAAGAGGCTAGGGTTGGAGAACAAATGGTGGTGAGGACTGATTTTGTTGGAGAAGAAGATCTTGCAGTCCCAACTTGTCCTCTAGAGCAACAAATTGAAGAGTTTGACTTGACAAACTTCATGCTGGAGGAGGAGTTCAATCAAGAGCAAGATTGTCTTCAAACATTGGAGGAAGGAGAAGCTGCTCCAAATCCAAAAGAAGAGGAGCACATTCTAGCTGTGGAGGAGAAAAGTGCAGATCCAAGGGCTTTGAGCACAAAGCGGCTACAGAGAACCTTCGCTTCTTCTTTCCACTTCATCTCTCTCAAGTTATAAGTCTTGAAAAGGAGTTTGATCTCTCAAACTCAATATTGAGAGTGAAGGAAACCATGGTGGTCAAGTTGCAGATCAAGAGGAAACCATGGAGAAAGTTGAAAACGAACAACGGGACAACAATGAGGCAGTTTACCTGTCAGATTTGGAGGACCGTTTTGATGGAGAAGAGCCGGTTGAGCTTTCACCTTTCTCTCTTTCATCATCCACATTCCAAACACCAGATCCTGCTGCCATGAAGGAGAGCTTTCATTTGTAGCGCACCGCATCCTATAAAGCAGCCCTTTGGAGTCAAAATTGGAAGATTTAAATCTTCCATGTTCTTCATCGAGGAAGAGAAAGGACAAGAATTTCACCATTTCTTCCACATCATCCATTCAAGAGGGTCTACAAGAAGACTCCATTCTCGGAGTTGAAAATCACGAAATGGGCATATCAAATGGATCGGACCTTGCCCAATCGGTATTTGGCTTCATTGGAGCCAAAGGAGAAGCCACAACTAGTCATGCTTGCTTCGAGCATGAGGATGAGCTAAAAGTACCAAGGATCAGCTGCCATACCTCTCCAATCCAAATGCGAGCAACTAAAAGAGGTATTGGATTTATTTTCATTGATACCTTGATGATTTGGATAGAAGACCAGCTTCTTGTTGATTTTCCATCCATCCAAACAGCCATGATCGAGTGCAAATCAACAGATGGCTGCCAATTTTGAAGAAAGGGAGCTATTTTGCACAACCAACGGGGTTTGTTTAGCTTGCCTTTGCTTCCAGTTAAAGTAGAGTAGTTAGGTTTGCTTTCAGCAGAAGAAGTGCTTGTGCACACTCTGCATGTTCCATTTGGGGCATGTATGATTTTCAGTTTTGTACATAGTTTTGGTGTTGCTGGTTTTGCTCTTGCACAGTTCATTTCAGTGGCATCTTGGTGAAGACACTCCAGGTTCAATGGGTTTCCAAGTGGCTCAGAGGGAGGTTTTCAAAGTTCAGATCAGTTGCAGGTTGCAACTCATGACTCCATGCCCAATGGATGCTTCAGGCTACTGATCATTCATCTAGCAGGCAGATGACCCCGCTGAGTCACCAAACTGTTGTCAAAATTTCACCCCCCCTGGTAATTTTGATAACATGCATCAGAATATTCAAGTCCTAGGAAAATTGATTGATTTGGGGCCAAAAATCATGTTGCTAGAGTCCCCTCAAATATTTTCTAAGTTCCCTGTCTGAGAGGAAAAGAGCAAGCTCTGAGAAAATGCAAAAAGAGGTTGCAGAAGGCAAGTAGGTTGATCCAGGAAAAAATCGTAAAAATGACTAAGTCCTAGTCCTAGGGGCAGTCGGGACATTTGGGACAAAAATGCCCGAACCAAATTGAATCGGCCGAAATGAGTCCAGAGGGTCCAAAGTCAAAAGGGACATCGGGACAAATGGACGCGAAATGCCCGAATCGGCCGAAATGAGTCCAGAGGGTCCAAAGTCAAAAGGGACATCTGGGACAAATGGACGCGAAATGCCCGAACCGGCCGAAATGAGCACAAAGGGCCCCAAATCAAATGGGACATCCGGGAAAAATGGAGGTGAAGTACGCGAAGGAGCCGAATCAGCCGAGGACCAATCAGAAGGTGCCACGTGTCCTCACAAGAGAAAAGTCAAAAGGTCAAAGGGACGAGTTATCGAGCGCTGAACCGAACCAATGAAATGGCGCCACGTGTCCAAGTTTAAGGGGCCCACAAGCAATTTCAAAAGGAAAGCCCGCAAAAGACGGAGGAGAGAGAATTGCTCGTCCAATCAGCACGTGCCACGTGTCGTCTAGATGGCTAAGAGCGGGAAAACATTTTAAAATTCGTTTTGATCTGCCTTAGTGCCCTAAGTCTTCAGATCGCCATATCTTTTGATCCAGAGCTCGGATTTCCACGTTCTTTATATCAACGGAAAGCTGTTGAGATGCTCTACATGATTCTGGGATCAATCTCGAGTTTTGGTGCAGTCTGAAGAGAGAAAATCAAGAAACGGCTCTGACGTGTGGTAATGGCCAGAAGCGACTTTTCAACAACCCGTTTTAATGCTAATGGGTTGCATTCTTCTTCTGCACGGACAGAAGTGACATTTTAGCGGCCAAATTAATACAAATGGGTCGCATTCTCCTCCAAAATCGGTCAAATATGGCAGGGTATGGGTTGGTAAGGTATCCTATGCCATTTTAATGCGTTGGTATTCAATGAGGAATGGGCTTACACGTTTTCCCACGTTTCTGTCCCCTGGGCTCGACCCATGCAATGTAAAAGCCAGATTTGGCTCATTTTAAAAGGGGGTTGTTCATTCTTTCTGCTCGGCCCTCCCTTCTTTTCTTCTCTAGGGTTGAAAATGGAGTTCGAACCTCCTCCCTTGCTCTGTAATGGCGTTTTTGCCTTTTACTAATGGAATGATGTTCTGTGCAAACTTCTGGAGCAACAAAACGTGTTTTGTGATGCATCTGTCCATCCTTCCTCATTTTTGCTTGTCCTCTTCTTGCCTCTCTTCATTGTAGGTATCTGTGCATGTTTGAATGTTCATTGCAGTTTTGGAGCCGTGTGTTCATGGAGTTTTGGGACATTTTCTCAGTGTGAAATCTATCCTTGGGCCTGTGATGCATCTCGTCCATCCTTCCCATCGCTCACCTCTCTTTGTCCCATGGCGCTTTTGATAGATGTCCAACATTCTCCTTCTCTCGGTGTATCACCGTTTTAGTGTAGGCTTTTGCTTTGTTTTTTCCTTTCTCTCTCTCTCTCTGTCTCCTTGGCATGGTTAGATTAGGATTAGATTAGCTTTCCCGCACTAGAATAGCTTGTGGCGGGTAGTTTAGGAGCAGAACCAGCCTTCTCTCGGAGATTCCTCTCTCGGTTTACAAGTCCCACGCTGAGAGAGGTTTCCATGTTGTGCAATCACACTGCTGGATGCCCGAACATCAACCTAGAAGCCTTTGATGTGCGTCCGTGGGTGCTTTGTGATTTTGCATCAACACTTCCTTTTTGGATTTGAATATCTATAAGATATTAAGTTAGATGTCTATTCTCTCTTGAGGATATAAATACTTTACAGAAAATGACTACTTCATTGTACACTCTTATAACTAGATAAATAAAATACTCTGTGTTGTAATTGTATATAAATTGGTTTTGTTAAAAATAATTTTTTTAGCATTGTTTGAAACATTACTATTACAAGAAAATGATATTTGGCTTATATATAATAATGTTTTTATGATTGAATCCTTAACTGAGGGGGTTGTAGAAAAATGTGGACATTCTGTATAAGTCTATTCAATATGAATGAAATGGATTTGTGAATTACAAGCTGAGTATCATTATTTGATGATTAAATGTGATTTAATATGAAATAAAAATAAAATTAAATATAGATGAGTTATTTCGGACTGATGCAAAATGATGATGTTAAAATTTTTGACTTAATTTGTTTAGTTCAAATTAGTAAGTTGATTTGATTTAGTATAGGGTCAAACCTTGATTGCTATTATCATTATATAATGATTATGATATAGAAAATGAGTGAGTTGACTCATGTTAGTTCTCTCAAAGTGACCCATGTATACGTCTCTCTCATAACATATGTATAAGTAAATAGAAGAGGTATTTAAGTGAATTATCATGGACTGGTTGACTAATGTTATATTTGATTACGATCTTTTGGTCATATGTAAAAAAAGGATAACCTTTAAAAGTATTTTATTATGTGTTGAGTAAATTTTGAAAGTATGTTTAATTGTTTCAGATGGGCTTATGACCTAATGTATAATCCTAATACAATTTTTTTATTGAATATTAAAGAAAGTGGGTTTTGTAACCTTGAGAGAGATTATATTGTTTATGTGTCTCTCTGTTTGATTTTGCATAGTATATAGGAACAATTATTATTATGTTCCTAATTTGATGATTGTATTTTATAAATTCGGATGTTAATCTAGTTTAATTAAGAAATAAATTCAAAAAATATGTATGGACACAATATTTATCATGAGAATAATGGTAAATATTATTAAGTAAATTATGAGTAAAAGTATATATGGCAATGATTAATGTTAAATTATGTAATTAAGATTTATGAAGATATGATACTAAGAAATATGATTAATAAACCAAACTAACCCTTGAAATGGGAAACTTATAACTAAAATGAAGATATGATGCTAACCAATCTGATTAATGGACCAAACCATCCCTTGACATGGGAAACTTATAACTAAAATGAGATGATATTATTAAAAAGGGGCAACTAATAGTCATCCCATCACTTAAATACGTTATCAAGACTCATTGAAGATAAATAATGAATTAGAGGAGACTTACAAATACCCCTTGGTTATAACTAAGATAAATAAGAAAATAACTTGAGTTTTCTTAGGACTTGTTGTATGATGAATCTTGATTAATGATAGATGGTTTAATTATGACATAGATAGGATATAACCTTATGTTATTATGAAAACATCTAGGCATAGTGCCAATTAGGGGTAGTTATGAAAAGAGAAAGAGAAAATATTGGTGGTAACCCATTATGTGGTCTCTCCCTATTCCATAAAGACCCGAGAAGGTTGTGGTTCTTTTCATTTACGGAGATGGTCTTGTAAAGAACACGCTTTCTCTTTCTTAACATGTTCACCATCTTAAATAAAAATATCCAGATAATTGTGTCGAGATATTTGTTTGGTGATGGAAGACTATATACCTAAGGATTTTATGTGGTATCAAGATAAGATTTTTATGCACGACAAGAAAATTTCACCAAAGTAATGCAAGTATTTAATTGCATAGTCTTCTCACCATATCGTTACTCTTATATGTCAAATAATAGAGTATGAAGTTAATTAATTGAATTTTGTGGTAGACATTTAAGGATGGAAACATAGATAATATCAACCTTATAAAAGGTAAAACTGAACATACTAAAGATTGTATGATTGCTTGTTTAGAGTGGGTTGAAGGGAGATATAGATGCACCCTTCTCACTGCACTAGGTTTATAAATAGAAGATTTATCGAGATGGATCACACTTAACTTAATAAACATATTGTTTAAAAATTGTTAACTGATTTGATTTGGGTTAACTCTATTACATACTCCGTGAATGGTTTGTGGAATTCAAAAAAATATTACTTAATTTATGGGAAAATAAAATGAGGTGTTATATTTTGGTATGAGAGCGAGAAGGTGTCCACGTCTTGGAATTAATGGGTTCATTATGCTAATATTAATTGTATTTGTGTTTCAATAGAATATAATGGTAAGAAGAAGAGTTAACAATGATGTTGCAACTAGCTCAAAACATATTTAGGGTTCAACTAACCATAAAATGGATGAGATCCCCTTGGTTATGGAAGACACTCGTATCCGAATTGTTTCTTTATAGCAACGAGGTTGGGGTGACAAAAAAGAACAAGAAGAAGAACATGAGGAAGTGTTGGAAGAACAATAGATTAAGGGGGTTGAATCAGTTCTACAAATTTATTACTTCATTTACCATTAGTTGCTAACATTAATTAACATCCATTCAATCATATACATTTAATGAGAGCTTATTAAGTGTGCACCATACATTCAAATGAACATAACATATGAGAGAGAACACATAAATACAATATATAAGTGGGAAATACTCATGGGAATAAAAACTGAAAACCATTGCTTATATTACAAAAATAAAAGACTCAAGTTAATATTACACGTCAAAATATATTTCTTTAGTGAGGGACCAACCCTAAAAGGAGCACCAACCCCTAAACCCTTGTTGATATTACTCAAAACAAGAGACTCATATGAATATGAATCATCATAAGATATTTTTCAGAATTATGGTCACTAAAAATATGCTAATGCCACCACTGATTTTGATCCCAAAATTCAGCTCATAACACCTTCAAACCCTCTTCAACTTCTCTCTCCTTCAATGCGTTGTATCTTCTTCTTTCATGGACTCATTTGGCTTCATACCCTTGCACACATAATCTTTAACCTATATCATACTTTTGAAATATTACTTATTTCTGATTTTATTCCTTCATACTAGTTTCAAAATCTCACTAGGGTAGCACTTTTCCCTCTCACTCGTCTTGTTCAAATTTGAACCAAACACTCACTTTTATACCCTTCTCAACTCAAAAACATAAGAAAATTCACTCCTAAACCAATATATAGACCAATATAACATAAAAAAACATAACATTACACTTATTAAATTTCATATCATGGCCCAATGTAGGTCAACCATGCTCCAAGATATCAAACAAGCTCAAAATAAGCTCAAAACCCCATCACCTGGTTCAAAAAAGACATCCAAACTCATCACCATGATTATTCAAGTCTCAGAAGGCCTCAAACATGTCAAATATGACATAAAAATGTCATCCATGACCATACATTAACTTGAACCAATCACATTCTTCCTAGCTCTATCAAGAAGGATTGTATCCTTCTCAAAACATTTGTTTCCAAGAACCATTATTCACCTATGGTCCTCAAGATCACACCATAACACATCAAATATGTCATGTAACAACTCATTGGAAATAAAATAACATGTATATTACATCCATGATTTTTATAACTCATGAAAAATCAATAAATGGAAAACAAACCTACTTTCCTCTTCTCCAAACTTAACTACATAGAAAGCAATTTTGGAAACTCAACTGGTTTACACCCTTTCTTCTACTTTCATGATCTCTAAATTCCCTCAATAAGGAAAAAAATTCATCCCTATTTACTCTAAAATGGATAGAAAGTTTCAACTAATCCAAAAATAGACTTCTACCTCCATCTTCTATCCGGAGAAAATATATCTTGAAAATAAGAAACCTCGAGTCTTCACAAAATGAGTTGGTTAACCTATAAAATTACCTCATCATAAGAAAAACCATACATAACTGGAAATCCCATGGAATCTAATTTTCATAACATATTACATTTCATTCCATCTCTAAGTGAAAGGTATTCAATGCAATCAATCTCTAAAACCACTCATTAAGGCTTCTAAGGCTCAATAATCAATCTTGAGACCAACTTGCTCCATCACCTCAAAAGTCACTTTAATTATTAAAAAAATAATGGAACACAATTACAAATGTTTTATAATAACTCATAAACCTTCAACAAGCATGAAGAAACTTAGAAAAATCACTAACCTCATGAAGCTACTCAAGACCATGCTTAACCAAACATCTTCCGAATTGACCTTCAAAGATTAGGTCATAAATTTCTCATCCCTTATCAAAAAATCAAGTTTGATATGTCATTGGAAATATATTGGAACCAGGATCACAAAAAAATTGAACCAAGTCAAATTTCTTCATGTAGCTCTTAGAAAACCATTTTTCTGTAGATTACTCCAAACTACCACAAAAACTAGTCCTCATAAATAGGGCATACTTTTCACTTTTAGACCTTAACCATGATTTGAAACTATCATGGAAATCTATAAAAATCAGAGGATACAAAAATTCCTATTTATTTCATACCTTCTTTGGGAAACATTACCACAAAATAAACTTCTTGAGAAATAAGCATTTTAAGTTTGGCCCACATATAGTCACAAACACTACCATACCTTTATAGAAATATGGAGGATTCCTATACAAACTCCAATCATAAATTTTTCAAAATTAACCAAAACAAATTAGTACAATCCTTTTTCTCCAAGTCTCTTTGAGCTAGGGTTTAACCAAGGTTTTAACCAAGGTTTTAAAGCAATTTATCTTCTTAAGGATCGTTCATAAAAATGTGACAATCAAACCAGCCCATTCCTTTTGAAAAATCTTCATATCTGACCTAAAAACTATGAAAAATATCTCATGTCACTATGAAAAGCACACAATCCACAATGATCATCGAAGGTCAACATTTACCTCAAAATCACACTCTAGAAATCCCATTTTTACCAAAAACTTCATATCTTATAATTCCTTCATCATTTTGACACAAAAATTGTCATGAATCATCATGAAAACATCCTCTAACTGTCCATGCTCACCATCTATCCCAAATAAGTATGAAACTCTCTATTCAAAATGACTTACCTATGCTTACTTAGTCTGTCTTCACCTTCTTACTTCTAAAAGATCTCATACATGTACTATACATGTTATCCAAAATGAGCCGCTTGCTTATTTTTTGGCTAACTCCCTTCATTCCTCCCTCCTATGTGCCTCAGTCATGAATTTTTCACTTTTAGGCTCTCAAAATTTTCTAGAAATGGCACCATTGGATAGAGCTCTTTCTCAACTTTCCAGAAAGGTAAAGTTTTCTTCCTAACTCCATGTATTTTTGAAGTCGTGGCTTGGCGGAGTTTTTATGGGAAATTTTCCCTAAACATTCCCGTCGGCCAACCAGAAGCCACCACGTCGGCATCGAAGCAATCAGGAGGTGGGAGAATTTTTGGATTTTTACCAAGTGTTGGCGCAATGGGAAATTTTCCCATGGAAAACCCAAGCCAATGGGAGGAGGCCACGTGTCCTCGGAAGGGCGGAGGCGAGAGGTAAACTTGAAATTTTTACCAAGTGTTTGGTAGGGTTCAGAGAGGAAATTTTCGGCCCGATGGCCCACGGTGAATAAGATGTGGCCATATGTACAGTGGGGAGAAGTTGGGAAAATTTCCCAAGGGTTGGCACAAGTAAATTTTTCACCCCCAAGGCCCGCATCCAATAGCATGGCGCCGCGTGTCACCAGGGCATCGGTGGTTAGAGGTGTGAAAGGATTTTTTCCTTTTCACCCAAGTTTGAAAATTTCAAAAAGGAAGGCTCACCCCCAAAGCTCGAGCCAATACAAGGAGGCCACGTGTCCCATGAGGTGTCAGGGGTCAAACCGGCGGGAGGAAGTTGGGAAAATTTCCCAAATGTTAGCGCAAAGAAAATTATTGAACCCCAAGCCCGACAACCAATTGAAGGAAGCCACATGTCCTCAGGTTAGTGGAGCATGGGGAAAAGTTGGGAATTTTTCCGAAGGTAAATTAAAGGAAAATATTGAAGGGAAAAACCCACCCCCCAAAGCCCAAGCCAGTAGGAACACGCCACATGTCCACGTAGAGGTAAAAAAAACACAAGGCAAGCCTGCGGAGAAAATAGAAATGTTCAGCCCACCACCAATAGGATCATGCCATGTGTCTAGTTCAGGGAAGGTGGCAAAAAGTGACAGAAAATTTGAGAGCAAATACCTGTGGTGAATCACAACATAACACGTGTCCTCGGGTCATCTAGCTGGTGGAGAATTTTTGGAAAATTTTCCAAAGGCCGAAATGATGGGAAATGAATCAAGAAGGGCCTGCAACCAATCAAATCATGCCAAATGGCACCGGATGGCGGGGTGCAGAGATTTTGGGAAAATTTTCCCAAATGCAAAAAGGTGGGAAAATTTCAAATTTTCGGCCCACCAACCCATTTTGGCCCCATTTTGCCCTAAATTTTCAGAGGGGCATAACTTTCGATCCAAAGCTCATTTTTTTACATTATTTATATCAACGAAAAGTGGTGAAATTATCTACATGATTCCAAGCTCAATTTTGTGTTTTGGTGGATTTTGGAGGGAGAAAATTGGAAAACTCCTTTGGCACGTGGAAAATGGTAGAAATGATGTTTCAACCACCGTTTTAATGAAGAATGGTTCGCATTCTCTCCCCAAAGATGGTATAAAACATTGGGGTGGATTTTTAGGGAGTCCATGTTGCTTTTATGAATTTGGTCAATGGTTGAAATCTCCTCTCACGTTTTCCCACATTTCTCTCTCCCGAGCTCGAATTTGCATTGTAAAAGCCGAATGGCTCTTTTTAAAAAAAGTTAGACTTTTTCTTGCTCTACAACTTATCTTTTCTTCCCCATCGTGAAATTTTTGAAATATTTTCCTTTTCATGCAAATACAACATCTCTTTTGCCTCTTGGTCATTGTAATGCACTGTATTGGACCTGGAATGATAATGTATGCTCTGTGATTAAAATTTTCTCAATCCTTTCATATGTTTATCATTGTTTCCTGATCTTTCATTACATTTTGGCAATTTGTGCATGTTTTGTGCTGTATTTTCTTGTGGATTGTGTATGTTTTGTAGTAGCAGGTGTCTACTACTCCTTTGGTGCATCACCTTAATTAGACTAGGTTTATTCTTTGTATCTTCTCAACCCTGTCTCCTTGGCAAAGTTTGATTAAAATATAGGTAAACCCTCTACAGAATGTTATGCACACTTGAACAGAGGAGTTGAGGAACCAGCCTCTAATCTAGAGGATCTTTTCCAGTCCCTGCAATTCCCACACTTGTGTGAAAAGATCCAATGTTGTGCAATCACACTGGATGCTAAAATGTCAAACTAGAAATCTGATAGAACATCCAGGGGTGTTACTGATTTGCACTAATAGTTTTGGCATGCCCGATGGGACCTTAGAAGTATTCATCTTCATTACAACAAATTTAATGTGTATTTGTTACAAGTTTCTTGCTTAAAAGAGCCCTGAATTGCACATCTGATGACTCCAAGGAAGAAGAATCAACTGGATTTAGTAGTCCAGACCTGAAAAACTCATGAAAATAATCTCCACAAGGTTAAGATTTGGAGAAGAAGAAGTGTTGTTTGAGTATCTAGAATTATCTCCAAGAAGAAGGCAAAGAGGGAGGAGAATTCAAAGGTCTCCATCTCCACCAGATAGAACTCTATCAACTCCTCCACCTGGTAGACCTTTCATCCAATCTACAAGGGTTCTAAGGCCAATCAAAATGGCACAACACAACCCATATGCCAACTTCACTGGAAGCAGCCCACTTGCTCTCAATGCACAAAATCCAATCCTAGTTGCAGCATTGAAGAACATTCCATACTTTATTGGAGAGAATCAGACCACTCCTGGTGATCATGTCAAGGATATTGCTAATATTTATGCAATCCATGAGATTGATGAGATGTAAGTTCTTTGTAAAACTCGCTGGCATCTTCATTCAAAGGGAAAGCTTTGCAATGGTTCAGAGCCTTGCTTCAGGGATGTATCCAAAATTGGAACCATTATGTATAGCCCTCCATGAGCAGTTTGGGAAAAGGGAGATAACTTGTCCCTTTTGGAAAAATTGACAACTATCAAGAGATCTCCCAATGAGCAAATAAGCGGCTTCAACTTCAGATTTCAAAGGAATCGGGAGAGAATTCCAATGGCGAAAGGCCAACAATGAAGGTGCTTTTCTATATTATCTTAAAGCTTTAAATTAGGATATTTATATGTTGATTTAATCCATGGGGGCAAAACTATCCTCTGCTACTTATAACATTGCCATTAGAACTGAAAATTGTCCGATTCAAGCCGGTAAGCTAGCTCCTAGGCCCCCAATGCCATTATATCCAAATTTAGAGAGTCCAAGCACTAGTCAAGCACCTATTTTAGCTCCTACTCCCACTCCTAGAAATTAGAATTCAAGTGAAGCTTCTATTTCATCTTCTAGTGCCTCAAATGAACTTCAAGAAATCATGAAGTAATTACAAAATTTAGGTAATGAGCTGGTTACACTCAAGAGGCAACAAGCCCAAGGTTTTAGACCTTCTTATCAGCCTCAAGTTTAGCCTAACAGTATCCATATCAGCCTCAAAGACCACCCAATCCATCTCGTAAATCAAAACCAAGCAAGACCTCCCCGCCAATGCACCATTTCAGCCCTATAATCCCAATGCTACATCTACCTTTAAAGCACTAGTGCCAGTACAAAACAACATAGCTCAAGAGTATGACTGGTGTTTTCCATGCAATGAACCTCACAACTAGTCTATGTGCTTCAATGGTGCTCTAAATCAAGCCTTAATGGTAACAACAACTAGTGTGGAGGGTGAAGGGAGTCAAGGAAATAACCAATGAAAAGAAACATCCTAGCAACAAGTAGCTCCAAATGATACCACACTTGTAAACCGACAAGCGTAAGACTTTTGTGGCATGAATCAAACAATCTCTCAAAGTTTTGTAGCCAAAAAAGGTCAAAAAGGATAAATTTAGGTGAAGGACAGCCATTGGCTCCAAGTAATCTGCAACCTTCTATCACTCCATAGATGTTGGCAAACAAAATGCGATTCCAAACATGCAAGGATTGCCCAAACCAGCTCCTAAACCAACTCGAGATGCTAGTTGTTTCTGCCCATGTGCAAGGAATGAATGTGCAGTGAAGGGCGAGAGAGATGCTTCATATCCATTCAACATCATTGATCAGATGAACAAATGTAAACATATCAATGTGGGAATCACTATCCATCCCAAGCCAAAGAGATTTGCTACAAGTTGCCATGAATGACTGGTCAATTTCAAATCAACAGGTCCAAATGCAAGAGAAGGTACTCACAAATGATTCCCACTGAAGGGAATCATGAAGGACAATCAGGTAAAATTTTGAATCCCCCTCCATTCTATGTTTCATTGATCATTGGAGACCAATTAGTACACAACCGCATGGCTGATTGATTCCGGGGCAAGTAGTTCAAGAATGCCCAAACAAATAGCTGATCAGTTGGGCTTCCAATATGAAGTCATATCCAAAGGGGTAGTGTAATTGGATGGGACAATAGTGACAACATTAGGAGTGATAAAAACCTGAGTCTTACTTTACATGCATGCCCCAACGTTGTTGTTTTGTAAGATGTCTCAGTGATAGATCTTCCACCACTCTTTGCCCTATGTTTGTCAAGGGATTTCATAGCTAAGATTGAGGTTACTTATCTCATTGATTGGTCACACATGTTATTCAGAACAAGGTATGGAACCAAGGCCACAATCAGGTCTGAACCTATTGCAAACTTCCACATTGAGCCTCACACTCCAAGCCAAATCAATACCAACTATTCAGCGTTTGATCAAGAGGACTACCCAAGCACTGATGAAGCTGACACCAAGTTTAGAGGCATCCTATATTTGAATCTTGATGAATGGGCAAGCAAGGTGCATGCTTTGATCCTTATCAAGAAATAAAAGAATCTGAGCTAGGAGTCTATTGCATGCATGAAGAAAATCAGCCTATTCCTAGCATCACCAAGCTATATCACAAGGATGACAATGAGGTATGGAAGTTATTATTTGATGGATCAAGGAGTAGACAAGGTGTAGGAGGGGGAGCTATGTTTGTTTCACCTCAAGGAGTTAAGTATTATTCAACTTTTAGATTTCATTTTGCATGTTCTAATAACACTACTAAATATGAAGCTCGATACATGGGTTTCATTAGTCAATCAAGAAGGGAATAAAGAACTTGCAAGTCTTTGGTGACAGTGAGCTGATTGTCAACCAAGTTAAGGGGTAGCATGCTACCAATAATGATCTTCTCAAGTGCTATAAAAATAGGGTGTGGGACCTCATTGAAGATTTTGAGGGCTTTAGCATCAAGTCCATCCCTAGAAAAGAGAACCAAGCTATTAATAGGCTTGCAGCAGTTGGGGCATCCTTTGATGTTGTTGAAAGCATCAAGAAAGACAAAGTACAACCAAACATTCATGTGATTGTAAGGCCTTCAGTGCTAGACAACAATGTAAGTTGGCAAGTGTTTGAAAATGATCAACAAATCATCCATTTCTTGCAAGAAGAGGCTGAGTTCTCAGCTAAAAATTAGGAAAAGTTAGAACAACAGTATGGTGATCAAGTGGTACAGCTAAGAACCAACAAAATACCAAAGGGACTTGTCACTTTGGAGTCCATTTTCAATCCTAATGATCAGTTTAGGAAGGAGAAAGAAAACATCCAAGTCAAGGGAGAAGATTCAGTGCCCATCTTGGTAGAAGAAGACAAGTCACTTCAAGTTGGTAAAGTGACAACTGAGCAAGAAAGGTATGAGTTCATACAGCTTTGTCAAGAGGTCCCTGATGTATTTGCTTGGAGCTATGAATATTTGAAAGGCTTCAATCCCAAGTTAGCTCAACACACTATTGAATTGGACCCAAGTGCTAAACCCATCAGGAAAAAATAAAGACCAATCAATCCACACATGGAGCCTCTCATGAGAAAAGAATTGAATAAGTTGATAGAGTAAAGTATCATATTCCCTATCAAGCATTATAGTTGGGTAGCCAACTTGGTTCCAATTAGAAAGAAGAGTGGAGAAATTAGATTGTGTGTTGACTTCAGAGATTTGAATAGAGCATCTCTCAAGGATCATTACCCACTTCCTTCTATGGAGCAGATTTTACAAGTTGTTGCTAGCTCTGAAAGGTTTTCATTACTTGATGGCTATTCAGGGTACAATCAGATTATGGTGAAGGAAGAGGATCAATTCAAGACAACCTTCACAACCAAATGGGGGATCTATGCATATAGAAAAATGCCATTTGGGCTATCCAACGCTGAAGCTACATTCCAAAGGGCAATGGACATGGCATTTGAGGATTTTATTAACAAAATGGTGCTAATATATATAGATGATATCACTATTTTTTCAAAAATGCAGCAGAACCATCTTTTCATTTGAGACAAGTGTTCCAAAGGTGCGAGAAAATTTGGGGTATCTTTGAATCCCAAAAAGTGTATTTTTCTAGCTTATGAAGGAAAGCTCCTTGGCCACATTTTCTCCAAAGAAGGATTAGAAATTGATCCAGAAAGAGTTGAATCCATAAGAGCACTACCATTACCAAGCCACAAGAAAGCCCTCCAAAGTTACTTGGGAAGGATAAATTTCTTTCGAGGTTTGTCCCAAATTTTGCAGCCCTAGTCAAGCCTATCGCCAAGATGTTAAAGAAAAGCGTAGCTTTTAAATGGAAAGCAGAGGAAAGGCAAGTTTTGAAGCAATCAAAGAAGCTATCTCATAATCTCCAACCCTCATTAACCTAGATTTCTCCAAGGATTTCATCCTCTATGCATTTGGAGGTGATGATACTATTTCTGCGCAATTTTGGTACAAAGCAAATGAGAGAAAATGATGAGCAGCCAATTACTTTCTTCAACCAAAGCTTGAAGGACTATGAGGTGAGATATTCCTTCATTGAGAAGCATGTTCTTGCAGTGATTAGGAGCTTGAAGAAATTTAAGCATCTAGTTTCAAACAAAAAGGTTCAATTTCTGGTTTCTCATGTGGGAGTTAAAGACTTCCTCCTCAATAAAGACCTAAATGAAAAGAAAGCAGGGTGGATTACTCGTGTCATGAAATATGACATTGAGATCAAAGTCACCAAGTTGGTAAGAGGAAAAGGATTGTGTGAGAAGCTGGTCTTGAACAAACAAACAGAGCATACCGTGTGAAATAAGTTATTTTGGTGTTGCACAGACAACCATGAACAAGGAAGCCCTCAAGAAGAAAATGATAGTGTCCTCACTCCTTGCTAGACCCAAGACATAATGCACTTCCTAAAAATATGCCTATGCCCTCCAGAGATGAGTAAAACCAAAAGGAGATGCTTCAGATTGCAAGATGTTCCATTTTCCCTTGTTGATGGTGTTTTGTTTAAAAGGGATGTGAATGGAGTGTTCACGAGATGCATTGGTACAAATCAGTTTCATAGAGTGTTGGAAGAGTTCCATGGTGGATCAGCTGGTGGTGATTTTGCACCAAGAGTGATAGCTCTCAAGATCATGAGGTTGGCTATTATTGGCCCAAGATTTTCAGTGACTGTTATGCATGGATCAAGAGGTGCAAGAACGTGCATTCTTCACAGGTAAGGAGAGATTAGCCGCCCTTCCATTGCATCCAATTTTAGTTGACTAGCCATTCATGCAATGGGGTTTGGACTTCATTGGAGTCATTAACCCAAATTCAAGCCAAGGACACAAGTGGATTCTAACAGCAATAGATTATTTCACCAAGTGGACTGAGGCAGTGACACTCAAGGAAGCAAATGAATCTAGCATCCTAGACTTCTATGAAGGGATAGTAACTAGATTTGGCATACCTGCTACAATAATATCAGATAATGCATTGGCATTCATTGGATCTAAGGTAACTAAATGGGATGTCAAAAATGGGATATACCTAAGCACTTCATCAAATTATTATCCTTAGGGTAATGGCCAAGTTGAATCTACAAACAAGAACTTGTTAAGGATCATCAAGAGGAATCTTGATGAAAATCAGAGGTCTTGGCATACTAAATTGAAATCAGCCTTGTGGGCTGATAGGATAACCCCCAAGAGATCTACAAGTAATTCTCCATTCAAGCTTGTTTATGGAAGAGAGGAAATTTTTCCCATGTCACTTGTGTTGCCAACATTGGAATTCATGAAGCAGTTGGAGTTATTGGAGTTTGGACCCCTGGAGGTTAGATATGCATAATTGATGGAGCTCCAAGAGATCAGAAATCAGGCATCCCAAGCAATGGAGAAGGATCAAGCTTTGATCAAGAAGAACTTTGATAGAAAGGTGAAGGATATATCTTTCCAAGTTGGAGATCTAGTGTTAAAATGGGATGCGACAGAGAAAAAGCTGGGAGGCATTCAAAATTTGATTCCATTTGGAGTGGCCCCTACATGGTCACAAAGTGTAAGGAAAACAATGCCTTCCAATTGTCTACATTGGATGGTGAAGAATTATAGATTCCAGTCAATGGAATCCATCTGAAGCATTTCTACTAAAGGAAAACTCTCCACCTTGTACATATTAGCTTAGGTTTTCATTCCTCCAAGTGCTTATGCACATTATTTTGTTGTAGTTTAGCTTTGCTTTCCCTAAGTGCTTTGGCATAGGCTTGCTGTTCCAGGAATGTGTTTTACAGGCCTTGCTCCAAATCAAGTGGTGTTCTACCCTCCATCTTCCTCCTTGCATTGTTCTAATCAGTTGGGGTACCAAGTAGAGAATTTGATGACTCCATGCCCAATGGATTGCTTTAGGCAACTGGTAACTTCATCCAGCAGGTAGATGACCCCTCTGAGTCACCAAAATTGTTATCCAAAATAAGCCCCTTGCTTATTTTTTGGCTAACTCCCTTCATTCCTCCCTCCTATGTGCCTCAGTCATGAATTTTTCACTTTCAGGCTCTCAAAATGTTCTAGAAATGGCACCATTAGATAGAGCTCTTTCTCAACTTTCTAGAAAGGTAAATTTTTCTTCCTAACTCCATGTATTTTTGAAGTTATGGCTCAATGGAGTTTTTGTGGGAAATTTTCCTAGACAGTCCCACCAGCCAATCAGAAGCTGCCACGTTGGCATCGGAGCAATCGGGAGGTGGGAGATTTTTTTGGATTTTTACCAAGTGCTTTGGTGCAATGGGAAATTTTTCCATGGAAAACTTGAGCTAATGGGAGGAGGCCACGTGTCCTCGGAAGGGAAGAGGCGGAGGTAAACTTGAATTTTTACCAAGTGTTTGGTAGGGTTCAGAGAGGAAATTTTCAGCCCGATGGCCCGCCAGCGAATAAGATGCGGCCACGTGTCCAGGCAGGGAGAAGTTGGGAAAATTTCCCAAGGGTTGCCACAAGTAAATTTTTGCCCCCAAGGCCTGCATCCAATAGCATGGCGTCGCGTGTCACCAAGGCATCGGTTGTCAGAGGTGCAAAAGGATTTTTTCTTTTCACCCAAGTTTGAAATTTGGAAAAGGAAGGCCCACCCCCAAAGCTTGAGCCAATACGAGGAGGCCATGTGTCCCACAAGGCGTTGGGGGTCGAACCGGCGAGAGGAAGTTGGGAAAATTTCCCAAATGTTAGCGCAAAGAAAATTCTTGGCCCCCAAGCCCACCAACCAATTGAAGGAAGCCACATGTCCTCGGTCGGGGAGCATGGGGGAAAGTTGGGAATTTTTCCCAAGGAAAATTAAAGGAAAATATTGAAGGGAAAAACCCACCCCCAAAGCCCGAGCCAGTAGGATCACGCCACATGTCCACGTAGCGGAAAAAAAAACACAAGGCAAGCCCCCAAATAAAGAGAAATGTTCAGCCCACCACCAATAGGATCATGCCATGTGTCTAATTTAGGGAAGGTGGCAAAAAGTGACAGAAAATTTGAGAGAAAATACCTGTGGCGAATCACAACATAACACATGTTCTCGGGTCATCCAGCCGGCAGAGAATTTTTGGAAAATTTTCCAAATGCCGAAACGATGGGAAATGAAGTAGGAAGGACCCGAAACCAATCAAATCATGCCACATGGCACCAGAATGGCGGGGTGCAGAGATTTTTGGGGAAAATTTCTCAAATGCAAAAAGGTGGGAAAATTTCAAATTTTCGGCCCGCCAACCCATTTTGGCCCCGTTTTGCCCTAAATTTTCAGAGGGGCATAACTTTCGATCCAGAGGTCATTTTTTTACATTCTTTATATCAACGGAAAGCTGGTGAAATTATATACATGATTTTAAGCTCAATTTTGTGTTTTGGTGGATTTTGAAGGGAGAAATTTGGAAAACACCTCTCGCACATGGAAAACGCAGTAGAAATGATGTTTCAACCACCATTTTTAATGAAGAATGGTTCGCATTCTCTCCCAGAATGGTCTAAAATGTTGGGGGTGGATTTTTCAGGAGTCCATGTTGCTTTTATGAATTTGGTCAGTGGTTGAAATCTCCTCTCATGTTTTCCCATGTTTCTCTCTCCTGAGCTCGAATTTGCATTGTAAAAGACAGAATGGGATCTTTTTTTTAAAAAGTTAGACTTTTTCTGGCTCTGCAACTTCTCTTTTCTTCCTCATTAGGTAGATTTGTGAAATTTTTACCTTTTCATGCAAATAAAACATCTCTTTTGCCTCTTGGTCATTGTAATGCACTGTATTGGACCTGGAATGATAATGTATGCTCTGTGATTAAAATTTTCTCAATCCTTTCATATGTTTATCATTGTTTCCTGATCTTTCATTACATTTTGGCAATTTGTGCATGTTTTGTGCTGTATTTTCTTGTGGATTGTGTATGTTTTGTAGTAGCAGGTGTCTACTACTCCTTTGGTGCATCACCTTAATTAGACTAGGTTTATTCTTTGTATCTTCTCAACCCTGTCTCCTTGGCAAAGTTTGATTAAAATATAGGTAAACCCTCTGTAGAATGTTATGCACACTTGAATAGAGGAGTTGAGGAACCAACCTCTAATCTGGAGGATCTTTTTAGTCCCTGTAATTCCCACACTTGTGTGAAAAGATCCAATGTTGTGCAATCACATTGGATGCTAAAATGTCAAACTAGAAATCTGATAGAACATCCAGGGGGTGCTACTGATTTGCACTAACGATACCTTTGAAAAATGATCTGATAAGCCTTGTAAACTCCATATACATTGTCACCATACTGCTCCCATGCTTAACCATGAATGATCAACTCCAAAATTCAAGCCATCATACCATTCTCAAAACTCCGAGGATTAGGAATAAGACTAGAAAGACTACTACAACCCATAACAACATATGAACCCGACCAAATTGACTTCATTGAGACTCTTAGAAACTCTTGACACATCATACTATCCATGATAGACCTCATGAAAACCTTCATTAACTTGGGATGACTCAAACTATGACCATACCCATTGAACCATGTTTTAGGACCTCATAGAACATCACTAAACATGACACTAGTGATCAAAATTCATGTTTGATATTTGAATGACACCTCATGAATACTCATATGAAATCATAACACCTTTTTCATCAATGGAATTGAAATAAATGAAAACACTAAGACACAATGACCAACAATCTCCCCCTTTGTCATTGATGGCAACCACCATAAAAAACATTGATGATAACCAATACGACCAAACAGACCTACTAGACCTATTTTTCATGTTTCTAATGCTTCTCTCCCCATTTTACATATATGAAAAAGGATGAAATGATAACTAGACATGGAAAATGAAAACACACAATGAAATAATGATAAGACACATCTTACTTGCTCAAAATATGCCCCCTTGGACTATATTATGTCTTTCTTGTCTTCTTCAACATCAAATGAGATCCATGGACCTATAATGAGCCTCAAAACAGATCCCCATGAACTGATATCCTCATATTTTGTCTTCTTTCATGCTCTATACCTTCTTCTAGGTATCTATCATGCTTGATAACACTAACTCTGCCTTCATAGCTAGAAAGACACCATTTATGACTAATGTCCCTAAATCTCATTCTCAATCCAAAAATGCCAATTTTCTCAATGCTCTAGAGGCTCAAACTCATCATGACATACACCCTCATGGATCCTCTTAGACTCATACTATCATGTTCTAACTGAAAACACAAAATTTTAAGCTCTTACCTAGATTTCAAGTAGTGTATATGTATCAACACAAACTCATCTGTCATGAAAATTATTTTCAGTAATCTCAAACTCCTTTGTATGAGATTATAATTGCTCGAATCAAAAATTGCTTACCTTTTAAGCATACATACAAACAATCAGTGGTGTTTTACTTATCTCACCTTCTTGACATCTTGCATACTTGATCAACCTTAGAAATGGACTCCCCTACCTTAATAGGCCATCATAGGGATATGCATCATTATGATACTTCTACTATACGATATCCCTTTACAAACCTTAGTATTTTCTCTTCTCGAGCATAAATCATCACTTGATTTGAGGCAATCTCCTCCTTTCTACCCTTTTATGATAATTTCATACTCTATTTGATACCACTATAGACCTTCAACTTTTGGATTCATACCTTTGAATGACATCATTCTCGGATCAGGTACATTTTGTTCGATTACGAGAATCAATCCAAAGATGAAACATTTGAGAAACTATAATCATGGAAACACAAATCAATATATCATACCATGACTTAATAAGTCATTACTCTATTTATTAGGATAATACACACTCTAATTTCATTCTTCTTAATGTAGCATAGTGTACCTGAACTCTTACTATCTTCTAAAACCATTGAGGCATAATGTGCACCCACAACATAGTCCAACTTAAAATCATACCAAAAATAGGGTATGGGACTTCAAAACCATCTTCATGTCTCTCATGATAATGAATGAGCTTCATTTTTAGACATTAATTATCAACTTCCTTGCTTGAGAGACAAGTTTAAGAGACATTCTTGAATCTTCATGACCATACAATACCTTTATAACTTTGTAACCTTATCCACTTATACTCTCCCTCCTATAAGCCATCTTCTTTAATGTTCCTTGTGAGTATACAATGACCTTTTTACTTTGGATACACCACCATGTTTTAATGCTATCTATACCAAATATTTCAACCTTCTACTAGGTATTTTCATCATATTAGATCCCAAACACATATTTCTAGGACCTTTTAAACCTTTAATATTGAATGAAGCCCCTAAGAACATAACTTTGTCTTCCATCTTGAACACTCATCTTGGAATTCTCATGCATTTATTATATTAACATGAATAGAGCATACCTTCATCTTATTTGAGAACATGCTTTGTAGACCATACATAAGACTCTATGAAGCACTATACACATGACACCCAATCATACCACTTATCTCGCAACACTTCTCACCGATTGCATCATCTTGGAACCTTCATGGTATTTTTTTCCTTGTTTGAGAAACCTTGTCTTAGACCTCTAAAGCATTCAAAATATTGAAAACTTACACCTCATCTAGACACCTTATGAGCATGACACATCATAGACTAAGAACATGATACACAAGCTACATTATCAAAGGAAGCTACTCCCTGTCTCAAGATGATATTACACAACCATTTCTTTACGACCTCATGTACTCTTCTTACACTACTTCCTTTTGAAAAAGGCACATACTGAGACATATACTTTTCATTTTTCTTGATAACTGATCTTCAACCTATCACAAAGATCATATTCTTACTATCAATGGATAAAAATTGATTCTCTACCTTGAATGGCCTTAAAATGATTGTAGGAAACTCCATGCTCATGTATCCTTGGTTCATGATGATGTGTACAGATCCATAGAAGACTCCATTTCACTCTTCTTTTGATGTTATTACTCATTACATCTCTTCATCTCTGTGTACAAACTTGATGTCCATTATCAACTTTCTTGGATCAACCAAGAAATCATTATAACACTTTAACCACCTTGTACTCTTACTTGAAACAAAGATTCTATCTCTCCATACTTTGATTCACATGTATCATCAACTAGAGGAACTTACATACCTTTGTAACACAATTAAAACCATATCATATTCATGATTTTTTTTTCATAATCCCCTAGAGTGAAGAACATATTTTGATGCTCTTAAACAAACCGAGAATAACTTCAAAACATACCTTGACATCATGAAGCCATACCACATAGTAGAAAACTCTAATTCTTCATGAATATAAAATTTGAATCATAACAACATAACAGATCTCAAGAGTACAACCATCTTGTGTCATTACTGAAATGTAACCCCATTTACGTGAAGAGCCAAAGGATCAAATGTGAAAAAGCACAAATTAATCAATCATTCAATTTAATAAACAATAACATAGTTTACACATTTATAGGATTTGTCTTATAAGAAATCCCCTAGAATAGTTGAGTTATCCTAACAACTCACTATCTTATACGCAACATACAATCTACGTGATTTGCATACCAAATCACTTACAACAATAACACATCTATTTTCACTATAAAATCTCTACGTGAGTTATATCAATACTCACTTAGATTATTTATTTAATATGCTCCACATATTAAATACAAACACACAAATTAATAATGTAACCATGTCAGGACTAATTCCTAACATTCCCCCTTAGTTCTAACATGGGGTGAGGAACTCTCTGGAGTTGCATGATGATGGTTGGTCATGGTTGGTTATTTCCTCCATCTTCTAGGTTGTCACAGATGGTTGAAGTTTACCCTTTTTGAATTTTCCCCCTTAATTTAAAAATACATGGATGTCAATTCCAATTGATAATGCTTCACATCATAATTTGATCCCCTTTATTTTTTGAAATTTTTTTATCACTCTTGAATTTAATATTTCCCCATTTTCGAAAAATACACCATTTTTACAAATTTTACCCCTTTGTAATAATCAACTTCTTATAAAGTAACCTCCCCTTACAAATAATTTTGTAATAAAAAAAGAGTTAGCGAGAATTGACCTCCACATAATTTCCTTATCGAGGCTTTTAAAAAATAACCTTATATCTCCTTTTTGTTTTAAATTTAGAACATTAATTTGAAATATCAATATCAAAAGGATTAAAAATAAATTCTAACAAAAATAAATAAATTTAACTAAACCCAAAGTTAGGGTTTGTATTGGGCTAATAAATCTCGAAGGCTTGTTGGAGGGAGGTGACGGTTCTTGTTTTGTTTAGTGGCGCTATTGATCTATTGCAGGCATGTGGAGGTGCGTTGGGAGCCACTTTAAGCTCCTTTAATGTTGTATGTTTATAGAAATCTATTGAATCAATGGTCATTCCATGATAGGCTAGAGTGGAGGCGGATATATCATTGTAGGAATACAAAGAATCGGATGCCAATAGATAACATGTAGGGGTTGCGGTATTTGAAATACGATTTGTATAAAATACTATCAAATATTTTATGATCAAGATGTTTCACCTCAAAAGTAAATGTGATAAAATAGATAAATGGGTAATGTGCGTAGGAGGAATACTTGTGTTATGTGGATAGTAGAAGGCATTACGTGCATTATAGAATTTTGATCCAAGATGATTGTGTGAGATTCCCTTTGGCTAGGAGGAATGACCTGTATAAGAAACACAACAAGACCACCAAATAGTATTAAATAACAAGAGTCAAAGGACTGCCTAACAAGGATAGATCCGAGAAGCATGATGCTTCCTCAAATGGCTGTCAATCCTTTGTTTAATACAATTTAATGTAAGAAATAATAGTTCCTATTGTAGTTGATAAGATTTAGGTATCTCCTATTAACATATAAAAAGTGAATTTAACTCAACAAGAAATGGTTAGAATTAAATCCAGATGATTAATGGGTTGGTTTGGAGTCTGTAGGTGTAGCGAGAGGTTGCGGTGAGGTTTGGGTGAAATTAGGAAAGGTTTTGAGTTGTTTTGGGGAAGTTGTTAACTTGCTGTTATAGGAAAAATTACCAAGTCTCAGAGACCGGTATCGGTTGGTCGACCGATGCCAGTATAGGAGATAGACTGATGCCGATTGGATAACCAAGTGTTGATAGGGGAAATTCGGTTCAAATGTTAAAAATGAGAGTTTAAACCTCTCTGTGATTACACAGAGAGTGAAGGGGGTGTTGATAAGGTCGTGATATTGTTAAGAAGACTCAGGTATGCTAAAAAGGAGGTTAGAAAGGGTGTAAAGGCTTGGGATGGTTGAATAGTGGGTTGGTGGGAAGAAGGTGATATACGGTAATGGAAATAATGAAATATAGAAAGAAACAAAATATCTATACTTGAATAAGAACAAATGATAAAATCACAATACTTACTAGGTATGTTGTAGATCCTATGAGTGGAGGTGGTTGGTGGTTGATCGAAGAAGAGATGCCTAGGTCTATTGCCACAACAATACAACTTATGTGCTCATGTGAGTATTCCCACACTTTGGAAGGAGAATCGATTTCTTGTCTTGTGCTATGGTTGTGTGTGTTCATCATCTAGATGTAGGAGGGATTGAAGATTCATGCTTGAATGCAATAAGGCTCCAATCACTAAATGACCAACCTGGGTAAAGGGTTGTAAAATTCTATATAAAGGAACCAATGGTAGTTTAGGTGATCTACATCAAATGAGGATAAACTGACATCGATTAGGGTGAAATAGTCTTATTTACCAAAAATAGGAAGATCTTCCTAGATTTGGCATGTTTTCCTTGTTGGGTCCACTTAGGGAAGTAGAGTTCTCATGAGAGAAGGAAATAAGATATTAGAAGAAGTCTAGTTAGGTTTAAGACAAATTCTTAGTTAGTTAGATCAAGTATTGACTCATCACCTGGGAGTGACGACTCGAAGTGCTAAGAGTGATGACTTGGTCACCGTGAGTTAAATTGATGAGGTGGAGGTATGAGGATTAAATTAACTTAATTAATAACATGAGGATGAATATTAATATGGGGTAAAGGGGTCATGGTTAGTTAAATGCGTTATGTTAATTAATTGAAGGGGACCAAGGGGAGTGTGACCCAAATTTGGTGTCTACATTTGCCCTTTTTGTTGTGTAGCTTGTATTGATAAGCGACACTGACAAAAATAGGAAGTTGGTGCTCTAGGTATGAGTGAGGGTTAGGTTGCCCCAAGTGTGGGTGGAGGTGATCCCCTCAAACCAAGAATTGATGAGGTGTGAAATGAAGTCGGTGAGTGGTTTGATAAATGGGTAAGTGATGAAAATGAGGGTAGGTTGGTTGTAGGTAAGGGTGTTTTTGGTCGGGTAATAGGTAGTGGTATTCTAATACACACACACGTATAGATTATGATAAGGTACCAGGTTGAAGATCTTACAAACTCTATGTCATCAAAGGTCAATAGGTTTATCCAAACAAGGTTGAAGTGGTTCAAGTATCCAAGGTATAGGATATGGTCCTGAAACACCACTAGGCCAGGTGTAGGAATGGGAAATAGGTTTTGTTCTAGGGAACCAAAGGTATGGTTGGGATAAACAACATAGCTTCAGAAAGGTAAGGTCATTAGGCGGAACAACATGAGTATCACATCACAAGGTATAACAGTACACAAATTTGAGTGTCAAAAAGGTGAGTGTTGGTTGGGTGATTTAGGCAAGGCAAAGTAGGTAAGGCCACGTGAGGGGCACACACATGCCCCAACCGATGGTGAGGTTGGGTGAGAGGTAAGAAGGTCGTGATTGAGTTATGCATGATTTATTCGAGGTCTTGTAGGCATGGTTTGGTTAGGTATAGGTATGGTTTGGTTAGGTATATGCATGGTGGTGTTAGGTATAGGTATTGGTTTGGTAAGGTAATTTCCAAGTTACCGATATTATAGAAATAATGTATTGTATGAATGTTGTGGTTAAATTTAAAAGTATTACTATCATGGAAATATGAAATGATTTACGTAGAATATGGTTGTGGTGATAAAATGGTAGAGGTATTTATGTTATTTACGATATATTAATTTCTAAGATTTGGTGTAAATGGAAACTAACTAGGGTAGAATGTGAAAGTAAAGGGGGAAAAGTGGTTAGGGGTAAAAAGGTGGAGAAATTTAAAAGGTGGCCGAGCTAACCTTGCAAGGGCCCGATGCCCTCGAGTGCTTCCAAGGTTTTAGGCATGATTGAGTCTAGGTCATTTATGCATGATTGAGTATAGGTTTAATAAGCATGGTTGTCGTCTAGGTTGAATAGGTGTGGGTGATTTGGGTGCAAGAGGAATTACCAAAATGTAGGTGTCGAAGGTATAGTCCAAAGAAGGAGGACTAATAAGTAAGAAAATAGGTGAATGGTAATTGGAGACAAAAAGCATCTTAATTGGTAAGAACCATTATGAGTCTATCATACCAAAGATTGGATTATGACTGTAAGACCCTAAATGTGTTACATGATTGACTATTCTAAGGGTGAAGAAAGTCACATGACCATGAAATGTCACATTTGCAGCACATCCCTTGAGTAGGTGGAAGATGAGAAATAAAATACGGTGAGGTGAAATGGGTTGTTTTAGCATAACCTTGGTGTGAGACAACATGTCTCTTCTACAAGATACCCAAGACTAGAATAGGCAATTCCATGACAAAAAAGTTATATTTTTCTTTTTGCTTTTATTTTATAGACTGATCAATGCGGGAAGTCTATGTGGGATGAATAGAATATCTCCTTGAGGTCTTCGTGAAGCTGATCAATGCAGGAAGCTTTAGAATATTTTTATTTTATTTTATTACAAAAATAGTCTTCTTTTTGTGATAGACTATGTACAATAGGGCTAGATTTTTATAGCTTTCCTTCAAGGGAGTAGTCTATTTATAGCAGCAAGATGGAAAGATAGATGTCCTTTTGGAGGGAGTCATCTATTTACAAGAATTTTGACTCAAGGAGTTTGAATTTGAAAATCCCATATATTACTTTTGAATTGTTTTTGTTTTGGAATTTTAGGTCATGGACAAGACTATAAAGAAGTATAGGCTTCTTTTATGAAGAAAAAACCATAACACACAAGGGTTAGCTATGAAAGAGAGGTTTTAAGTGAAAAAAAGGATTCCATCCTGAAAAGGATGAAAATTGTCCATGATAATCATGCCATGAGTATAGCCATTGTACTCATATTAAAGATAAGGTTGAAAGGTGACATGCAATCACATGATTCTTATTTAGTTGTTGATCCTTAAAATAGATAAGTAGAAGGTGGATGTTGCTCAAGGGATGAGCGTTTAATAGACAGAAGATGATATAGGAATTGATTCAATAATAGAATGATCGAAGATGCAAGGCATTGAGGGGATCAGGTTCAGGTTTATCTTTGAGTGAAGATAAATGATAAGCACATGATCCATAGGCATGAGTAACAATATAGGGTCCAAGCCAATTAGGAGCACACTTGCCCCATTTACTTTTCTCCACTTTTTTCATATGTTGATTTTCCTTCAAGATGATGTCACCGACCTGGAAGGTTCGTTCTTGGACACATTTATCGTAGGCATGTTTGATACGTTTTTGGTAGATTTGGAGGTGATTGAGATCAATTAGAATATTTTCGTCTAATAACTCAAGTTGTTCTAAATGATCCTAGTGAAAATCATCATCATTGAGCATATCTTTGAGTGACTTACGAAGAGATGGAATTTTGACTTCAAGAGGCAAGACAACCTCTGTACCTTAGACTAAAGATAAAGGTGTGGAAGCAATTGAGGTTTGAATACTAGTATGATAAGCCCATAAGGAAAAAGGAATGTGTGTGTGCCAATCCTTACCAGTATTGTCAACCACTTTCATAAGAATTTTATTTATAGTTTTGTTAGTCAATTCAACTTGGCCATTTTTTTGAGGATAATAAGGTGAAGAAAAAGAGTTGAATGCCGAAGGCATCACAAGAGTTTTGTAGGGTTTTGTTTTTGAATTATTTTTTGTTATCAGTGATGAGGCGGTGAGGAACACCAAAGTGAAAAATGATGTGATGGTTGATGAATTCACATATTTTCTCAACTTTTGTATAAATAAGAGGTATGGATTCCACCCATTTAGTGTAATATTTGGTAGCGGTAATAATCCATTGATGACGTTGGGAAGAATGAGGGTTGATCTCTCCGACAAGATCCAAACCCCATTGAGAGAAAGGCCAAAGGTCTCATGCGACCTGTAAGGCATGACTAGGGGTGTGGTGAATATTAGCATGTTGCTGACACTTCACACAATTCTTGACATAGTCACAACAATCACAGTTTAGGGTTGGCCAGTAATAGCCTAGGCGAAGGATATGCTTAGCGACAACTAAGCCACTGAAGTGACCCCCAAAAATCACTTCACAAACTTCCTTGATGGTGTATGGAATTTCAAAAATTGTAAGGCATCGTAAAAGGATACTGTCAAAGCTACGTTTATAGAGAATACCACCCATGATGACATAGTGAGAGAAAATTTTAAGAAAGACTCGTTATCCATTACGAGTAAGATCTGGAGGCAAAATTGAAAGGGAAAGGTCATAACAAACTGCTTATAAAAAAGTCACGTGGGTCGGTTTCAATGTTTCTTACAAGGTTGATGTCTCGATTAGATAATAAGGTGATTGAAACCTTTTTATTGTGACAAAAAAATTGAGTTGGAGGGTGAAGCGGGGATTTGAGAAGTAAGACAGGCCATGGTGTCTACAAATTTATTAGTGGAACGCGGTGGTTTGAAGTTCATAATGGTCAAAGGTAGTCAAAAGCATGTTAACATGATTCTTATACTTTTGAAGTATCTCATTATGACACTGGTATATACCATTAACTTAGTTAAAAAAAGTTGAGAGTTGCCAAATATATTAATTGATTTAACATCTAAGGCTATGGCAGGTTTGAAGACCTAACACAAGTGCTTCATATTCAGAGATATTATTAATACAATCAAAATGTATTTCAAAGATAATTGCATAGGCTCACCATCAAGAGGAATGAGGATAACTCGACACCACCCCCATGTTGACATTTGGAACCATCGAAGAATAAGGTCATTTGGTAAACAATATCATCCAGGGAGAGGGTAGTGATGGATTCATCAGGGAAATCAAAGTTAGAAGATTGGTTTCTGGAGAGAGGTGCATCTGTGAGTTAGTCAGCAATGGTTTTTCCTTTGACATATTTTTGATGGATGAATTTGAGATCTAGGTCTATAAGAAGCATGAGCCAATGTGCAACACGTTGATGTTGGTAGGGCTTAGCGTACATGTAATGTAAGGGGTCAATATTGGTGACAAAAAGGTTTTGTGGTTGAGTAGGTAATGGTGAATTTTAGTGGTGACAAAAACTAAGGATAAGAAGAGTTTTTGGCATGAGTATATCTAGTTTCATAGTCTAAAAGCGTACGGCTTATATAATAAACCACTTTCTCCCTGTGTTGCTCATCACGATGAGTAAGCATGGTACTAAAGGAATGATCAGTAGAAAAAATGTAAAGGTAAAATGGTTGGTCATCCTTAGGGGGAATGAGCACATGTGGTTAGAGGAGGTATCATTTTAAGGATTCGAAGTATTTGTGGTATTCATCATCCCATTTGAAGGAGACATCCTTTTTGAGAAGATGATGAAATGGATGGTAGCAGTTAGAAAGATGAGAAATAAAGAGATGAATAGATAAAAATTACCTTGAAAAATATGAAGTTGAAGAAGGTTAATGGGTGGATGTATATTGAGAATAACCTTGATTTCAGGTGGGATCAAATTCAATGCCAAACAAACAAACGATAAAACCAAGGAGATTTTTAGAGAGAACAATGAAGACACACTTCTTAGGTTAAAGGTGAATGCAATATTTGATGAGATGGTCAAAGACAAATTTAAGGACAACAAGGTGCTCAACCCAATGTTTAGATTTGACAAGAAGATCATCAATGTAATCTTCTAATATGCTATGCATGATGTCATGAAAAATATAATTCATAGCCTATTGATATGTAACACCAGCGTTTTTAAGGCCAAAGGGCATGACACAATAACAGAAGGTCCCCAAGGAGTGATGAAGGTGGTTTTTTGTTGATCTTTTGGGGTGAGTAATATTTTGTTATGGCCCAAGAAACTATCCATGAGTGATAACATCTCGTGGCTGACAATGAGATCAACTATTTGGTCAATACTAGGTAGAGGAAAGTCATCTTTGGGGAAAGATAAGTTAAGTTTGTAGAAATCCATGTAAATGTAGAGTCTCTTTGTCATTTTTTTGACAGGAATGATGTTAGAGATCCATTAGGGATAATCAATGGGTAGGATGAAGGAAACCAAAAGGAGGTGCTAAAGTTCTTCTTTGACAAGAAGCACAATGCAAGGATGCATTTTTCACAACTTTTGTTTCATGGGTTTGACATCAGGAATGGTTACGATATTGTGGACCAAAATGTTTGGGTCAATACTGGGAATATCAAAGCATAGGACTAAGCAAAAGCGTTGCTATGATCCCAGAGGAAAGAAGTGAAAGCTTCTTGTTCAACAACATCTAAAGATTGGCCTATTTTTAGAATATGTGGTTCATCCTAAGTGTGAATATTTATTTCAATGGTCGATTCATTTAACATAGTTTGTGTCTTAGAAGGTAATGACCGGTAAATATAAGAATCTTCCACACTAAGGTAGGTGAGAATAGACTCATCATCCTGACATTGAATGATGTTAATATAAGATGTATCATCATCAATCATATCAAGATACAGGAAGGGAAGAGAAGAGGGAACCTCACCATCATGCAGATAAGTCGAGGTCCTAGGAAACAATATTCACAAAATTTTTTTAGGAGGAATGGATTATGGATCCATAGATTCTATAGGTGAAGGTGGAGAAGTTGGTGAATGGGGCAGGGAATGTTTATTGTCCTCAATGAGTTCAACTCGAGCCTTCTTGGGAGGTGTTTCAACAAATCCAATACATCTACGGTATTTATGCTTACGAGTGGTGCAAGGAATGACAGTATGGTGACCTTGTTCATAGAAAAAAAATCCAAAGAAATTCCAAGCACAACGATGGAGGAAGGTGTGGGCGAAGCGGTGGTTGGTGAAGGATCTAAGGTTGGAGGAAAATGGTCGAGTTTGGGAGGGTGGCTCGGGTGAGTAGGTAGAAGCATCAAGTCCCCCATATGTTAAGTTGGTGCAAGGTGGGGAGGACCATAGAGGAAAAACTCTCCTATGTGGTGATCATAGCAGGGATGTTGGTGAAGGTTACCATACTCTTGAGGAGTAAGGAATGTGTCAATGTTATAAAGGTGGTACTCCCCTAGAGTGAGACATTGAAAAAAACCTTCTAAGGGATCGGTAGTTGGTATGTGGGTAGCAGAATAAATGAATCACTGGAAAAATGGGAAGAAGAATCATTTGATGTTTGAGGAGTAGATGGGTTGGTTGATGGGTCAACTATAGAAGTTGTGGAAGTAGTGGGAATAGAGGAGTTAGTTGTGGAAGATGTAGCGACAAAAGTGGTGGATGAGGTAGTGGCTGAAGAAGAAGTGGTAGTGGTGGTAGATGCCTTAACTAGTATAAGGACATCATTGGGTTGATACAACATGTTATAGGTATTGAAAGGTGAAGGGTCGGATGGAATGGTATAGTTATTCCCTTCATGTTTGAATTTTAAATAATAGTGTAAAGTTAAAGGAACACAACCACGGATGTGGATCCAAGGTCGATAAGCAACATATTGTACTGGAATCCCCTCTCTAAGACATAAAATAATTCAGGAATGGTACGGGGCCTACATGAATGTGGAGAATGATGGTGCCATGGGTAGAAGTCATAGCATCATTAAATGAACACAACATAACTAGGTTATTATGCGTGTAGTTGGAAGGGATGCGTATTTGGTTATCTGCATGGGAGGAAATGATGTTGATATTGGAACCTCCATAAATCATAATGTGTTAAACATGTATATTATCAACGTAGATGGAAATAAATAGGGTAGGGATAGGATCATCTGATTGGAGAGGTAAAATATCGTCATCAGAGAAACTAAGAGAAGTTATTTGATGAGTGGTAGCGGGAATAGAGGAAGGGGATGAAGTGGTGAGAGTGGCAACATGGTGAGGAGTGATAATGGATGCAACAGAATAGGTTCATTAGGTAGGACCTCAATAGATTACAAGACCTCAATGAGGGTATGGCGATTTGACTTAGAGCTTTAGAGGAGGTTGTACAAATTTTTTTTTTTTTTTAGAGGATACTTGGTGAATTTTTTTAAACATTGTGCGATGGGAAACCTTGTCAGAAATAGGGTATGTGGGTCCATAGATGGTGATTTTGGGTGCAGGTGTAGATGGAATATTGGGTAAAAGAGTAGTAGATGAGTTGGTTGTTTTCTCCTTTCCTTTTTCCTTCGGGATCGAGTGGAAATTTGAACCATATTGATTTGTAGTAAAGGATAAAGTGTGTCATGATAGGTGTAATGACAGGACGGAAAAAATATGGTGAGGGCATATACTAGTTTTGTGAAAATAATGTAGCACATTGGCATTTTGGCGGAGGTTTGGCTAGCTCTCTTATGTAGACCATATTGATCTCAAATGTTGGAGGAGGATAAAAGGGTTATGGAGGGGGAGATGAAGGTTGCTTTGAATAGGTACGAGATGAGGATGTGTGGTGATAGGTGCAGGTGGAAGAGGGTCCTCATCTAAAATATCATCATCGTCAAATTTTTCTTTGAGAGGACATAATTGGAGAATAATAGTCTTAAGAGCCTTACAATTTTCCACATCATGCCTTGGCACATGATGGTAAGCACAAATTTTGGTATCATCAAACCCTTCTGGTTTAGGTTTGAGTGGGTCGTAAGGTCTAAGTAGTGGTAATGTGATGACAGAGGTTTCCAAAATGTTAGCTAAGATGTTGGCGTAAGATCCCACCAATGTGTTGGGGTTAGCACAAGGTTGTACAAATTATATATCGATCTAAGAATACATGCAAATAAATGCGAGTTATTCTACCAAAAGAAATATACAAAATAAGAGATATAAATCAACACTAGATTTAATGTGGTTCACCCAGAGTGTAGGATACATCCACCAAGAAACATGCCAATCTATTATCCAAAGATTTCACAAGATATAAAATTGAAGATTTATAATCTTCCACACCTCTCGAGATATACAATACGTTATTTCTCTCAAGCTTCTCTTTCTTTTCCAAGAATTATCTCTCTCATAATTATTCTCACAATAATCATAAAATTCATCAATTTTTACTTCTAAACCCTAGCTTGCATGCTTATAGAGTCATATACAAACTTAGGGCACTTAGCCATGTAATTACAATCAATAGATATTCTTTAATAATAAGATTAGATATAATTCTCGAGAGTTAAATAAAACACTCCCGCATAGGTAATCGACACCAGTTAGCCCTAACCAATGCCAATTCTTACTTTCCTGACCAATGCCAGTCATAGATGACCGATTCTAGTTCCTCCATAACCGATGCCTAAGGTTCGTATTTTCCCTCAATTTTCATATTGCATGCTAATATGAAGTAATTGAGCTCCACAACTCAACAATCTCCCACTTGGAGATGAATTACTGCACTATACCTATACACCATCATTCTTAGATCCTTTCCTTATCTTTTCTTCTTCCTCTTCAAGTGTCAAACTCAAAGACCAATAAAAGTGGAGTGTAGCTCCAAATTCTCTTTTTCTAATGGCTTCATTAACATATCCACAAATTTTTCACTCGTATGAATATTCTAGAGTTTTAGCTACCCATCCTCCAATACCTGCGATATGAAATGATACCTCAACTAAATGTTTTTCCTTCTAGAATGAAATGATCAGTTCTTTTCCACATGAATGGCACTCTAAATGCCACTAAACAATTTTCAATCATCTTGCTCATTTCCCAACTCTTCCATGAACTTGATCATCCATATATTTTCCTTGCTAGCCTATGTAGGCTGCAACATACTCTACCTTTGTACTAGAAAAATCCACAACCTTATCCAATCTTGAAATCTAGCTAACTTTCGTCCCACCTACTATGAAAATATATCCAGTAGTGCTCCTCCTACCATCCATATCTCCATCCATATCCTAATCAACATAGCCATGTACGAAATATCCAAACCTCCATAGTATAACTACATGTTAGATGTTCCTCTCAAATCCCCGAGAATCCATTAACCTACTTTCCAATGCTCTTTACCAGATTGGCCATAAATATACTCACAACTCCCACTTCCTATATAATGCATGGTATGGTACAAACCATAGCATACATGAGACTCCCAACCGGTGAAGCATATGGTACTCATGTCATGTATTTAACATCCTCACATGATAAAGGACACGATCTTTACTCAAATTGAGGTGTCCACTGTTGGTTTTGAATAAGTACTTTAGTAATCAACAATCGGTGGACAACAAGTCCCTCCTCTTTATGGGAGAGGTTCCCTTATTGAAAGTGAGCAATAAGGATTATCTATAAATATACAACATTCATATTAACAAGGACTTCTGATACTTTGAAATGTTTTATGCCAATAAATATTATCAATACATAGAAATAGAAGAACAAGGAAACTGAAAGGGAAGAACACAACAATACTTTTAGGTAATATAGTTAGCAGAATATAACCTTATGTGTACTTTAAAAAAGAGATACATAATGGAATCATTCACATGGGCATCATCAGATACAATTCTATAGACGCAAAGTTCCAGAAATCATATCACAAGAACACAAAGTTTCTTAGTATGAAAGATTGATGATTCACAAATTTTAGATAAGGAAAGAAAAGATAGCAGATGGAAATAAGAGACAAGGAATAACTTCTGTATTGATTACTTTCAAATTTACTATATTTCAAGAGTATCAGGTTCCTGCCCTTAACAATGACATGAGGAGCCCATTAAATAGCTTATAAGACAGCTTACATTCGGTTCCAACTTATTTTAATCTAAAAATTAAAGACCACTTAACAAATACATTAATAGAATGTATGTAATCAAGAATTACATCATGGGTGTAACAACCCAAAGGAAATAAAAGAAGTGTCCTAGAACCTAGAAGCAAAAACATCCAATGGTGGCGTAGAAGGACTGACCATCTTGAGAATCCGATGTTTAAATTTCTTTAATGACTCAACTATCTCCAGTGCACTTGGGTATAGTGGTGTTAGAAGTGGCACGATTCCACATGCCAAGAAAATTCTCCATATCCTTCTCAAAATCTATGTTTTCCAGAAAATATTTGTTTGCCTCGATGGTAGCTGATTGGAGAGAGGAGAAATCTTTCATATTCTCTTGAGAAATATTTCATATTCTCTTTAGAAATTGAATCTTCTTTGAAAACATCTTCCTTGATGAAGGTGTTGAACCGGGCCTTGATCTCCTGAATAGAAAACTGATCACCCGAGGCTTCATTCTGGATATGACAATGAATATCTTGGAAGGAAGACAAAACACAAGTCTTGAAGGCTTCCCCTTTCTGCCACATATTTTTTAGTTCTCCCACTGCTTCTTCCAAAACCTTGATCTTCCAATCAATACTAAAAACCTAGGATTTTGATAGATTGTTCTTGGCTTCATCAAATACTTTTCTTTCCAATAAAATATTCTCATTTTTCTAGCTCATTGAATGGAGATATTGAATACATTCACACCATAGTTTTAGTTATTTTTCCAAGCCATTGATTGTTGTGGTGAATTTCAGCTATAACTTGGACACATTCTCATATGACTTGAAGGCCTCTTCAATGAAGTTCAATCTAACCAATTTCATATCATAAACCAATGCTTCAATGCCCTTTCCATAGGTAATATATTTGTGAATATATTTTATGGTCTGGACTTCATCTTTGTTGAGAACTATGGGACGTGGAAGAGAAGCCAGTGCAGCCAGATCCAAGACCTTATCTTTTGCTAGTAGGGATTTTATAAAATTTGAAAGAACTTGGTTATGTTCTTCCAATTTCTCAATAGTCTATTTACCCTTCTCCACTCATTCAATGACTCTAGTCACGGTTTCTCTAAGGTTATGAACCTCACTTTTAGGTGTAGATTCCCCAAGTGGAATTCTCATAAGCTCTAGGTTAGAAACCAAAAGATATTTCTCCTCCTTATCCACCTTAGGTTCTGCAATCTCCAAGAACTGCTGACCTTGTGAATTTGACACCATCCTTGAGGTGGTCTTTGCTTTCTTTTCTAGAGGAGGAGTAGTATTGAGCAAGGTGGCCACATCATCAAAATTGGGAACTACAACTTGAGAAGAAGACTTCCTTTTCTTGTTATCAACGAAAGGTTGAACCCAAGCAAAGGAAGAGGAAGAGGTAGAAGGAGAAATAGATCCGAGTGCAAGTGAACTCATTGCACTCAATGTTTGTACTACTGATGTCTCTAGTGGGGAAGTTGGCAAAATTTCAAAGATCCTTAGAAGAAGTATCCATAAAACCTAGAGGTTTAGTTGTTTGACCTTCACTTTATATCTCAGTAGTAATGACAGGGGTTTCTTCTTCTTCTTCTTTCATCTCTTCACTGTCATCCTCACTCAAAAAAACAATATATTTTGTCCCTATAGGGACCTCTCTCGACCACTTCAAATAAATTCTTCTTCAACCTATTCTTGTTTTATGGCCTTACCTTTCTTCAAGTATACCTTTGTTGAGGAGGACAAAGTAGATTGTTCAAGCATCTCAACATTAGGCATAGGTTCTTCCTTCCTAGGAGAGGAAGTTTCCTATGAAGAAGACTTGGATTTGTTCATCTTGAAGTCTTGCATCTTTCTATCAAACAAGAGTTTGGTTCTCATAATGACAAGATTGATTACTTCCTTCAAATCATATCTCTCTTTTACAAACCAATCAATGGTTTCTAAAGGAGTGTGTTTAATAGACATATCATACTCAATAGATTGTGAATCCTCATCATCATCCTTGATCCCATCAAGTACTTTATAGACGTTGAAGTCTATGATTTGTTGAAGAGAGAGTCTGCCAAAGTACCTTCTCCTAGCCTCAAAATCATCTGCAAATCAGCCCAATAATCTTCAGTGTCGGAAGGTTATAAAAGACCATCCTGAAATTCTTGGCAATGTATCCTTTGATATCAAAACAAGTTCTGGTATTTGAAGTGATGGATAGTGAGAGGAACAATGGTTCTATCAATGTTCTGGGCATCCAAGGTTATCCTACATGTATAATTTCCTAGGGAGATAGGAAAATGAATGCCAATAATCTTCTTATCTCTATAGGTTCAGTGGAGCTTATCCAATTGCCTGTAAATCTCAACAAGATCCATTTTATCATTACAGAACATAGGAAGCTTTAGAGGTGAACCTTTGAAACCAGCCAGTCTGATATATGAGAATTTTATGAATTGAGTGTAGAAGCTTCCATAGTCAGATATCAAAGTCTTTTCTTCCTCAGAAAACCTTTGAGCAATATTTCCTTCCAAGAGCCTCACGATATACATGGTGAATGCATCATTAACTCTCCTAAAATTATGATTGCTGACTTTGAGAGTTAACTAAGGGAAATATTCATATATGGGGGCATCTTTCTTATCTTCAATGAAAGTGAGACCAAGCCATTTCTTGGATGCCACAATGGTGTACATAAGGTAGGATGACATGTAGAATGTTTGGGTTCTATGAACATTTACCAGCTGCTCTGTTAGGTTTTCACAAATAATCTCACTCTAATTCAAATTATGCTTCCCCTCACAAATGATGTTGATAAAGGGACACATCCAAAAGTGAAACTCATTTGTAGAGGGAATTCCCATGATTCTATAAAGAAGGGTGATGATGTCTGAAATCTATTCATTGAAATCAACCTTGAACAATGATTTTAAAAGTTTGGATGCTCCCTTTTAGGGTTCTTCAACCATGATTTAGATACCCTAGCCTTATATTTGTCACTATCCTAGTCAAATAGTGCTCGTTCTTGAGAAAGAGTGAGATTATTGGCCCCTTCCACCATTGGGATGCATAGGGCAAGATAGATAACTTCAAAATCTAGTCAAGCAACTACTTCACCATGTACATCAATAATCTCTTTGGATTTTGGATTAAAATAAGCACAATATTGGCACACTGAAAAAGATAGGAAAACCACCTACAAATGCAATCCCACTATCTTTGATCATTTGGGTGATGGGAGTAGGGTTATCACATCCAAGTCTGCCCCAAAAATCATCAAGGTCTAGATGTCGAGCTTCACTATCACCAATTTTAAGCACATAGGTTTCCAACAAGGAGAGGTGTTCGTGCCCTTGATACTACATCTTCATCATGATAGAGGTAAAGAAAATATAACCTTTAATGGAGTATATCACACCTCAAAATAATCCCTGCAAGAGAAAATATAGAAGAAAATATGTATAAAACATCTTGATTTGCACAAACACGAGTGGAGGGAATGAGTGAGCAAGTGTGAAAATGAATGAATTATTACCTCTCCTTAAATAGCCATGAGTTGAAATGAATGGAGAGATAAAATCATGAATGTGTAATAAATGGCCCTCACACTAACTCAAAAAGATAAAAAGTGGAAAAAATTGGCCCAGACAGTCCATGGGACATTGGGACATGAGGGACACACAAATCTAAAATTACCGATCCAAGAGTAGTGAGGAAATTATGGGCCTAGAGAGTACAGATGGTCCATGAGACATTAGGACATGTGGGAGGTGTAGAGCCAATTCTAATGATGCAAAAAGGGGGTTTGAAGAGCACAGATCGTTTATGGGACGCGGGGACACGAAGGACGCACAAACTCAAAAAAGCCAATGAGTAGAGTAATGATGAAAAAGTGGTGAATCGAAAAACAAGAGGCCCAAGTGTACTTAGGTTACGCAGAAAAAACTTTCTCGACTTAGCCATAAGTAGAGTAGTGTAGAGAAAGTGGAAAATCGGTGAACTGGAGGCCCAACAACACTTGGGACACATGGGACAAAAATATCTGACTTAGCCACAAAACACTAAAAAGACTCTAAAGAATGGAATTTTCTAGCTTTTTTGAAATTCTCTCTTTACCGAACCCTTCCAAAGGACACTCGAATTGAAATTTTGGAAATTTTCCTTTGACAAAAGGAGGGATTTTTAGGGTGACAACACAGACCATAGGTGTACTCACCAGCTTTTAAATCTTTCATGTTAAAAATTTCCAACACCGTATTGATATAATCCTCATGAGACAAATACAATTTCTTGTTCTTCCTAATTCTTTTTCACCTCCTAAATCCTTCATATCAAATGTGTGAGCTAGCTTTCCTTAAGCTCACCAATTTCCTACATACTAGATCTTACAAGAAGCACATCATCCACATAGAATAACAAAATAATATAGCTCCCATTTCCACGATTCTTGAAATAAACACAATGGTTAGACCCACATCTCAAGTAACCATGCTCATGCATAAAACTATCAAACCTTATGTACCATTGCTTTGGAACTTGCTTGATCCCATATAGAATCTTTTTCAACTTGCACACTAATTTCTCCTTACCTTTAACTTCATACCCAAGAGGTTGCTGCATATAATTCTCTTCATTCAAATTACCATGAAGGAAATCCATCTTCACATCTAGTTGCTCTAAATGCAAATCATGTACTGCAACTATACTCAACACAATACGTATGGAAGTCATTTTAACAACATGAGAAAATATTTCACCAAAGTCAATACCTTCTTTCTATGCAAATCCCTTTACTACAAGCCTTTCCTTGTATCTTTTCTATCCACCCTCTTCTTCCTTGATCCTGTAAACCCACTTGTTCTATAATGTCCTCTTACTTGCTGGAAACTTAACCAAATCCCAAGTTTGGTTTTATTCCAAGGATTCCATCTCCTCATCCATTCCATGCTCCCACTACATGTGGGTCTTATCCTGCATTGCTTCTTCAAAACTTTTTGGCTCACCATTATTAGTGAATAATAAATAAGATAGAGGTGTAAATATTTCTGGAGGTTTACTTACCCTTTGTGACCTTCTCACATAAGTTTGGGGTACTGGAGGCTCATTCTAGACCTCCGAGACATTTATATCTAAATTTCATTATAACTGTCATTTTTCACTTGTAACCAATGTCTGGTTCTCTTGACCGATGTTGGTTTGGATCTTTTGTAACCGATACCAGTTCAATTTACCGATGTCAGTTAGGGGTCAACCGACACTGGTTGCTATATAACCCTATTGGTATTACTTTTAAATCCAAGAGTTCATTTTCAATCACAAACTTCACAACATGTTTGTCCTTGGGTACCAAATTTGATCCTGTACATTCTCTTTTTATTACATTTAATGTTATGACTCATAATAATTTTAGAATTATCTAAATCCCAAAAACAGAATCTGAAATCACCAGATCCATAACCAATGAACATGCAACTCTTGTATTTTTCATCCAATGTTTTCCTATTTTCCTTATCAATATGAACAAAAGATTTTGAACCAACAAATTTAAGAAAAGAAATATCTACCTATTTTCCGGTCTAAGCTTCCTCTGGTATTCCTTTATCTAGTGACCTTGGTGGCCCATAGTTAATAAAATAAACCACTCAGAATAACTTCTTTCTTCCAAAAATAAAGGGTAATCCAACATGTATCCTCATACTTCTAGCACATTCCATGATTGTCCTGTTCATTCTTTCTGCAACACCATTCTCTTGTGGTGTTCTTGGAACCATCCTTTTTCTACGTATTCCATTCACTAAACAATAATCATTGAAATCCTTGCTACAATATTCACCACCATTGTCAGATCTAAGGCACTTTAAATTTGAATTTGATTCATTCTCAACAAGGGATTTCCATCTTTTAAAAGTATCAAAAACATCAGATTTATGTTTAATACAATAAACCCATACCTTTCTTATAGCATTATCAATGAAAGTAACATAATACTGGGATCCTCCATAAGAAGCTACTTGGGCTGGTCCCCACACATATGAGTGTACAAGTTCAAATTTATGCTCCTTAGTTTCCCCAACTTTAAGAAATATCACTCTCTTTTGCTTTCCAAAGATACAATGCTCACAAAAATCAATATCTAAATCTTTCAAATCTAATAACTTACCCTTAGCCTTTAAGATCTGCATTCCTTTTTGACTCATATGGCCTAACCGATTATGCCACATGCATGCATCTGAATCTGAAGTAGATAACACAAAAAATGAATCAATAACATAAGTAGATAAATATAACGTTCCTACCTTCTTCCCTCTTACCACACCAAAAGAAACCTTGGTGAATTCGTAAGAGTCTACTGTGAAAGTAACCATGCAGCCAACTTCACCTAGTTGACCTATAGAAATAATATTCCTCTTTAGGCTTGGAACATGCCTCACATATTTCAATACCCATGTATTTATATTCTACAATTTTAGACAAACTTCCCTTTACCAAGTATACTACAAGGTTCATCATCACCAAAATAAACATGCCCAAAATTACCCCGAAATAATTATTGAAATAACCCTTATTAGGGGTTGCATGGAAAAAGATCCTGAATCTAAAACCCATGAATCTATTCTATTATCCAAAGAAAGAATAAGATCATCTTGCATTACCTATGCTACAATATTTTCCTCTTTATTTGACTCTTTACCTTTGTCTGGGTGTTGGTTCTCTTTATCCTTTGACCAACAATATTTCTTTGCATGTCCTTTCTTTCCACATTTCCAATAGGTAATTCCCTTACCTCTGGATTTAGATTTGCCATCCCTTGACTTTTATTTCCCATTATTATTACTCTTGGATCTCTCCTTCTTCCTGCCTTTTCTTTCTACATTCAAAGCATTCCCAGATGATGATTCCTCTATACTTTTCTTACAAATTTATTCATTCAATATTATACTAACCACATCATCAAAATTCAAAATATTATTATAATATGTTGTATTACTAATAAACATTACCAAGTTATCCCAAATATCAAGAAAATAACATAAGAATAAAAGTACTTTCACTTCATCATCTAATGGAATATTAGCCAATTGTAACTAATTTATAATAGATCGAAATAATTCAAATGACTAGATGTTGATCCACCTTCATGCATCTTAGAACTAAATAGTCTATTCATCAAATAACCTTGATTTGAAGCACTAGGGTTTTCATATAAATTAGCAAGATATTTCATTAACTCTATCGTAGAAGTCGCTTCTATAATATTAGAAGCCACAGAATCTTGCTAGACTTAATCTTATAGATCCCAAATCCTTTCTCGACAGAATATTCCATTCTTCATCATTCATATTTATAGTTATAGAATTTTAATCCTACAAAGAAGTACAAATATCTTTGATATAGATAATCCTCAATCTACATCTTCCATAATGTATAATTACAGTCATCAAACTTCTCTACCTTGTATTTGTTTTCTTCTTCCATTGTTGTATCTCACACTCAATAAAAACCCTCTATAAGTACATCTTTCAACACTTAAAACCTGAAACAAAGCTCGATACCAATTGTTGGGGTTATCACAAGTTTGTATAGATTATATATCAGATCTAAGCATGCATGCAAATAAAAACATATATTTTACCAGAAGAAATATACAAAATAAGAGATATAAATCAACACCAACTTTAATGTGGTTCACCCAAAGTGTGGACTACATCCATTAAGATACAAGCCAATATATTATCCAAAGCTTTCACAAGATATAAAATTGAGGATTTACAATCTTCCACACCTCTAAGATGTACAATACTTTCTTTCACTCAAGATTCTCTTTCTTCTCCAAGAATTCTCTCTCTCACAATTATTCTAGCAATAATAATCAAATTATTCAATTATTGCTTATAAACCCTAGCTTTCATGCTTATATAGGCATATACAAACCTAGGGCACTTATCCATGTAATTAGAATCAATAGATCTGCTTTAATACTAAAATTAGGTCTAATTACCGAGAGTTAAATAAAACACTCCCGCATAGGTAACCGACACTAATTAGTCATAACCAATGTCCGGTTCCTACTTTCTTAATAGATGTCGACTCATAGCTTGATTGATGCAGTTCTTCCATAACCGATGTCGGTTACTATATTTTCCTGCAAGTTTTATATTACATGCTAATATGAATTAATTGAGCTCCACAACTCAACAAAATGGATCACAATGTGAAGTATGGGTCTAGTTGGAAGTGTGGGTGACTTTAGTGGGAGAGGCATCACTGGAGGTGGAATCAGAGGTTAAGTAAATTTTACCACTTGTTTGGTAGATAGTACGGTTTTAGGTTTGGATTGCACCTTCTTGGGTAAGGATCTAACAGGTGAACTAGTTGTTGAAGGTAGTATAGGTTTAACTACCTCTTTGAAAGGTAGTGGGCTCTTGGAATTTCGTTGCATATTCTTAGGTAAAGGTGAAGAAGAAGTGCATGATGTAGAAGGGAAGGTAGATGGTAGAAGGGGATGGGTTAGCCAAGGCGATAATGGAGGTGCTTGTGAAGGTTCGATAAGAGGAAATATGGAAGGTACTTGGTTGAGGGGAAGGGAATAACATGGGTAATGATGAGGATACTTTGGAAGTGGTGTAGGTATAAGAGGTAGAAAGGATGTAGGTGACGTCGAAGGTGTAAGATGTGTAGGTAATTTGGGTGTAACAGAGGATCATGATGAGGTGGGTTACTGTGTTTTTGGTTTACTCTAGGTAGGAGGCTACTTGGCCAAGGTTGATGGGTGGGGACCTAGGATAGATGGAAGTGGTGAAGGTGATAGAGGGGTAGTGGGAAAATCTGGTGTATGTGGCCTAAGAGGTTGGGTCTTCCTCTTAGGTGGGGGAATAATCTTTGGAATGACTTGTGAGGGCATGGCTAAATCTATTTTGACAAGAGGATGGACTGTTCTTAAGGTCGGCATGACTCTAATGGGGTAATGGGTCCGGATGTGAAGGAAGATATAGGTACATGTAAGGAATTAGGAATAGGAAAAAATTTGGTTGTCGGTAAAGGTTTAGGTATGGGCGAGGGTGATAAAGAAGGGACCACTACAACTTGCATGGGCAAGGTGGGTTTGGTTATCTGAAAAACCTTTGGATAGATTGTGTAAGTATCAACATAAAACATTTGCATTTGAGTTGAGACAGGCAGTCGAAGACATCCCCAAAGCATGGAATTTTCAGCATAATCCAAGAGGTCTGCCAAACATGAGAATGAAACTGATGTAGGGGGGATGATGTTGATTTGGTAATAATCCCTGTAAAATATTTCTGTGAGATAGGGAAATGGTTGGCTTCAAACTTTTTGGGTAAAAGAGACGAGAGAAAATAAACAACATCCTTGAAAGATAATAGATAATTGTCAACAATAGGAAGGGGCAAGTACTAATGGATCCCTTATGGGTAGGGGAGATGACAAGATGAATGAGGTAAGTTCATTTTTGGTAAAGAAAAAGGTAGGAATGAATCTCCCATGGATAGAAGAGTAAATACTGCAAGTTGTTCATTAGGTTGAGGGGTGAGTGGGGAAATTGCATCGACATATATGGTGGAATCCTTCGTGGGTGAAGGAGATAAGGGAGATTCCTCTATGGGTAAAGGAGAAGATGAAACAAGTACCTCCATGGATGAAGGGGCTCTTGTAAGAATGTCCTCGATAGATGGAGTAGGAGGAAATTGAGTAGGAAGAGCTGGTATGATGTCGAAAATAGCATGAACCTCACAAACGTTACTATCATTGGTCGAGGTTTCACCACTTGGTTAAATGATGGGGTGTGATTTGGGAACAACTTCTTGAAGATTTGAAGGTTCGATTATCTAGTGAGATAGGGTTATCCAAGATGAGATCTCCATTATCTAACATTTATTGGATGATGTTTTTGAAAGTTATACAATTACCTTTGTTATGACCTCTAACGCAATGATAGTTTCAGTAATCATTTTCTTTGTACCATGCAGGCACATGAAAAGAGGCATCAAAACTAGTATATAGTTTTATGGGTGGAAGAGTGACTGCTCAAGCTTTTATAAGTTTTTCTAAAACTGAAGAGTAGGGTTCTCTTATGGGAGTATATTTTTGTTGCTCCCTCTTGAACTGAAAATATTGAACAAGAGAAATATTGGAAGAAGGATTTGATTGGTTAGATGAATGAGATCGATTTGATTTCAAAATTAATGCATCAGCGAGATCCTTTTGCTTTAGAATAATTATTTTGTAGTTTGGAAGAAGAAGAGGTATCATATTATTTGAATGTAGCATTCTTGTTACACAATTGTATCTTCTTCTCTTCAATGACACGAATTTAAAGTTTCTGAGTCATGGTGAAAACCTCTTCAAATGTGTGGAAGGTTTAAACTTGGAGAGTTTGTGAGATGTTTCTAGAAAAATATCTCTGTTGAATAACTCTATTAACTCAGTTTGAGGCAGTTGGAATGTGAGTTAGACTATCGGGATCTACAAATGAGTGTCAAAATATGTCGAGAGATTCATCTTCATATTGGTGTGTCATGTACAAGTTAGTCATGGTGACCTTCTTGACAATGTTGATAGAAAATTTGTCTAGAAAACCCTGAGCTACCTGATTAAATGAAAAGATGGAATTCCTAGGTAGAGTACTATACCAATCTAAAGTCGGTCTTGTCAAGGACATTGGGAATGTCTGCAAGAGAAAAGTTTCATCATGAGCGATCAGATAACACACATGTTTAAAATACCATAAATGTTGTTGTAGGTCTTCTTTATTGTTGAACCAGTTGAATTTAGGAATTTCCCAATGGAGAGGGTATGGATGAATTGGAATGGATAGGTGAATGGGCTCATTATAAATATCTTCGTATGTCAGAGAGTTACATGAGCTAGAGACAGATGCTTCCAATGTTTACATCTTGTCCATCATCATTTTGATAAGATCATTGGTAGGTTGTGATGAATAGGCACCCCCTGTAGTATAAGGGGGTAAATGAGGTGGGTATGACATGGGAGGCATCCCAATATGTGGTGGTGTCAAGTATAATTTTTTTAAGGAAGGAATATAGGCCAGGATAGATGTAGATGAAAAGTATCCTAAATAAGTGGTAGATGAAATAGAGGTTTTTGGTGATAAGTGTAGGTAGGTGGAGTGGATGTAAATAATCTCGTAGCAATTAGAGGAAGAGATTGTAGGATGGAGAGGATGATGTTTTGGAAGGGAGTATGGGATGCGACACTAATGGTGGCTGAGATGCAATAGGTATATGAGAGGTGGTGGGTATAGATAGACCTACACTAAAGGTGGTTGATAAAGGAATGGTTGACATTGTAGGAGTGATAGACGTCAAATTCATGATAGATGCCATAGGTGTAGTAGATATTGATGATGTAGGGTTAATCTGGGAAACCACATGCGGTAAGGTGGAAGAGGGTAAGGCCAAGCTAGTAGTAGTTGATGTAGAAGTGGGTGCGAGGGTCGGAGGAATGGACACAAACATGCCATATATAAGCTGCCCTAATGAATCATGGCTAAATGAATGAGTGATACAAAGATCTTCGCAAAGTGAAAGGGTTATGATCAAGGAGTTTCATGATTTCCTTGTCACCGGTGTGTATGGAAAGAGCCTGATTGGGGCCATAGGTGGTGAGATTGAAGGGGCCCATGGGCTAGGTGGGAATGGTTGGAGGCTAGCATGAAACACGACAGAGTTAGCTTGTTTACGAGTCAAAACCTTGTGATTGACGATAGAATATGTATTATGAGATTTTTGATGATGTAGAAACATAAAAGTAATGGGGAAAAATCAGTCTAAAATGAGTGATTAGATTGTTGTTTTGATTGGAAAATAAAAATACGGGTCGGCATCGGCATGCGGTAGCGGATGCCGGTATGAGGGTAACCACCTCTAGTCACTCATATCGATGTTGGTTACAAAGTGAAAAAAAGAGATTCAAAGATTTGGTAATACAAGGTGAAAATGGGTCAACCTAGAATCTGAATATGATATTAGAGACCCAAAAGTGTGATAAAATGACATAATAAGACATGAAAAGAATAGAAAGGTGGAGAATACTATTTTGGTAAAAATAACCAAAAAATCATCAAACCGACGTCAATGACCAACCTAGGTAAAGGGTTGTAAAATTCTATACAAAGGAAGTGATGGCAATTTAGGTGACCAACTTCTATTGAGGATAAACCAACATCGGTTAGGGTGAAATAGTCATATTTACCAAAAATAGGAAGATCTTCCTAGATTTGGCATTTTTTCCTTTTTGGGTCTACTTAGGAAAGTATATTTCTCATGAGAGAAGGCATGAATATCTTAGAAGAAGTCCAGTTAGGAAGAATTCTTAGTTAGTTAGGTTAAGTAGTGACTCAACCCTAAGGCTGATGACTCAAGCTAAGAGTGATGACTTAGTCACTGTGAGTTAAATGCCCCTAGAATGGGTCCAGGGAAAGGTTTCATGATGAGGCGGAGGTGTGACGATTAAATTAACTTAATTAAATTAATTAAATTAATTAATAATGTGAGGATGAATATTAATATGGGGTAAAGGGGTCATGGTTAGTTAAATGCGTTACATTAATTAATTGAAGGGGACCAAGGGAGTGTTACCCAAATTTGGTGTCTACACAAAGATCATCGACAAATCTTGAGAGACTTACCTATGAATCCATGTCATATTTAAACCTTAATTGCTAATTTTTTTGTGTAGGTTGCAAATTTCTTAAGGGAAATGAAATCGTGAACTCCACCCATGATTTAGAAAGAATATTTTACATTAGATTCTCCAAGACTTGAACAAGTGACATGTTTCAATTGATATCAATACCATAACCACACCTTGAAACTTCCAAATAATTTGTGGCATCCAACTTTGAGATATGTTCGTGTACAACCTTTAATGGTATGACTAGGGTAGATAAATCAATTCATATTTTCCCTGTGCAGAGCAATATGAACACCAAACAAACTATACTACCAAATCTAAAACCACCAAAAACCTAAAATATATTTATATATATGCATACTTTTGTGAACAAGATGGAGTGAAAAATATGGAAAGGAGATATTGATATGCAGACGGATGGTGGATGAAAAAAACTTGAACGTGTTATGCACTATAAGATTTTTTCAAAATGCAAGCAGGGATGGATGAACATAAATGAGGTTTGTATGTGGTCTTCACTACATAGCCATCATTTCATTGTTCTAAAAATACATGTGAATGGAAAGTATAAAGTTCATGGAAATCCTTCTCTCGATACCACATGAAAACTCAACCCCATTTCTGGGAAGAGCCAAAGGCTCAAATGTGTAGAAGCACGAATTAATCAATCATTCAATTAATAAACAATAATATAGTTTACACATTTATAGGAGTTGTCCTATAACCACTCCCCTAGAATAGGTGAGTTGTTCTAACAACTCACTACTTACAATCTATGTGATTTGCATACCAAATCACTTACAACAATAACTCACCTATTTTCACTATAAAATATCTATGTGAGTTATATCAATACTCACTTACATTATTTATTTAATATGCTCCACATATTAAATACACACACACTAATTAATAATGTAACCATGTTAGGACTAATTCCTAACAATTACTTCATACTTATACCATGTCATAGACTATACAATGCATGCACAACATAGATCTTCATGTCATGAATTACATTTCCAAATTCAATTTTCTTGTCATTTTCCATTATAAACCTAAAATATACTTCTCATGATGATATGAGACATCTACGAATAACACCATCTTAATGACTTAATATACCAACCAAGACTCAACAAAAAGACTTCAAAACACATCTTCAAACCTTTAAGACACCCTTTTTGCTTACAAGTCATGACAGAATCATCATACTGATGTGGAACTCAAAAAATACTTACAACATACCAAAGGAATTTGACTAAGACTACCATGGCACCACAATCAGATACACAAATTTAGAGACCTTGAAATGACTTAAAACTTGGCGTGACAATTATCACATTTTGACTATGATCTTACTTTTGACTCAAACACATTTCATTACAAGACAACAACTCAACAATATTACACCTCTGACTAAAAGCACATTATTTATTTTGTTTTGACAACTCTTCAATACCATCATACTCTAAGACATGATAAAAAAATAAAAACATCTCCTACCTTGATTATAATGAGACAACATAGATCACCAAACACATGATCAACATGGGATATAATCATTTTTATAATACACTATTTCAAAGACCTCAACACCAATTGAATAAGATTACATTCTAAGTCATGACATGGCTCAAAACATGACAAATAGAACATTATGATCTACAAACTCGACTCCTTCAAACTCAACATTGGTATGACTATATTTCCACATCTTGATAAGACAAACTCTCACTTAGAATCAGAAACATCCTTGACACAAAATCATTGAATATGAAATATGGACCTAAAAGGACCTTACTCATACATACTTTTTAGAAAATTAGAAACCTACTAATAACAGAGACTTCAAATATCATGGATAGATTATATTACAAACCTTATGACTCTTGAGGTATCCCAAACTCCTATCCTTCTCAACTTCTCATGTACTAGAGAATGAATTGTAGTTAGGCACATATGGTTTTCTTCAACCTTTGGTTCAGACTTCTTGATCTCACTTGCATGGATAGGAATTTTTCATCCTTGACCACCTTTTTCTCATTCACCTTGACTAGATCTGACTCTTCTTTGACTGATTTAGGAATCCATACTTCCTTAATTTTTGGAGCTTCAACCTTCTTCACTTTCCTTGATGATTCATGAGAGAAAAAACTTGAAATATGACCCTTGAGATGACACTTGTGGCAAATAACCTCTTGCATATCTCTTGACTGATGAATCTTGTGATATTTTCCATTGTTTTAAGGGTACACACAACTAATTTTTTTCCCTAAAATCTCTTTCTCTATGGTAAAAACCATTACAAGCATAAAAATAACCATGAAATTTTTCATACCTCATTGCATTTGGTTTTCTAATGAGATTAGGCCTTGAGTATACCTTCTTGGTATGAATATATTCATTTTCACCTCCTTTGGAACTAGGACTAGCTTCTTGATATGATAGATTAGGTTTCTCATCTCCTTTGATCCTTAGGTTTTGTATCTCTTCCTTGAGCTTAACATACTCTTCTTCTTTGAATTTGAGTAATGCTATCATACCTTTGATTTCAGACTTCAAATTGATGTTATCCTTTCTATAGAAATCCAATTATTATTATAGATCCATTACCACCTCTTTGAGATCATCTTGACCATGCATACAAACATCACAGGCTTGTTTTTCAATCTATCACATTCCTCTTCCTTTGAACTCAGATCTGAAATAGCCTTCTCTAACTGAATCTTGAGACACTTGATGGTTTCTTCATCCTTATTAGCCATAGATCTCAACTCCTGATTCTCTTTCCTTATTTTCTTAACGATCTCAATGTGCTTCTAGAATATCCTATAAGATGTTAGACTTGCTTCATAAGGACCTAGATCTGATACCAATTGTTAGAATAAAAATGTACTTGAGAGAGTGTATAGTACCCACTTCCCTTTGACACCCTTTTGATACTAATCATGACATTGTAGACTATATTATGGACATTATTATAGTTTTGATTCAGTATGATGTTAGATATTTGGTCATGGATTATTGTTGACTTTGATTCTTATATGGTGCATGATGATTATTAGAGACACTTTTATATGTTGATGATGATATATTGTTGGACATGGTTATATGATGGATGTTGTTCGGACTTGTGATATTTGGATATTGTGAGTAGACCTAGAAATGGAAAATTATTGGATGATGATATAGTTGTTGGTAAAGCTATAAATGATATTGTTAGATTGCTTTGATGCTGTTGTGATTCATATATCTAGATGATTTTGGAATTTTAATTATATTTATATTATTTTGGATGTTTTGATATGGCCATGAGGCCGAAGGAGGTATTTGTATTTTTATAGGTTAAAAATATCACAACAAACATCGGGGGATTGGAGACCAACCACTTTGGAATTCTAGATGAATTAAACAAGGTCACCATGACAACTGTATATATTTGTTTGTGTTTGTTTGTGCTAGGGATTCCCATGGGGGGGATCACCTCTAAATGTGACCAAGGGATTTTATGTTTTTCTTTTATTTGGTTCCTTTTGTTTAATTTTTGCATGTGTTTTATGTGGTGCACTTACCCTTTCATTAATTATATAATGTGGTGTTAATGTTGTGAGTAATCATGTTGTTAAGTTAATTAATTAAAAGATTCCACAAGAATGTAATTAATAAAGTTGTTGGCCATGTTTTTAAAGTGTTGTAAGAATGTGTAAGTAATGTGTAAGTGACCTTGTAAGTGATGTGTAAGTTAACTTTTGAGTGTGAAACACTCCACCTTCTTGGAAATTCGAATTTTTCCTTAGAGACTGATTTTGGAGGCTTTTGTTAGAGGGTTAAATTTATATCTTTTTATGAATTTTTACAAGTCAAGTTGAATGTTGTAATTACACTTTTCTTACATAATTTAATTTCAGTCCTTATGGGGTATGGGCTTGTTTGAGTGTGTAAGTAAATCTATCATATTATTCACCCACTTATTTATTATGCATTGGAGAATGAAGTTGAATTATGTGTTGGAAGTTGAGGATGTGTGAAGTGGCATCCTACATGGATCCACCTCATCCTCTTCTCTTCCCTCTTCTATAAATTAAAATTCTTTAGCTTGTTTTTGGGGTTGCTTCAATTTTATCACTTCATTTTGGGAGACTTCCTTTTGGTTTTGGAGAGATCTTGCTTTTGTATAAGTTGGGAAGTTTGTTGGATACTTGTGTTGGGTTTATTTTTGGATTACTTGCATTGGAAGGAGATTTCTATTTTTAACTTGGAACAAACTCCATCATGGAGAGGTAAAAGCTTGGCTCTTGGAAACGCTCTTATTTTCTCCTTTATGAATATGTAAATGCTGGTATGTTTGTTATTGTTGTGGGTTGTTGGGTAGATGGCTTAGGGATGGTGTAGGAGAATACTATGGGGTACTCTTGAGGGAGGCATAAGTGTTTTGGGGAGGTATAAGTGTGGAGGGAGTTGGGTTTTGGGTTCCACCTTGTAAAAAGAAATAGCTTGCATTTATTTACTTGTTATGGGGTGCCATAAGAGGTTGGGGAGGCATAAGGAAATGTGAGGAATAAGGGGTACTTGGGGGAGGTATAAGGGTATGTCAGGGATTTGAATGATAAATTTTTTGGCGGTTTGTTCTCAGGTGGTGATACCCATTTCCCCTTTGGGAGGAATAAGTAGCATCCCCCATAGTTTCTTACTCCTTTGGTATGCATGATGAAGCTTAAGTTTTGTGTGATGTCTTTCATGTGGTTGTAAAACTACTATTTTGTTTTGGACTGTATTTTTAATTTGAAATGTGCATGTTGAAAGATTGCATTGTGATGTGGAAGCCTGTTGTTGCCATGAGTTGAAACACATTTCTTATTGCATTGTGGTTGGGGCTCGGGGGCCAATGAAGAAGGATGGCTTCTCCTTTCATTAGATGTCTTGGTTGGGTGGAGAGCATTGCCTTTCCCCTGTCTTGTTGTGATCAAAATTAGAGTATGATGGTTGGCATGTTGTTGTTCTAGAGAAAAGGAAAAAAATAGTTGTGATAGTCCCTTGTGAAATGAAATCTCATTGTAACCCTTCCCACTTGAAGTGGATGAACTTGTAAATATTTGTAATGGAAAGATGTTGTATTGATTTACAAGTGAAATTTGAAATGTAAAAGAGTTATACTTTGTATTCTGTTTGGAAAGAATGTGAAAGAATGATATTGTTTGTATACTATATTTTGTAATCAAATGGAAAGGAAGTTGTAAGAGTTCATTTGAATTAATGGAAGTGGTTTTGTCTTGTACATATTTTGTTATTTCATTGGAGTTCTGTGTTTATCATGCACTATGTAATCCTTGTTTGAAAAGTGATAAAGTGGAACACGTGAGAATAAAATGTATTATTCTGTTCTGTATATAATATATGTTTTGGAAGGAATAAAAGAAGAAAGGTTGTAATGTTGTATTTTGGAATCAATAAAGGATTACATTACCTTTTTCAATATGTATTTTTGTATTGAAATTGATCATCTATTGTGTTCTAAAATCTTTGTTGAAAAGAAGAAATGTGTGTGAGGAAAAATATAATGCTCTGTTCTCCTTGAAAAATGTTAATACTGGAAATCAAAATTGTATTTTGGCTTTCTAATGGTTGGAATTAAATCAACTAATGTGTTAGATTGGAATTGGAACGTATTCTAAATACTTGGAAGAAGAAAGTGGCAAATAGACCCATTAAAATTTGATCCCTATTTTTGGTAATTTCAAACTGGTAATTATCTAAACCAAAAATGCATAGTTTGAACCTGCAATAATAAAATAAAAAATTAAATTATTAAATTGAAGTCGTAGGCTCTAAATGAATTCAAATAGATAAAATCACTTAAAGGAAATATTTCAAAACTTAGCCAAATTGGGCTCAACCATTTTATAGTCGTTTTGTTGTCAAAATGGTAAATTTTTGAATTGGAATTTAATCAAACAAATCTACCTCACAAACTTATCCTAAATCCATCTAAGAAAAATTCTCCATGTCTATTTGACATGTAGAGAGTGGAAGAAGGTCAAATTGAATAAATATCACAAGTTAAAATTTACCAGTTCACACTGTGAAAGACTGTAGGCTATTTTCTTAAAATTAACCCCTTAAAATTTATCAAAATAAAAAATTAATGATCTCTGTGCAAAGAGGATGTCGAGAGATTTCCAGAAAAGTCCTTGTTTTCCCAAAACCAAGCTCTCTATCAAAATTTATGGCCCTTTGAATTTTTTCTTCCTTGGCATCAAAAATTGGGAAAAATTTCCTTGGTAGGCCTGCGGCCCCAAATTTTCCCTTAGAGCTTAGGAATTTTTTTGGGAAAATTTTCCAAATTTTTCCCACTACCCCACCGGCCCACATCCAATCAGAGGCTTCCATTTGGCACCATGAGGTGTCAACAGTGGGATGGATCTCCTTTTAACTTAGTGCTTTCAGAAATTTTTGGGAAAATTTTCCAAGTTTTCCCCGTCTCTCTCGCCGGCTCAACCATCATGTGATGCCACATGGCATCACAAGGTAGCGGTGGTGGAGCAGTCCCTTTATTACTTTTTGTTCTTTGGAAAATTTTGGGAAAATTTTCCATATTTTCCCCGCGTCTTGTTGATCCGTAGGAAATACGGAGCTACCACGTGGCATCATGAGGTGTCGGTGGAGGCACAGTCCTTGTTATCCTCTTAGCCCTTCGGGGCATTAAGAGAATTTTATCCCTACCACCCCACTTTCCCCGTGTTGGCTTAGGTGATGCCGCATGTCCCCTCCTCATTTTTCCCTCGCGCCGCCTTAGGAGTGCCATGTGTCCACTGGCGGACTAGAGGAATAGTGGGAGTGTGGGTGCAGATGTGTTTTTTTTTCCCGCACGATAAATTTTCCAAAAGTCTCCCCGTGGCCTGCCAACCCACCCTTTGGGCAAATTTTCACCCCTAGGCCCACAAGCCCGCTCTTGGGGAAAATTTTCACCCCAAGGCTCGTCGGCCCATAACTTGAGAAATATGAGGAGTTAGGAGGACTTATTTATATCAATGGAAAGGTGAGGAAATTTCCTATCCAATGGGAATAATTTAGGAAATTTTTTAAATCATTAATTGTGAGAAAATCAAGTTGAAACTTTAATCCTGTTAGAGAGTGGGTATGGTGAGGAATTACCGTCTAAACCTAATTAAACCTTCTAACCCTAAATTTTGGACCTTATGACCTCTAATAATTTTTAATAAAAGAAAATTATTTTATAATGGATTAGAATTGTTTTGGAGTCTATTAGTGACAACTCGCGTTGTCTTGTAAGAACTCCGTTTGTAGACTCCTTTAAACAAAAAAATTTATTCCCTAATTTTACCTAACTAATCCTAGGTTGTTTCTTGGGTCTCAATTGGGTTGTTTTAGTGGGCGTTACAGAGTGGGGGTGGGGAGTGAATATTTGCTGAAAATTTATTACTTCATTTACCATTATTTTTAACATTAATTAACATCCATTCAATCATATACATTCAATAAGAGTTTATTAAGTGTGCACCATACATTTAAATAAACATAACACATGAGAGAGAACACATAGACACAAGATATAAGTGGGAAACCCTCATGGGGAAGAAAACCCACTAAAAACCATTGCTTATATTACACAAAACAAGGACTCAAGTGAATATTACACATCACAAGAGATTTCTTTAGTGAGGCACCAACCCCACAAGGAACACCAACCCCTAAACCCTTGTTGATATTACTCACAATAAGATAATCCTATGAATATGAATCATCATAAGATATTTTTTAGAATTATGATAAAAAAATATCTCGATGCCAAAACTGATTGTGATCCCAAAATTCAGCTCATAACACCTTTAAACCCTCTTCAACTTCTCTCTCCTGGAATTCACTTTATCTTCTTCTTTCATGGAATAATTTGGATTCATACCCTTACATACATTGTCTCTAACCTCCTTAAATTTTTTTACTCTCCCTTAGATTTGATTTTATGACTTCATAACAATTTCAAACTCTCACTAGGGTCGCACTTTCTCTGTCTCACATGGCTTGTTCAAATTTGAACCAAACACTCACATTTATACCCCTCTCAACTAAAAAACATAAGAGAATTCAGTCCTACACAAATAGATAGAAAAATATAACATAAAAAACACAACATTACACTTATTATAATTCATATAATGGATCCATGTAGGTTGGCCATCCTCCAAGACATCAAACAAGCTCAAAATAAGCTCAAAACCTTATTGTCTGGTTCACCAAAGACCTACAAATTGATCACCATGCTTAGTCAAGCCTGCAAAGGCCTCACACATGTCAAATATGACATAAAAAATCATACATGGTCACACATCAACATTAATCAATCAATTTTTTCATAACTCTATAAAGAAGGCTCATATCCTTCTCAAAACAGCTTATTTACATGAACCACTCTTCACCTATGGTCCTCAAGATCACACCATAACACCTAAACTATAAATTTAACCACTCATTGGAAAGAAACTAACCTTTATATCACCTCCATGATTTATAGAACTCATTAAACACCCACCAATGCAAACTACACCTACTTTCCTCTTCAATAAACTAAACCGCATAGAAAGAAATTTTGGAAATTCAACTAGTTTGCACCATTTTTTCCACTTTCATGATCTCTAAATGCCTTAAATAGGGAAAAAATTCATCCCTTTTAATTATCCAATGGATATAAAAATGAACAAATCCAAAAAATATAATTTTACCTCCATCTTCTAGACAAAGCAAACCTTCCCTAAAAACAATCAACATTGGTCTTCACAAATTGAGTTGATTGACCTATCAAATCACCTCATCATGATAAAAACAATACATCATTGGAAATCTATATAAATATAATTTCCATTAAATGTTACATTTCCTTCCAAGTCTAAGTGTAATGAATTCAACAAGGTCAATCTTTGCAGCTGCTCATTTAGGCTTCTAGGGCTCAAGAATAAGTCTTGAGACCAACTTGATCCATCACCTCCAAAGTCACTTCAAATATTAAAAAAAGCATGGAACACCCTTAGAAATGGTTTCTAAGAACTCATAAACCTTCAACAAGCATGAAAAAACTCATAAAAATCACCAACCTCATGAAGCTACTAAGGACCATGCTTAACCAAACATCTTATAGAATTGACATTCAAAGATTAGGTCATAACTTTCTCATCCCTCATCAAAAACTCAATTTTTATATGTAATTGGAAATATCTTGGAACCAGAATCACAAAAATTGAACAAATTCAAATTTCTACATGTAGCTCCTAAAAATTCATTTTTATAAAGACTGCTCCCAACTTCCCCAAAAACCAGTCCTCATAAATAGGGAAAACTTTGCACTTTAGGACCTCAACCATGATTTTAAACTATCATGGAAATCTAGAAAAACTCCTAGAATACAAAAAAATGTCAATTTATTTCATACATTCTTTGGGAAATGTTTCCACAAATTAATGTTCTTACAAACAAACATTTTTAAGTGGGGCCCACATATAGTCACAAGCACTACCATACCTTTTTGGAAATATGGAGGAGTCCTCTACAACCTACAAACACCACTTTTGAAAAATGAACTAAAATAGACTCATTACACTCCTTTTTCCAAGTCAATTTGAGCTAGGGTTTAACTAGGGTTTCAAATCAACTTATCTTCTTAACGATCATTCATAAAAATGTGATGATAAAACCACCTCATTATTTTTGGAAAATATTCATAGATGACCTAAAAATATATTCCAAATATCTTATGTCCCCATGTAAAGCAAACTGTCCATAATGAGCATCAGAAGGTCAACTTCTACCTCAAAATCACACTCTAGAAATCCCGATTTTACCAAACACTTCATATCTTGCAATTCCTTCATCATTTTGACCTGAAATGTGTCATGAAGCATCATGAAAAATATTGTAACTTTTGATACTCACCATATAGCTCAAATAGGTTTGAAACTCTCTAGCCATAGTGAATTACCTTTGCTTACTTAGTCTGCTTCTCCTTATTACTTCTCAAGGACCTCATACATATATTATACGTCTAAAAATGACCTAATAAGCCTTCTAAACTCCATATATAGTGTCACCATACTGATATAATTATTAACAATGACTTTTCATCTCTAAAACTCAAGCCACCACCATACCATTATGCAAGCTCCAATTTTACAAATAGGTTTGTATAGACTACAACAACCCATGAAAACATATGAAATCACCAAATTGACCTCATGTTCAGACTCTTAGACAATCTTGACACATCATACCAAACATTATAGACCTCATGAAAACCTTCATTAAACTTGGGAGGACTCAAACTATGACCATACACACTGAACCATGCTCCAGGACCTCATAAAACATCACCAAACATGACATTACCAATCAACCTTCATGTTTGACCTTTAACTGACACCTCATGGAGAATCATATGACCTCATAACACCATTTTCCCTCAATGTACTTGACATCAATGATATCACTAATACACAATGGCCAACAGAAGAACATGAGGAAGAAAAACCTAGGCAACATGACAATGAGAATCAACGAGATAATAAGAAAGCTTACATAAATTCTGAATTATATAAGGAAATAAAAAGAATCAGTCCCCCAAAATTTTATGGACCTATTTTAGGGGATGGCGCTAAAAATTAGTTGAGTGAAATGGAAAAATATTTTGAGATCAGACATTTATATGAAGAAACTAAGGTTGTGTGGGGTACTTTCCACCTCTCTAATGAAGCTTCCACTTAGTGGAAAAACCATAAAATGGAACTAGGAATTGAGACAAAAATATAACTTGGGAACAATTTAAAGGGTAATTTCATGAACGTTGGCTATCTAAATTATATTTTGATCTAAAAATGACTGAATTTCAAAGTTTAATTCAAGAGAAATGATCGAAGTGAATCAAGATTGGGAATGTTTCACTAGACTTATGAAATATGTTCCCTATTATTAGAAAGATGATAAGTTCCAGATTCATAATAATTTTTGACTTGAATCCTAGCATAGGGGGTGAAGTGGATATACAGGGACCATCAACTATGGAGGTAGTTTTTGAAAAATCTATAAAGAAGGAAATAAAAATGCATTGGATCCTCACTTTGAGAGAGGAAAAATGTAGAATAACGAGTAATACCTCCTCACATCCCTTTTCTAAAAACACATGGTGAAAGTGATTTGATAAAAAGGGAAGACTTGAAGAGAAAAATACTATAGAAATATTTTCTACAAACAACATAAAATAAGGACAAAATAGTTCTAGTTTTTACAACATATTTGAACGGAAGGGGCCTATTGGGGTTTCCTCAAATGCCGAGGTGATTATTATGCTAATAATTTTCCCCAGAACAATCAAGGAAATAATCAGCAATGGAAAAACAATTCTGAGTCTAAATAACCATTACAACAAAGGATGCATGCTACTGTAGGAAATTACCAAGCTAAGAAATAAGCCACTCCCATAGAAATGTAGGGTAAGTTGTTTGGCATACCTATTACTATTTTAGTTGATACTGGAGTAATTGAATGTTTTGTTTCTTCTAAGTTAGCTTCTTAATTTTATATAAAGGCTGGATATATGGAAAATAGGTGGACTGTTAAATACGGGAATAATGTTGTCTATAGAGTAACCCAATGTCTGTTTGAAGAAACCTTAGAAATGTCTCGAGTTTACCATATAATTAAATATTTTTGTACAACACCCTTAGGGTCTTATGATGTTGTTATAGGCATAAAATGGTTGTCTCAGCACCAATCATCTATATATTTCCTAAGAAAAAAATACTATGCCTTGATGATCAATAAAAATAAAAATAATACAAGGTATAAAAATATATTTTGTGGTGAGACAAATATCTACCATGCAATCTGAAAAATGCTAAGAATAATGGTTGTATGATATATGCAAAAAAATAATGAACCAAAATGAATAAAGTGAGAGAAAAATAAATTAATTTCCTCTTTTTGTGGATTCGAGATGTCTTTCTTGAAGAACTACCTAGTTTACCACATAGATGAGAGTTTGAATTCATCATAGACCTCAAACTCGGGCTAAACCTTTGTTAAAAGCACATGTACATAATGACTATAGTTGAGTTGGTAGAGTTGAAAGATCAAATTCATGATTTGTTGTCTAAAGGATTGATTCACCTAAATGTATCATCTTGGGGGCATTGGCAATCTTTCTATAAGACCGTGTTGATTACCACATGTTTAACAAGGTAATAATTAAAAACAGATACACTTTTCCTAGAATTGACAATATTTTTGATAAAATGAGGGGTGCTTCAGTTTATTCAAAGATCAATCTGTGATATGGTTACCATGAGTTGATAATTAGAGATGAATACATCTATAAAACAATGTTTTACATCATGTTACGTACATTATGAGTTCACTGCTTTTCCTTTCGTACTAAAAATGCACTGCAGTCTTCTTCATGAATCTGATGAACAGTGTGTTTTAGGAATACTTAGATCAGTTTTTGTTAGTTTTCCTTGATGATATCCTCATATATTCTAAATATATAGAGAAACATGATAAAAATTTGAGAACAATTTGGCATATTTTAAGAAAACATAAAATTTATGGTAAGATGTCCCAAAGTACTTTTATAAACAAGAAGTACAATACTTGGGTTACATAATTAATAAAAATGAACTCTCTAGCTAACCCATCTAAAATAAAGGCTATCATGGAATGGCTATCCCTAGGGACATACATGAAGTCATAAGTTTCATGGGACTGACTGGTTATTATAGAAATTTTGTTGATGAATTCATTAGAGTGGCAGGTAAAATCACTTTCTTACAAAGGAAAAACAAGAAATTTGTTTAGGATGATAAGTGTGAAGAAGCCTTCAAATTATTAAGGAAAAGTTAACTTCAACTCCAATTTTAAAGGTTTTGAATCCAAATGGAAATTTTATAGTAGTAATTGATGCTTCCAGAGAAGGATTGGGAGGAGTCCTTCAAAATGAACATGTAGTGGATTTTGAGAGTAGAAAACTAAAATTACATGAACACAACTATGCTCCTCATTTCTTAGAGCTTGCTGCTATCATGCATGAATTGCAAATTTGGAGACACTATCTCCTCGGGAAAACCTTTTAAACTAAAAACATACCTCTTGGGGATGAAATACATCTTTTAATAGAAAAATTTAAATGCAAGACAACACAGTGGATATAATTTTTATCACAGTACAAATTTTATATAAATTACATAAAGGGAAAAGAGAGCCATGTAGCATATGACTTAAGCTATAAGAAGCATATTTATGCTATTGTTACTTTAAGAACTCAGTTTAAAAATGAAGTTATAGAAAAATTCAATGATCCTTATAATTAGAAAATTAAGACAACATTAGAAAACAATCCTAATGATAAGAGGTATGATGGTTTCAAATTTTAACATGATGTAATTTTACGTTATTTCAATAGAGTGTATGTTACTTTGAGAAATGATTTAAGAATTATTATACTTAAATAATTTCATGGTTCACCTTATTCAGTCATTTGGGGGTAAAAAAATTGTTGGTGACATTAAAAGGAAATATTTCGGAAAGGAATGAAAAAGGATGTAATAAATTATATAGATCATTTCTTAGAATTCCAAAGGGTTAAGGAGGAATATTTTCATCCTGAAGGAATATTGTATCCACCTAATGTACCTCAATGTAAATGGATAGTAATTAGCATGAAATTTGTCCAAGGACTGGCCTCGTCCAAAAATAAACATGATGTAATTATTGTTGTTATGGATAAGCTCATGAAAGTGGCACACTTCATACATCAGAATATGAAAGATGATTCACCAAGAGTCGAAATAATATTTGTTCAAGAAATATTTAGATTGCATGGAATAACGGAGTTGATAATATTAGAGAGATATCCTAGAATGAATTTTAGATATTGGGAAACACTTAATGTAGCCTTAGGAACAAAACTCAATTTCAGTTTAGCTTACCACCTAAAACCGATAGACAAATAGAAAGGGTAAATAAAGTCTTTGATGATATGCTAAGTATGTATTACATGGATCAGCGGTAGAAGTGGGAAGAATATATTTCACTAGTAGAGTTTGCATACAATAATACGTATCAATCCTCACTAAAAATGGATCCTTTTGAAGCTTTGTATGGAAGAAGGTGTATAACACCTATAGATCAGATAACATAGAAGATAGAGAGGTTGTAGGGAATGAAATTTAACAGAAATGGAAGGACAAATGAAACTTATCTCGTGAGTATTTAAAGGAAGTAACTAATAGACAAAATATTTTATTTGATTTAAAAAGAGTGGAAAGTAAATTTAATGCAAATGATGAAGCCTTTTTAGGGTAAAACCCAAAAAGAGTTCCATTACCTTTGGAAAGGCTACCAAGTTGTCACCTAGATTTGTGGGACCCTTTGAAATTTTAGAAGTTATAGGTCATGTAGCATACCAGCTAGCTTTACCTCATGCATTTTCCAAAATCCATGATGTCTTCCATGTATCCCTTCTAAAAAAGTTATGTTGCTGATTTAACTCATATACTAAATTAGGATATATCATAGGTGTGAGATCCTAGGATCATAATAGCTAAGCCCATAATAATTTTAGAAACACGCAAGTTGCAAATTAAAAGCTATGATATTTCATAATGCAAGGTCTAATGGGACCAATATTATAAAGAAAGTACAACTTGGGAAAATATGGATGACATGCTGGCTGTTTTTCCTTTTCTATTTGATCAAGTTTAAAAATAAAATAGTACTCTTTATTAATGCTACTGGATTTTGGGTTGAATGTATTAATGAACATGTGTCATAAATATTTTTTAGGTTCTAAATTAGTATATTTATGAAATTTGTTACATCTTGGATAAATTTTAGAAGTGAAAATTTTATGAAAAATTAAAGTCACTCAAGATTTTATTAATATAATATTTTCTCGTATTGGTTAAGTGTTATTTATTTAATGAATGAAATATGTCATCGGGATGATGAATATTTTTAGGGGGAAGTATGTAACATCCTACCCTTACGAGTCTCAAATTGATGACTCGTATAGATGGAAAATAGACCTTTAGTTGGTTTAAATGAAGCTAGTAAACAACCAGATTCTTAGCTTGCAGACCGATAATCTCTATCGCATATATGTTTTAAAATTATTTTCTGGAAAATAAATGGAAGGAAATAATTATACTTGTATTAATCTCTTTCTTGGAATCTTTACATAGGTTCATTTACTTTGTACTACTTAGCCTGTTGTGGTATATTAAGAGTTATTGTAGACACTAACACATACTTTGGGTACATTTCTAGGTCCTAGTCACATACTACTATTCATATGATTCCTAAGTGATAAAAGTACTAATCAACCATTGTATTCATCCTCTTTGCTTTCTTTCTAGTTTCCTTCTTTGTCTTACACACCCTATTTTCAAGTTTGAATTTTGATACTTCAACTTTTCTAAGTTTTAACACTAGTGCTCAAGTTCTCTCATCCCTTCCGGGCACCCCGACCTCTTTGTATCTTTCTCGCATATTTTGGTTCCTTTCTAGCCATTGGGCATCTTTTTTTCTTATGGCTCAGCCTTTTAGTGGTTAATTAAGAATTTCAACCAAGGGAATCATATAAATACAAAGCTATGTGACCATAGTAAAGGACTAAACTCTAAAAATATATTACTATCACCTAAGGTTGCAAGCAAAGTCATTTTCAAGAGCATTAAACCATCCATCTAGCATCTATTCAAGGGACAAGGGACTACATTCTTCTATATACACTTTATAGGATGGGAAGTTCATTTTTCCATGAAAACATCTATTTACATTTTTACAATAACTATTTCTTGGTATCAAGTGTATTTTGCACAAGAGCCACCTAGGGCATGATTTTACACACACACATAGAGAAATACATGGAGTCTAAAATGTAGTGCAATGCTAGGATCATAAGTTCACTTATTCAGGTGATTGTTGGTGTTATTTTAACTCCCCATTTGCATCTTTTTCTTTTTAGGATTTGATGTGTTTTGGGTTTTGCAGTGCTCTTTCTCTTTGTACATTTCAAGAGAACGTGGTGATAAACCAATGACCTACAAGAGACTAATAATTTTTTTAGCAAATATCTTGTGACACTTTGTGAAATTTAGATTCCAATCAGTTTCATAGTCACAGAACCTAGGAGTAGTATCTCGACACCTATGCACCCCGACCTAGTACATGCACCATAGTCGAGGAAGATCCGATAGTCGCACAATTTTCTAGGCATAGTAATGATAGTTTCCTCCTCTTGTTTATTAGTTCTCCACTTCGGCATAGTCCAAGATTAAATGTGAAATCAAATAAGTATTCTATCTATTCTCTTGTACCTAGGGTTTCAAATTTTTCTAGCTTATTACTTAGGTAAGATCTATACTTTACTTTTTATCATTTCATTGTGACTCTCGCAATTAGGGTTTAGAATAATTGAAATTTTTCTTAAATCATTTGGCGAAAAATGAAATTCAAACATTCACATATATTTATTATTTTTGGATTATAAGATTCTTTCTTTCACCATGAATATCTCAATTCATGATTTCTTAAGCTAATCCCGATTGTGTGAAATAAATAAGATCTTACTTAGTTAATACTCCCATTCATCCTCATACTTCACCTAAATATGTCTATCATAAGTTTAATTCAGCTCTATTTCTCAATGAAGACCACTTTAATTTCACATTAGATGAGTTGCATTCTCAAGCCATATTAGATAATGAACCCCCATTTATATTCAAGTACGTATCAATAAAATTAGGTTAAATGAGCTTTAGTCGATAATGGATCCGGGCTTAGCATTTACAATCTCTCATTCCTTAAGTAACTTGGCTTCTCTCGAATCCTCTTTAACTCAATCATCTATTTGCATTTACGGCTTTGATAATGTGCCTAGGAAAGTCTTAGTTACAATCACGCTTCCCTTTACTCTCGGACCATGCAATTTTCATGTCCGTTTCCATGTCATGCCTAAAAATCTTAATTATAATCTTCTTCTAGGACCACCTTGGATCCATGCCATCCATACGCTTACTTCCATCCTTCATACATGGATTAAATTCATTTATCAAGTTCACTTATTCGTGGTGATTGTTAGTGTTAGTTTAACTCTGCATTTACATCTTTTTGTTTTTAGGATTTGATGTGTTTTCGTTTTGCAGTGCTCTTTCTCTTTGTATGTTTCAAGAGAACGTGGTGATAAACCAACAACATACAAGAGACTAATAATTTTTTTAGAAAATATCTTGTGACACTGTGAAATTTAGATTCTAATTAGTTTCGTAGTCATAGGTGCCCAAGAGTAGTATCTGACACCTATGTACCCCTGACCTAGTACATGCACCATAGTCCAGGAAGATCCGATACCACACAATTTTCTCGGGCATAGTAATGATAGTTTCCTCTTGTTTATTAGTTCTCCACTTTGGCATAGTCCAAGATTAAATGTGAAATCAAATAAGTATTCTATCTATTCTCTTGTACCTAGGGTTTCAAATTTTTCTAGCTTATTACTTAGGTAAGATCTATACTTTACTACTTTATGATTTCATTGTGACTATGCAATTAGGGCTTAGAATAATTGAAATTTTTGTTAAATCATTTGGTGAAAATGAAATTCGAACATTCACATATATTTCTTCTTTTTGTATTATAAGATTCTTTCTTTCACCATGAATATCTCCATTCATGATCTCTTGTAAGCTAATCCCGATTGTGTGAAATAAATCGATCTTACTTGGCTAATACTCCCATTCATCCTCATACTTCACCTAAATATTTCTATCATAAGTTTAATTCAGCTATATTTCTCAATGAAGACCACATTAATTTCACATCGACGAGTTGCATTCTCAAGCCATATTAGATAATGAACCCCCATTTATATTCAAGTACGTATCAATAAAATCGGGGTTAAATGAGCTTTAGTCGATAATGGATCTAGGCTTAACATTTACAATCTCTCATTCCTTAAGTAACTTTGCTTCTCTCGAATCCTCTTTAACTCAATCATCTATTTGCATTTACGGCTTTGATAATGTGCCTAGGAAAGTCTTAATACAATCACGCTTCCCTTTACTCTTGACCATGCAATTTTCATGTCCCTTTCCATGTCATGCCTAAAAATCTTAATTATAATCTTCTTCTAGGACCACCTTGGATCCATGCCATCCATACAGCTTACTTCCATCCTTCATACATAGATTAAATTCATTTATCAAGGAGTTTCCTATGACATTTTAGTAGATCCATCCCCTTTCACATATTGTAATTCTATTGAGCATTCTACATGAACCCTTATCTCTTATGAATCTAATAAACATTTCTCAAACTATGACATGGATATAAGTACTTTTTGTGTTATGGTTTCATTGGAACTAGATTAGGAAAACATGTAAATGGATTCAAAGAGCTTCTTTTCATTCCCGCACAATCCACCGAATCGATGAGATATCACCTTAAGATTGCTCATTTTTTCCTTTCGTAACTCCTCTTGGGGTTTACATTATTTCACATACTCACCATCACACAAATAAATTTCCATTTTCTCTCCATGCTACAACTTACTTTGGTAAATATACTAATCCTAACACATTTCCACATCCGCCACCATGTCATGCTTTCTCTTCCATTCTTGGATAGATCTCCATCACATACTTGGGGACATCATGCTTAATTCCCCCTTCTAGCATTGTCGGTGTCTCACATTTCTTCTATTACTCTTCGTGCTTTACATCTAGTCCTTTTCATTCATCATACAAATTGTGATACACTTATATCATCATTACCCAATGATACAATCTTTTCCATGGTTCACACTTTACTTGTTGAGGTCTCACTAAATTCATGAACCTCACATCATACACACTACACATTTAACACTCAACACATTCACGACACATATTTATAGTGCACATTCATCACAACACACTTCCTGATGACACAATATAGTTCCACAGTTCATACTTGACTACCGAGGGTCTAAATATGAAATGAACCTTACCATACTAACTTACTCTCTATGCTCTACTCTTTGTTGATCATATGTTTCTAGCGCATAATTCAAAATTTTTCCCGATGATGCAATTTTGTTTTATGGTTCATTCTCAACTGTTGAGGTTACATTTATAAATGAACCTCAACTCATGCAGTCATTCAGATTCACTTGGGGGGAACAATTCTCCTATCACACTCACATTGCATTCCATTGACACTCATAACATACTACATATCTTGGTTACACATTGTTCTTGTTTACTTATACTTGCATGTTACACCTTGATTACTATGTTCAATTGATATTTCATATGTCATTATCTTTATCATATACACATGTGAGTTCACTTTCCTTCTAGTTGGGAATGCAGACTTTACAAAGATCATTACACATAGAATTGTACCTCTCACCAGTCCCACAACAGATCTTGGGGGAATATACTTTCTTACACATTACAGGTACTATTGTTTTGTTTTATACTATTTCCTATTCATACTAGCACACTACTTTATATCAGATCATACACACTTTGACATACTTTCTATCTTTCTAACATGCTAATGGGTGCTTCATGTGTAACATTTTTACAAGAATTATTTTATACCATGGTTGTATGATATTTTACTTGACATTATTTTCCATTTTTCGTCATTGTGTGCCATTATTTACCGGATATTTCTTGTCTTGTGTGCACATGATATGCATTTAGCCATTTCAACCCTAATTGTCTTGTGACATTATGAGCAATGTCCCATATTTGAAACCCACTTTTCGTGGTCTATATTGTATTCTTTCTTGCTAGCTTACACATTTTTTTCTATATGCATATTTTTCTTGTTTGTACTAACACATGTTTCCTATCCACTTTGTTTGCATGTGCCTTGGTTTTTACCAAGAAAATTCCTTCCCATATAAGGCATCGCTTCAGCTTTAACATCTGGTCCTCTCCTTTGGGACACATTCTCCTAGTGACATTGCATACACACCAAATGAGGGGGCATACATGAGGTGAAAAATTCACCCCATTCAACAGTCACAGCTTATAGTACAACATAGTTCAATACATGATCAACACATTCTACAATCACATAAACGACCTAGATTCGACTTGGGTATTCCTCACATCATAGACGTCGCACCTAGATACGTAAATGAGTGTCTATGAGATCCCGAACCTTCTTGGGAGCCTATGACCAAGGAAAATTATAGTGATTTTCTCATATCGTTGTAATTTTCAGCAGTTTACAAAAGGATTTTCTCAAAGATGGGCACAATCATATAATAATCAACATGAATTTTATCTCATTTTCTATTTCGCATTGGATCAAACTCAATCAAAATGGATTGAATTTGAATAAGGATCACACCATCTATAGTGGTGTATAAATTTTGGGAAGCGAGTTAAAGGTTGTAGAATAACACTAGAGATTTCTCCCTACACTTCTCCTATTGTGGCATGATATTGCTAAAAACTCGCACTTGGTATGATATTTCCCAAAAACTCATTCTTGGCGTGAGATCATCATAAAAATCATTCTTCTATAACATTTTATGGATCCTTTGTATCCTTTCAATTATCACAGATCAGTGCACATGTTACTTTTTGCATTTTAACATATTTTTTACAAACTTTTTACATGTTTGGATCAAATCTTTCATATACACAACTTTTAATAATATTGTTTTCTTCTCTTTTGCAGGTATGTCATTATGGGAAGTAGTAGTTACATAATCAATAATCAAGTGACATTGACAATAGGTACAAAAAAAGATATACACATACGATTTTCACCCCTAGGGTCACTTCTGTCTCTCTAGCTTCCACACTTCATTTTTTTATCACTCCACACTTTTTGTGTCTCCTCAAAGACACTTTTTACCATCGATATACTTGGTTATCAAGTATGCATCTCTTATCTACTTTATGTTATTGAGAAATTTCTCAACAACATAAAGTGGTGGAAAATATAAACACTAAATCATGCACTTTGGGTACATTTTTAAGTCCTAGTCACATACCACTATTCATATGATTCCTAAGTGAGAAAATTACTAATTGACCAATGTCTTTGGCCTCTTTTCTTTATTTCTAGTTTCCTTATTGGTCTTATAAATTCTATTTACCAGTTGACTTTTGATACTTCAACTTTTCTGAGTCTAGACACCAATTCTCAACCAAGAGGCTAACGCCCGGGTGACCTCGTCCCCTCAGGGTGCCCTGGAATATTTTTATTTTGCTCACATATTTTAGGTCCTTTCTAACTATTGGGAATCTTGTTTTCTTATGGGTTATCCTTTTAGTGGTTAATTACAAAATTCAACCAAGGAAATAATATAAATACAAAGCTATGTGACCATACTAAAGGACCAATCTCTAAACATCTATTACTATCACCTAAGGTTGCATCCAAATGAATTTTTAAGAGCATCAACCATCTAACATCCATTAAAGGGACAAGGTATTGGATCCTTCTGCATACACTTCATAGGAGGAGAATTTAATTTTTCCATGCACACATCTATTTACATTGTTACATCTAGTTATTACTCGATATCAAGTACATCTTACACAAGAGCCAACTAGGGCACGATTCTACACACACACATGCAAAACTACATGGAGTTTAAAATGTATTGCAACACCTAGATCATAAGTTCACAAAGCCATGTGACCATTGGTGTTAGTCTGAATCCCCATTTACATATTTTTCTTTTTAGGATTTGATGTGTTATGGTGTTTTGTAGGTGCTTTTTCTCTTTACAGGTTTCAGGAAAATGCGATAGTCAACCAATGACATACACATGAATAACAATGACATTTAGTGAACATATTGCGATATCGTAAAATTTAAATTATAGTTAGTTTTGTAGTCACAAGATCCTAGGAGCAGCCTCTCGACACCTAGATGCCCCTAACCCAGCCTATTCACCCCAAAGGTGTAGGAAGATCTGATAGTCACACAATTTTTTGGGCATAGTGACGATAGTTTCCTCCTCTTTCTTATCGGTTTTATAGTTTGTCATAGTATAGGATTTATTATTAAATCAACTAAGTATTCTATCCTTTCTCTTACACCTAGGGTTTCATATTTTGCTAGCTTATTGCTTGGGTTAGATATGTAATTTATTTCTTTATTATTTCGTTGTGACTTTGCAATTAAGGTTTAGCATAATTTCAATTTTTAAAAATAAGTTATAACATTATTATAAAAAGTGAAAATTTATTTTAAAACAAGACAAATAATCATGGGTATATGTATAATAAGTATTAATTATAAACATGAGGCTTGAAATATTAAACCACTTAACGCAAGTGGGTGGCATGTAATAATGTTTTGTTTGGCCTTCTTTACATATTTATTTTGGTGACATGTATTAATGTGTCGTTAGTTTTCATGGAAAGTATTAAAAAGTTACTTGGCTTTCGTGGCATATATATTAATGTTTTGTTCATGTTCGTGTAATATTTAAAATGGGGACATTTATGACTTGAGAAAAGGCTCGACAATAGTAATCAAAACCATATTTGTTTAATGTAAAGTTAAGTTATGAGGAATAAGTGGCAGTGAAAGTTGTATTAAGAGGTTTTGGATTTAATTGCATTTAATGCAGATATGACTCCTTAGGAACGATTAGCTTCCCGAGAATCCAACCCTAAAATTGGTCATATTCCTCCTCTCTTTAATAATTTAATTTGTTTCATTCCATCAATCTATTTTTGGGGTGTTGAAGGTAGTGGAATTTCTCTTTAATGTGTATGTTTTCGGTCATGAATGGTATTTTGAGAATGGAAATAGAGGAACTCAATTTCATAAAGGAATGTTTTGGTAAAAGTATTGTTGTTTTTTATTTTTTGAGAATATTATGGGAGAAAGGAAGTTGAAGTTTAGAAATACATGGATATCACAGGTATGATCTTCTCACTAATACTCTAAATCATAATGGTTATACTTAATAATATAATTTTTTTGTTTTGAGAGTTTGGTTTCCATGGCGAGAATGTTATACTCTATTATTAATATTTTGAGGCATTTTGTATATTATTTTTATAGCAATAACATTTGCATTAGGTTACACCCATCTAATTGGATAGTATGTTGATTTTTATACAAATTTATGTGTATGAATGTTATAATACTTACTAGGTATGTGTATTTTTGTGAAAAGTAGGAGTTTATGAGATTTGACTGTGTTTTACTATCTAGGTATGCATTTTTGTGTGAAGGAAATGCATTTAAGAGTTATTGGGAATCCTAGAACTCATCATTATTTTAGGTTAGTGTATTTTTATAGAGAATCAAGTATGAGTTCCATATGGGTATGTGTTTTGGGTATATATACTTTTAGGTGAAGAATGAACATGAATATCTCATTTGGGACAATGTTTCAATGTTTAGAGTCAAATTTCTTTCTAGTAAGAAGTTTGAATACACCCATAATGGGTATGTGTATAAGGATTTGTTGTAAACATGTGTGCACATATCCATATATAAGAAACAACTATTTGATTTGTCTCCTTATGTAAGTTTGTTTTCTCAATACTAGGTATGCAAAATCGGGAGATTATGAGGTTGTTTGTTTTCTCGCTTATATTTTTGGATCTGAGTCCATTCATAGGGTATTAATACTATTTTTTGGATAGAGGGTAAATTTGAGGGTTTTAAAAGGACCCACATCCTTGTACATATTTCATTATTTTTGAGAGGATCCAAAACCTTCATTAAAATGATGGGAACTAGAAAAAGGAACCCGAATGAAGAAGTCTTGTAACTAGTAATGTTGATGGAACATCCGAAATGAGTGAAACAATCTCCAAAGTGAATCCATAACAATAATGCAAAGGATCACAGTGAGTGAGGAAGTATCCCGAGTGAAGCAATAATGATGCAACATCCGTAGCGAGTTAAGCAATCTCAAGAGTGAAGTGAATGAGAATGTAACAACCACACCGAGTGAAGTAATTTCGGAGAGAAAAATAACCTACATGATATAATAGTAGCGAGTGAAGAAACAACCAAACCATGACTGTAGTGAAAGAGAAGTCGTATTTACAAAGTGAAACCACCTTAGAGTGGATCGTTCTGGGGATTTGAATATGGGTGGGAAAGTACACAACCATGTGACTTGACCATGCCACTCCCACCCCATCGGAAAAGGGTTTTAGTAAACCATGGTGAGAGTTGAACCAAATATGTAGCAATGAGATCATAAGCCTAACACCATGCCTCACAACATGCCTTTGTCACTAGATCAACTATCCTTCACCCTTAAGAGTATTAATATTGTTACCTATATTTTTGGATTTTAATATCTATAAGATATTATGTTAGATGTATTTTATCTCTTGAGGATATAAATACATTGAAATAAAATGTGTACTTTAGTTTTACACTCTTATAACTAGATAAATACAAAGACTATGTGTTATAATTGTATATAAATTGGTCTTGTTGAAAAATAAAACTATTACTAATGTCTGAAATATTATTGTTACAAGAAAATGATTTTTGGATTATAGATAATAATGTTATTATGATTGAATCCTTAACTCGAGGGGTTGTAAAAAAATATGGATAGTATGTATAAGTCTATTCCAGATGATTGAAATGGATATTATGAATTACAAGTGAGGATCATTATTCAATAATTAAATGTGATTTGATGTGAAATATAAATAAAGTAAAATATAGATGATTTATTTCAAATTAATGAAAAATTATGGTGTTATATTTTTTATCTCCAATTTTTAATTTGATTTGATTTAGTCTAGGATCGACCTTTATTGTTATTATCATTATATAATGATTATGATATAGAAAATGAGTGAGTTGACTCATGCAAGTTTTCTCGAACTAACCCATGTATATTTATCTCTCCTAATAGATGAACATGTAAATAGAATAGGAATTGAAGTGAATTATCATGGAATGATTGAATAATGTTATATTTGATAGCGACCTTTTAGTCATATGTAAAAAGGATAACCCAAAAAGTATTTATTTTGTGTTAAGTAACTTTCGAAAGTATGTTTAATTGTTTTAAATGGGATTATGACCAAATTTATAATAATAATATGGATTTTATTATTGAATATTAAATAAAGTGGGTTTTGTAACCTTAAGAGAGTTTGTATTTTTTATTTTCCTCTCTATTTTAATTTTTCATGGTATATAGGAACAATTAATATTACGTTCCTAATTTGATGGTTGTATTTTATAAAGCTAGATGTTGATCTAGTTTAATTAAGTAAGGAATTTGGGAAATATGTATGGAAACAATATTACCATGAAAACAATGGTAAAAATTAGTAAAAGTCTATAAGGTAGTGAGTAATGTTAAATTATGTAATTCATATTGATGACGATATGATGCTAAGACATCCGATTAATGAACCAAAACAACCCTTGACACGAGAAAATTATAACTAAAACAAGATGATATTATTTAAAATAGGAAATTAATAGCTACCCCATATCTCAAATACATTATCAAGACTCAATTGAAACATAAAGAATGACTTAGAGGAGAATTACAAAGACCCTCGCTTATAATGAAGATAGATAAGAAAATAACTTGAGTGTTCTCGGGACTTGTGTGACAAAGCTTGATTAACAATAGATGATGTAATTACAATGTATATTGGATATAATCCTACGTAATTATGTAAACATTTAGGCATAGTTCCAACTAGGGGTAGTTACAGAAAAGAGAAAGAGAACATAATGATGACAACCCATTACATACTATCTCCCTATTCTATAAAGACCCAAAGAAGGTTGTGGCTCTCTTCATTTATGGAGATGGTCTTGTAAAGAACATACCTCCTCTTTCTTAACATCTTCATCTTATTAAACAAAAATATACAAATAAATGTGTCGAGATATTTTTTTGGTGATGGAATACTGTATCCCTAAGGATTTTGTGTAGTCTCAAGATAATTTGTTTATGCACAACGGGAAACTTTGGCCAAAGTAATGAAAGTAGTTGATTACATTGCATGTTCATCGTATCCTTACTCATATATTTAAGATACCAGATTATGAAGTTAATTAATTGAATTTCGTAGTATAAATTTAAGGATGCAAACATAGATAATCTCAAATGTATAAAAAGGTAAACCTAAACATACTAAAGATTGTATGATTTCTCATTTAGAGTGGGTCAAGGGAGATATATATGAACCCTTCTCAGCTATATAAGCTTTATACACATAATATTTATTGAATGGATAAAAATTAACTGAATAAGCATACTTTTTATTTTTTAAACTGATTTGATTTGGGTTAACTCTATTGCATACTCCATGAATGGATTGTAGAAGTAAAAAAAAAAATATTACTCCAAGCTTACTGGAAAATCAAATGAGGTGTTACACTTTATATTTCCTAGATCATTGACATTGTTTATGTAAATATTATTTTTTAATAGGTGTAAAATTCCTTAAATATAAATCAATTTACATAATTAATTCAAATTTTATTTCCTTCTAAACTTATCCATTTTAAACACATTATTTACTAGAGTTAATTGAAATATTAATTTTTGGTAGTGAAAAATATGTTAACCCATATAAGAATTTGAATTATGTTGTTATGTAAATAGGGTTTGTTTTAATCAATGACTAATAATTATTAATATAAATTTGATGTAATATGAAATCACTAAAGAATATTATTTCATATTTTGTGTATTAAATTTGATCAATGGAAATATAGTATATCATCCTGTGGGAGAAAGTTAAATAGTTCAAGAGGGAGAAGGTTTCAATATGAAAAAGTTGAAGACTCGAGATGATGATTGGTGATCCTAGGATATCTATAAAACAATTCATGAGTAGGGGTTATGATTATAATGTGGAGGTAAAATCATTGAAATATATTAAAAATAAGGTATGTGAGTTTTATGATATGTTCTTACATGAGTGATTGATATTTATTGTCACGACCTTTGAAGTTGATCCAAAGAAAAGTTAGTTTCAAAACTAGTATATTATGAAAAAGTGAAGTTAAGAAGTAATATCAAGGTATGTGGTATATAAAGTGAGTATTCAAGATAAGGAAATATATGTATGAAGACATTTCAAAGGGTGGATTGATTTTTTTACCTTTACAGAGGTAAGACCATTAAAAGGTCTCGAGGATTCATGTTACCTACCAGAGTGTCTATTACTCATTATCATATAAGATGCATAGTCAATCAATCAGGATAGGTTGAAAAGGTATAAAAAATAGTATGTATATGTCAAGGGCAAGAAATGAGCATTGTGAGTGAGCAGTTTGAAATCAGGTCCATAAAATCATCGGTTTCTCTAGTGGAAGGAAAATGAGCATGAGTCGGGGAAGCTAGATCATGAATGAAGATACAAAGGAAGGATATAGTCATCTAATGGGGAGATTTTTGGCACATTCATACCAGTTTCATGGATCACTTTTAGCATTTAGTGTCAAGATTATGAATATGTAGTCCAAGGAGTCAAGTGAGAAAGTAAGTTTGCTTTTACATTGTAGTTATTGTGTCTTTTCAATTTTTTTCATGTCATAGTGCCTTTGAAATAGATGTCAAAGGGGGAGAGTATGATTAGAAACATGAAGTTACGAGTCTTGTAGGTTCTTGTGTGTATGGTTTCCATCAATGTTTCTAAAGGTGGTTTCCATCAATGACAAAAGGAGAGATTGTTTGGCATTGTGTATGTATAGTTATAATTGATGTCAAATGTAATTAATGGAAAAGAGAGTTTAGGTGGTTTGGGTGTCTCCAAGATGTTTCATCTATGAGTTAAGTTGAAGGTTTCGTAGTAGTTTCTGGTTTTGTGATCTTCACATGGTGTCGAGGTATGCTTTTGGTGTACTTGTTAAACTAGTAGGTGATGTGTATGTTCTCCGTGAGGTTGTATGTGATCTCCATTGTGTCTAACATGTTTAGTATGATGATTTAGAGGTGTTAATGAGTTTGTAAGAGGTAAAGAGGTCAGATCATGTGAGTCATGTTTTGATTCATGTCACTCCAGGACATAGTCCTAGACATATTGCATGGTGTAGAACATGGTAACATGATAAATGGAGTAGGGAAGAATTGTTGGAGTATGTAAGGAGTATGTTGTGTTGGAAATTCTAGGAAATGAGAGGGGGGCTGAATCAAGGTGCTTATCTAAAATTTTACAAACAATTTAATCAGTATTAAATTTGTTAGGATGGAACCATAACACCATTAAAATACAATAAACATGAGAACACAAACAACTAAACAAAATTGAATGTGGGAAACCATTCAATGGAGAAAAACCAACTAAAACCAAAGAACAAACTTGGACAAGAATTTCCTATAAATATCATAATGATTAATCTATTGAGAATCCAATCAACTTTGAGGTGCAACACTAAAATTTATTCAAGTTGAACTTGACCTTTAACAATATTCTATTTGCATGAAATATTCAACTCCCAAAAATTCAACTAAAATTCAACTTGATCTTATTTAAGCTGCCACTTACAAGGAAAAATAAACTCCCCGAGTGCTAAACATCTACTTAGACTTCTTCACAATATTTTTCATCACTTTACTTGTGTTGTCTCTTCACAAAATATTGTGATCACTTCTTCAACTCATTCTTCTTCTATATTATCCTCCTAATTTACCTCTCTTATGATCACCTAATTAGATACAAGGCACTATTATATAAAGCTCATTCCACACACATATTCATGTTATAATTAACTCCTTAAGACACCATTTTAAGCATCCACTCTTTATATGTTCAAGCTGCTTTAACATTGCAGTCATGAGGAAACACGTTAATTAACTTATTTTTCATAACCTTAGCCTTATTCAAAAATTGATCACTAAGTATTTCTTATCATACATCATCCCTCCTTCCTCAACTAGCTCAAACACATGACCATGAGCTTTGTTTTAATAAATAATCCACTATGTATTTCTTCAAAACTTATCATTAACCAAAAATTGTATTTTATCCATAAGAGGGAATTATACAATGACTTTTGCACTTCAACTCCTATAACAGTTCAAATACCTACCTTTTCAACTCATACAAAGAGATAAAAGGTCTTCAAAAGAAATTGGCATATTGTAATGATTTCGTTTGACATAAGGTTAGTTACCTAGCCTACACTTTTAGGAATTTTCAATATTCATTGTCATCAATGATGAACAAATGAATCTTTTCAACTCCCTAACATTCTCGATCTCTCTCGAAAGCATTCTATCTACCCATGTAACTCTATTTATAACGGTTAAGCTTGATATTTTCTTCTAGAAAAGAAAGAAGGTTTTTGTCTTGTAGAAGACTGAAAATATATATGAAATGCATGAATATTATTATGACCTCTAACATGCTCTAGAATCTCTTTATAACCTTCATCCTTTTCCATTTTTCCTTCAAAACTCTTTAGAACACTCATTATGATTTCTAGGTGCTAAGACAATCTTGAATTTGAAGAGTGAGATGTCTTGAGAAGCTAAATACTTTCATGCATTCAAATCCATTTCTACTATAGGAGTTCTCGCACTACGAAATGGAACTTGGAGTCCTTCAGACTGCAGACCTTGAAAAATTCTTTTTAAGCATTCAACCTTCTTACATGGACACAATTATGAAGAACTTGGAATAATAGTCATGGATGACTTGATTTCTTACAAAGAAATAAGTCTCATATATTTTAAGATTTTTAAACACAAGGTGAAATCCAAATTCAAATCACTAGACAGGGAAAAACATCCTCATTTCCTTCATGAAGCATGCATTAGAGTAGGGAATCACAATTTAGTAAGTAAAAATTTACATCTTCATAGTTTGAAAAAACCACACACACTTTCTTAATTTATCATGACCCTAAAGACACCTTTCACATATGGTTGAAGATGTTTTTAATCTCCCCAGGATTGTGTCTTACTTCACTCCATAGAGAAAAGCTCATACTTGCATGATTTTCAAAGCATACTCAGAAAAATCTATGAGAGACAAGACCTAGTATTTAATAATGAGTAGGAATACCTATGAGAACCTCTGTCCATGAAATCTAAGGTAATTTTTTGAGAAGCACCTATCCTTTTTCCACTTACCATATTAGATGCAATCACCAATTCAAGAAATATGGTAATAAGAATCAAACATTTCTTGGACTATGTGTACTGGTTCCTAAGGCATCAAAGGAGAGTCTTGAATTGGAGTATCCTTACTAACATGAATTCATCCACATGATCAAATAATTCCACCAATACCTCAAATGGGATATCTACACCATCTCCAACTACTTGTGAGCATGGGTTATGAAGAGAAATCCACAAGTGCAACTCAAATTCTTAGTCTTCTTAGCTAAGCAAATAGGACAGTTGAAAACCAAAGAGATTAGGACTTCAAACCACTTCACCAAATAAAATATGAGCTCCAACATGTCACCTTGGACTTGTAGTAGATGATCATATCCATTTCTTAACTCAACATCAAGCTTATACACAAAATCCTTCTTCAAACACCATGATTGGTTTGGATTGAGTTTCCTTTTAGTAGTAGGAGAGGAAGATTGATTAGGTTCACACAAAATTTAAAAGGATCATGCCTAGAAATATTTGAGAACAAGAAGTATGCATAAAATACAAGAATTTACACTGAGATTCATCCTGGAACCTTCAAAACAAGACTGTATACACAAAAACTTGTAAAACATAACAAAATCCATATTGTACAGTCATGCTTGAAGAATAAAAATGACACAAAATTAGTATATAAGGACCTATCTACATCCCTGCGTATTTTTCATGACTTACAAAAGTGATTTGATGACCAAAAACTTAATTTCTTGTCCATCACTTCAAACCTAGGGTTTGGACAATGCTAGAAAAATGAAGAGAAATTTCTTTTATTCCACCTTTTGACCTCATAATTTTTTAAAAAATTATGTATTTCAATGCTCTTCAAAAAATCATCTTATGATTTATTTGAATAAGGCTTGTCTATTTTGTTTGAAAGCTAAGAATCCATGTCACTGTTTTAGCATACCTTTTTTAGCCCGTTTTTAGTAAAACTTCAATATGTTGAACAAAACTAATTCTTTGGTCTTAAAATTTTTACCAAACCTTCACAACCACCTTATACATCATATAAAATGGGTTTTTAATAATATTTCACTCTTAAAATATCTAGACCATATCATTTGCACAAGTTTTTTCTTATCTTCTTAAAAAAAAGTCCTAAAAAGATCTCAACTTTACCTCCAAGAGATGAAATATGACCTATAGCTATACATGAATGCTCAAGAAATTTTTCTTAGAATCCTTCCATGCTTGTATAATCTTGTAATGACATGTTTTGAATGCATACACCTCATTAGGATCTAGAACTAGGCCTAAATGGGCTAGTCCCAACCTTGACTTACAACACATGACCTAATGATCACCCGAGAAGCCCTTCCATATCCTTGAAACACTATTTAAAACTTGTGGGAAACATGAGTAGGGTAAACCAAGAATATCCATACCTCTAGTGTGCATCAACCATACTAACCAAGAATTAACACCTTGAAACCATCATGAATGCTCAAGAAAACACCATGAAGCCACTTTGTGAACACCAAAATACATTGAGAAGACATTACTAATAAACCTTTATGCCCTGAATGATCTTCACTTTACCAACATTCATTTTTCATAAATTCCATATGACATCAATGAAAACAAAAATTCATCAGGGTTCAACATATTGAGGCTGTACAACATGTGTAGGAGGTGTTTTAGGTCACTATTTAGAGGTTTAATGCATGCTCAAGGTCCATTGAAGCAAGTTTTGTAGAACAAGGTAGGTAAGAAAAGGTAAGTCTTAGTACATGGAGAATTTCAGATGCATTTGATAATGGAATATTTGGAAATCACAAAGGAGTAAAACATACTGATTTGAGTAAAACTTCAAGACAAGGTTGTGAAGGAGTTGCAAGAAAAGTGATTTTTGGTCATATCAAGCTCTTAGAGAGAAAAATATAGCTCGATAGGTGAAGTTAATTTTATCACCTACATGTGTGAGTTATATATGGGACCCTGAGGATTTGTGGGATGTTCACTTATTCAGTCAATATTATATTTTAAAAATAATGGGTTAACTTGGTTGTTAGACATTTATGAACAATTATTAATAAGCTACATGTTTGAAACCCTAATTAAAACCTTCCTCTAGAGTGATGTGAAATATTTAAAGGATATAGTTATTGAATGATATGGAAAGGATGATATGATGATTTGGACATATTGTGGACTCCTAGTTCCAATTTTCATTGGGGGCATGCTCCAAGTCAGCTGGTAAGGTACAATTTTATCTCTGTTTTGAATGAATTTAATAGTATAGTCATGCATAATAGAATTCATGATTTAAATAAATTTATGGGAGAAATTTTGTAATGTGTAATTAATTTCGATGAAAATTTTAAGATAGGTTGTTTGAAAAAAATTAAAGATATAGGTCTCACAAGTATCCCTACCGTTTTCGGCCTTAAGGGCTAAAACTAGTCTTAATGGTTTGAGTTGAGTTGAGTTTATTTTCATGATAGAGCATGTTTATTTTAGCCTGAAAAAATTGGTATAGTCCATCTTGATGTGTTTGAATTCATTTTCTAATATAGAAAGGAGGTTTCTTGATGAAGACATAATGGCCTAAAACTTCCATATTAGGCCTATCAAGAAGGTGACTGAAGCATGGATACAAAGATATTTTTCTCCAAATGACATATGCTTGTTAGTGCTTGAGAATGTTTGTATATTTTTTCCTTGATATGATAAATTATGTGGTTGATCCTGGAAGTAATGGTTGAGATGTTTGAAGCATGATTCCTCAAGACTAATTATTAAGTCCTAATTACTAGTTTTGACTGTTTCGTAGATTGAAGTGGTTGAGAGCCTTAAGCCCTAATTTGGAGGATGAAGTGAGTTTTTTTAGATAGTATAATAATATATATTTTCATTTATATTATATATGATCGTTGGTGATGAGTTTTTCTATGTGAAGTGGTTCACTTTTCAGACTAATTTTTGTTTGCGTGAAGACCTTGTTGAGATAACTTGCATCTTGTTATGCTTAATGGCACCGATGAAGGTTGTATATGTTCTTGAGATAGTTGGTGATGCTGAGAGATTATCCTTGAGTTGTGTTAATCCTTTTTATCCTTGAAAATTTTGGATTTTTCCCTTTGAGGTCCTTTTGTATTCATTGGAGCTAGAAGACCTTGTTTTGAGCCTAGAAGAGAAGTGTGTATTTTTCTTGATGGTATGACCATTTACGACCTATATGGTCTCATTTTGTGATGTTATATGATTTTTTTACAAGTTGAGAGGACCGACCTATATGATATTAGTTGACTTAAGTGTGTTATAAACTAAATTCATGCATATAAAACATGTTATATTTACTCATTTATGGGTGTTGGGACTATGTGGATGTGAGCGAGCTAGAGAAGGAATAATAAGAGTATAGAGGGGTTAAGGAAAGAGATAAGAATAGGAATGAAGGACTGAGAAAGATAGAGGAGAAGATGTGCAAGGTCATTAGACCTAATCAGCAAATTGAAGGAGCATATTTGAACGAGTAAGGAGAGAGAGAAGTTTGATGTGCATGGAGATGAATTTGTGGTCACAATTTGTTTTAGGAGAAAAAATCCTTAAATTATCTTAATTATTAGGTGGCTAGGTGGGTTATTAGTCATCTTAGGGGTGATAGCCTCCTTGTATAGTGGGTGTTATACTAAATAGGGGTGGGTGCTCCTTATGAAGTGGGTGATTCACTAAACAAATATTGTGTGATGTGTAATATTCACATGAGTCCTTTTTTATGAGTAATATTAGTGGAGTTTTTAGTGGGGTTTCTTCCCCTTGAGGGTTTCCCATTTCATATATGGTGTTTTTTGTTCTCTCTTGTCTCTTGCACTTGTGGATGGTTGTAAAAACTTAATAAGCTCACATTTTATTATATATGATGAATGGTTGATTTGAATGATGAATGTATGACATGGTAAATGAAGTGAATTTTTTTAAATGACTGATTCACCCCTCCTTTTAGTCATTATGATTCTAACATAGTAGTTTCTTCATCAACATTCTATGATCGTTATTAACATAAATATTCATTAATACTTGAAATCATAAAAAATGGAATATCATAAAATAACTTATTTCATTTTCAATCATATATTACTGTAAAAAAACATTATACACTTTCATATTTCAACACTTATTTCAATAAATCAAGATATTCCAAAGACATTTGGACTCCAAAGATTTCAAGTATTAGAAGAAATCCATCTCTGTTTTTACGTATATTGATTCCATTTTTGTCTATATTGGATTCCATTATTACTACTATTGGAATCCATTAGTAGAAATATTGGAGTCCAATATTGTCATTATTGGAATTATTCTAGTTCCAATTTCACTATTATTGGATTCCAATATCACTATTATTAGATTCCAATTTGGATATTATTGATTCCATTTCATTTTTTAGATTTTTAATGTTGAGAGTATGTACAAACTAAAAAGTGTTAACTATTATAAGGTATGAGCCTATTGGATTAATAAAAATATTAAATTAATGATAACTTCCTGAAATATCCAGTTCAAAGTCATGAGCTGATGCTAACTATTATTTGTTGAGCCCATTTTATTAAGGTGAGTGGTCGATAACTATTATAAGTCATGAGCCTCGATGTAAGGTGAGTGGTCGCTAACTCTTATAAGTCATGAGCCTCAATCTAAGGTGAGTGGTCACTAACTCTTATAAGTCATGAGCTTGTTGTATTAATGGAAAGTGAAAAAGCATCGATGTAAGGTTAGATGTTGACAAATATTATAAGTCATGATCCCGTTGTATTTAAGTGTGAGTCCCACACTCTGAAAGTGCGGGGCTCACACTTTTAAATTTTGAGAGCCTCATAGTTTTGAAGTACGAGCCCGACACTATTAAAATTACAAGAGGCACACACTTTCTAAGTGTGAACCTCAAACTATGAAAAGTATGAGCCTTGAAATTTCAAGTGATAGCCCCTGCTTCTCTGAAGCCTCACACTCTGAAAGTGTGAGCCTCACACTCTAAAAGTGTGAGCCCCACATTTTCATTCACACCTTGAAAAGGTGAAGTCTCGTACTGTAATTACATAGCACAAATATTAAACTTTTAAAGTTTGAGGCACACACTTTCAATGTTTAGTAATGTACATATCCTTAAATTTGAAACTTGCCTTAAATTCTAGTGGTGTTATTTTGACTTCTGGTGGAACTCACAATAAAATTATGTTCTCACCCCGAAATATACCTCGTAACAACTCAAGTATTATTATTTTAGATCGTATAAGTTAAATAGTGTTTATTATTATGAACTATATCTATAAGTAATCATTAAAAGAAAACAACAAAGTTTGGAGTTTGTGTATATCATAGATTCTATTACTCTAAAAGATAGTAGAATTTATGCTTGTAAATTGTTCCATTCTCTGTATAAATAATGAGTCACTTCCGTGAGAAAGAAAATAAAATAATCCTTGAAAAATTACAAGAAATGTTTTTGTGAGCAACACTGTCTTATGCCCTCGAGATACATTGAACCATTATTTTATAGTTTACATCAATCAAAACACTCATTGTGCCACAATTGTATTTTTTTGAGTCAAGAAATAACAAAACTGATCTATCATCATCTTTACATTGAAAGGTTTTATCTGTACATTTCAAATTTGTTAAAAATTCATACATATACAATTGTAGATATTATATGAGGATTCGTCACCTTTTATGGATAATTTTATTTACACAAAAACATGAATACATTTGCTGCCTCTAGAATGGGATTGCCGGTTTGGATACAAGTAGTGTTGAGTAAAGTAGTAGTGGAGGTGCTATCAAAGTAAAGACTAGTATTTATGAGAAGGAAAAAAAAAAAGAGTGTACTACTACCAGTATCGGAAGTGGATTGATTTAGATATGATGAAAAAATCCTATTCAGTAAGTGGAAAAGAAAAAAATTACCTAAAACCCAATATTTCCACTTCAAAAAGAAATTCAGGAACACTTTTATTTGTTTTAAGGGTTTGAAGTTGGTTGAATTATTATGGAAAAATCAGAACTATAACAGGTAAAACTGGTCATTGTTTACTTGAAAATCATCTTATCCATTGAGAAAAGTAGACCACGGGAAAGTGAAGACTCTAGGGGATGCTTTTTTTCCCGTCACAACACTGTTCAAGTCTTGTTCTAGTCAAAAAGTGTTTTATGAAATCACCTCACTAAATATCACAAAAAATCCTTTCAGAAGTGCAACTTGTGCTCCCTGTAACATCGCTATGCTTACCATATGCATATCCATCCAAATACCTCTTGTAATTATTACTAGGGTCAGATTTAGGTTAGTTCGTATACTAGGAAATTACGTAGGAGTATGCACTGACACCATGTAATTTATAATTCGGGAATGCCATGCATGGTGGATTGAACAAATGGCTATTTCTTGGTACAAAGAAAGGCCAAATGGGATTTTTTTCTTACAATCCCAAGATCCCTACTTGGTTTCGTAACTTCTGTATCAATAGTTTTGATGAGTGTGTTGTAGTCTAATTTTGATAGAATTTGGGTTCACTTGCCAATGTCAAAGACAATTCCATCCACATTTGATTTCTCCTAATAACAAACCTTAAAAATACTTAAACAATGTACGAGTGTAAGCTCTAAATTAAAATTAACAAACATAAATCTTACCAAATTTGGTAGATTTGAGTTATTGGCCACAACTTCCTTCCCATCAGCAATGCCAGAAGAGCAATCTTGTAACTGTATACATCAGATTTCTTATTCAGCCTTGATGTTCTTACATATTCTAGGTCAATGTAAAAAATGGTACCCATAACATAGTTAGAGGTGTGATTTTTAGGTGAGGAAATGAAATTAACAATGTCAAATTAAAAAAAAAAATTCTTCGAAATTATAATCCAAAAGAAGGTTAGAATTCTTCACATACCTATAAAAAATGCATGGGTTACAGTCACAATGAAGATATGTCTATCCTTCTTTAGCACCATGAGCAATCTTTAGCTGATCATTCTAGTCTAGATTAATCTTCTTTAATGATCCTATACAAAAATAAAAATTAATAAAAAAATTGTTAGATTTTCCAAATATCCATTTTACTATGAAGGTTAGAGGTTGATTGGACACTTCTATTTCAAAAATTGAATCTACAATGTATAGATTCATTTTTCTTCATAACATAATCATTTTACTCACCATGTAGGATGTCTCATAGACTTCCATTTACCATGTAATCATAAAACATCAGGTTTCCAAGTGGAGAAAGCGAACATCCATATAGACTCTCAAGATTCTAATGCTTGATGCTTCCAACTATTTCCACATCAGTTTCAAATACAAGCAAGCTTAGTGGGTAGTGATTGTACATTATCTTTATAGCAATTGGATTAGAATTATTTAGATCACATTTATAAAGATTGCTTATAGCACCATAGCCAATTACATATTTCTCTTTAAGATTTTTTGTGATTGTCATTATGTCGTCATACATGTAAAGAGCCATGTTCATGTGCAATATGACCAACCTTGGAGAACCTAAATGTAACAAATAGATGTGTCAATAAAGAAATTATAATATAATATTGCTTTCTGATTTTTTGTCTGATAATCTATACAATATGAAATCATGTCTTTCCATGTTAGTTTTAACACCTTGCTCCATGTTGTTTGCAGAGCCTTTTGTAAATACCTTTGGATGATTTGAACAATACAGATCTATAATTATACACAATAGTAGTATTGAACCCTAACAGATGCAAACAATTTCTAGTTTTGAGATGGATGTTGTTCATTGCATTTGGCCACAATTTTGTTAGAAAACATCACACATATCCAAGTTTGCCAATTTTTTTATAACAATAGAAGACCGCCTTTAGAACTCCGAGCTATTTAAAAGACAGCTACTATTTCTTGCATCGCTTAATTAGTGATATCCAAAACCATAAGAAAAAAATTGAATTGGTATGCAGAGAAACTTTATGTTTGTATCTACAATCGTATGGAGGAAAACATGAAATTTTTTTAATGACAGAATTTCCCAAATAGATTGTTGTAGGAGAGATTTCTGTTCAAGAAATAGAACCATTTATAATATCTTCTATTATTAGGGAAAGAGAATTAAATTTATTGCCTTCTAAAATACCTTCATAGCTTTTGAAAGTGAAGACCTCCATGTTTCCACAATGATGTAGTGTAACTCAATTTTTTTTAAAGGGATGGGAAGATAGCCATCAATCCACTATTAGCTCCTCTATCCTAAAACTATACAAATTGTTTTTTACATTAAAGGAAATATATTCTATAATATATTGATGCTAGTAGCTGGTAGTCTTCACTTCTAGAAACGAATTGACATCTTCAAACAAACCAAATTTAATATCGATTAATTGTTGAAATTGTATAGTGTAATGCACAACAACAAATTTTAATAACAATTTCTTGATTTTTATAACTAAAGGAGGGTTGAAGGGTCCCTTTCCCTTTACATTATAGATACAATGAGAGGATCAATCTAAAAACCCAAATGATCCAACAATAATTGGTGAAAAATTCTTAAGGGCCTATGCCAAAAACACAAGTGGGTGGGAATACAAAAAAACCCTAGACCAAAGAAGACAGACATGACGATTTGGTAATAATGCAAATAGCAAGGCTATATAACAACCAAAATTTTTTTACAGCCTAACGGATTTTAGAAGCACTTATTTTTTTGAATAAGAAAAAACGTCTGTAACCTCCACTTTAATAGGGATGAAAACAGTTTCCGTAGGTGGTTTCGAAAAAATATACTCTTTTTTAGCAACATCCCGACTCTTTAACCAATCGTATACCTCACGAACTTCCCAACAAATAATATCTCAATGTGATGGTTCTTGTTGCAGCAGAGAAAACATATCATCCAAGTTAGGAAAGAGGAGTGAAATATCTCCCACCCTCGGTGTCTCACCCCATTTGGACACACCAGACATGAATCACATTAGGACGTCAAACCATTTGTATAACTCTAAAAAAATGGCCACATCCACAAAACCTTCTTGTTTATAACGAGCCTCAGATAACAAGGGCCATGACACACTCATGGTTTTTTCCATTTCCACTTCCATGCCAACCCTATATGCTAGACTTGATCTAGTAATGACCCATCTCCAAATCCCAATCCTTCACTAGGTGTATGATAAGAAGATGACAAAAATTTCAAAGAAACTTCTGCATTTACCCTTAGATATCCCTTTAGAGAAAGATAATCATCTCTAAGAAATCCCTCAATAGAAACCATGTCTTGCTCTGATTCAATTTAAAAAATGGATTTCAAATGTAAACACAAAATTTTGGTGTAAAATGTTATTTCATGCATCGACACGTAAAATTACATGAAAGGAAACATTAGAAATTCCATGATAGATAAAATGAAAGTGAGTGAAATAAAAATGAAATGTGTGAAAATAAGGAAGAGTGGATTAATAAATATATGGAGTGACTATGCCATCGCATGCTTGTAATTAATACAAGATTGTTAGGGGCTTTAATATCGACCTTTATTGGAAATATTTATTTCAATCTTATCTCATGATTTTGTATAAAATATGAATTTTTAGTACCCTCCCAATATATAAGATTTAAGGTCCAATCTGTAATTAATGAAAGTGTAAAAAGGAATTTTATTCAAACAAGTTTTTTACTAGTGGCGTTAGCAATAATATGAGAGTTGCCTCTCGATAATTAATTAATTACTATTCAAGTAAATAAAAAATGGACCAAAAATGTTCCAACACTTTTATTTATCGATTCATACATTTATTTATTTACATTGGGTAGGAACAGGGTATGTAATCTATAAATCGTGGATAACCTCGAATCAATATCATGATACTACATAATTTAATCTTCAAACTATTAATAATCATTTAAAAATAAAAATTCTATATTTGGTCCTATAAGTAATCACAATAATTTTTATATATAATTTTAATTTACTAATTTGAGATTAATGGTGTGATTTGTTTATAAATAACATCTTATATTCTATTAACAAGTAAAATGATATAAGAATATTCACCAAAAAATTAGCAGTATGGAAGCAGCCCCGAAGCCATGAGTTCAAACTAGGAAGACAAAAATCCTAGGAGTACATCCGATTACAAAAATCACAAGAAAAAAAAAAAAAAAAATTAAGCATTAACTATGAATTGCTGACCAACAGGGTGTAGATATTGATCATGCCATCAAAAGCTAGACAAGTCTCAAGGATAGACAATTCCCTTCTGTTGCTTTCATTTGAAATAAAAATATCGCAGTGGTCTTGAACAAGACAAACTCATTACTTAAAATTCAATTAAAATAGTCCAACACTTCCATACTACATCTTGTTTCATGATAAAAATCATATAACTAGGCAATACGAACCACTATTTTGGAAAACAATTGATTGATACAATATTGTATTGTGACAGGGTTGGTTATAAGCAATTCCTTCTACACATACTATACACAACATGCCTTCCACTAACATTCTTTTCTCAATACCCTCTTCAAAATTATTTGTAATAACACCTTCCGCATTTGTGAAACAACTTCTCGAAATTTACTACATATCTACACAACCACACTTCTCTTACATCAATCAACATTATCAACTTCTATCAATCAAAAACACATTCTAACAAAAATTCTAGTTGTTAGTCATGTTATTAATTATGCAATTAGCATCTGGAAGAAGGTCACCCTTTTTTTCATGGCTATCTTGCCAAACTAGCTTTGAGGATTGGAGAGAGTTTGACATGCACATATAACACTTAGACCTAGTTTTTTTTTTTCCTAGGCCTACAAAAGTTTTTTTATTTTATCAAACACACCATTGGGCATACTATATTAGAAATATTTGATCAATGTAATAGAAGTCCGTCATTTAATACTACGCCAAAATCTTGTTCACCTTCGCCCTGCATATGTGGTTGATCCTTTAGGTATATTTTCTTTGAAGGATGATTTTAAGAAAATATGTAAGGCCAAGATGAACAGAACATGTCTTCAGGTTTAAATGATGTAAAAATATTATGATGATCTAACATTTCCATACTATGTAGCTATGTTAATTACAAATAATTTTTTTTGTAGCAATAGATAATCCTTCCCTTTCACTAACTAATGGTGCTTATCGGTTGTAAAAATTCTAGTCGTTAATCATCCTTCTCGAAATTTTATATTCAAGGATTTGGCTCTACTAAGGATAGTCCATCGAATATAATAGAATTACAAATCATGACTTCAAACCTATTGAGATTATTTTTTTGCATTGTTAAAATATATTTGTTGACAATATAAAGGATAACGAATGACAACCTTCTAATCAATGAATAATTGACAAACATAAAACATGCATTGAGAAAGACCCGTGTTCATATTTTCCTCCATTTTTAATAAAATGTTTAGGTCTATTTTGTTTAACAGGTTATTTCTTGAAATATGCAAGGCTAAGATGATTAAGACACATCTTCACGTTTAATTTATGTAATTCTATTATTATGCTCTAATTCTTATCTTTGTCACAAAGAAAGACAATGATTTTTATTAGGTTGATATTTAAAAAAATAGAAATAGTAGAGCCTAGTGAGCACCAAACCACTCCTTTTAGTAAGTAATGTAGCTTAGCAGTTGCTATGCATTTTCTTTGATACAAACCGACATGAAAAATGACTTGCGATGCCATTTCATCCATTCATATGATATGTTATCAAAGTGCTATGTTCTCACAATATCGTAGCTTAGCGGTCTCTAAGAATTTTTTAATACGAACTTTTTTTTATTTCTATTTTCTTAATTAAGAAACAGTTTAGCCAAGATAATCTATTTCTTTCTCATTTAACAATAAAAATAAGCGTAGAGCGCTATGTTCTATAAGTATTCGAGCTTAGTGGTCTCTAGGAATTTATTTTATATGAGATTTTTTAATCTCCATTTTTGAAATTAATAAACAATTTAGCCTTGAGGCTGTTTATCTATTACTTTCTAAAAAGACCTCTCAGTAGCTTTCAAAAGTACACAATTCTTATATCTCACATATTTTTCATCTAAAATTTTCACAAAAAATACCTAGCACCCAATAATATCTATTACTATGATCTATAATTAGAGCACTATGTTCGAAATAAGATATTGTTTAGCCTAACTGCAAAAAAAACATTCCTTCCTGAAAGTAATCTAGCTTAGCGGTCGCTAAGCATTTTCTTTAATATGAAATGTTATTTAATCTTTATATTCAAAACAAAAAATTAGTTGACCCTAGTGGCCGCTAATCTAATCCTCCTAACAAGTAATGGAGCTTAGTGGTCATTAATTATTTTCATTGATGCACACCGATGTGTAAAAAAAGAAAAGATGCAAAGGTGTGTACCTAACAATCCCTATGGTGTTATATGAGCACTCGAAATTTTTTTAGTAATCCAATTTCTTCTCGACTATGTAAATACCTCCATATATTTTGAAAATAAAATTTTTCCATATCTCACATATCTCGCCATAAAAATATAGTATGGAAAATGTCGTGCGACCACTAATATCTATTACTAAGATTTTTTCATAAAGCATCTATGTTATCAAGAAATTGTTTAGCCTATTTTCTACATAATCATTCATTTTGGTAAGTATTGAAGCTTGGAAGTCACTACACATTTTATTTCACACCCACTATTTGATTGATCTTTTCAAGTAACTGAGCTTATTGGTCGTTAAGTATTTTAATTGATACAAACCAATATAAATTATGTGTTAGACACAAAAGAACTTATGAATAATATACAAGTTGAGAAATATTTCAATGGTATGTAGTGCCACACATGGTTGTGGAAGGAATGTATAGTCAATAAGATAAGATTATAGTTAATGAAAATACTAGTGATCAAAAATTGTAAAGATATTTTTTTACATTGCTGAAAATGAAACCTAGGAGTTGTAGAGGTTAAGAATCGCTAGATTCTACTCAAAAAATATATGGACAACATATGACATGCAAAGTTGTTCATTAACACATGTTGAAGAGAATACCCTGATCACCTATAAAATCTAAGAATTTATTATTTTTAATTCGGTCTGCAAAAATATCGTTCTAATGGAGCATAAGCGGTTGCTATTTTCTTTCCTATCTATAAAGTACTCTCAAATTATGGTGAAGCGTAAAATTATGTTTTAGCTTTTTAGAGTAAAGCGTAAATAACTCCAAAATATCAACAATCACAAGATATATTAGAAATTTCATGCCACATGGCAACATTTTAATGGATTACAGTTATAACTTAATAATGCGGATTTTTATAGGTAAAAATATTTGTTAATTCTATCGCTAATTAAAAATTTATTAATAAATGTGTCAATTATATAATTATGTAATTAACTAGTTCAAACTTGCAAGATGCCACATTTTATTGGATTTTTTTGAATTAACGTAGATGATAGCTAAAAATATCGAATTCGCACTCGATAAAAATTAATAATAAACGAGGCATATATTGCTCTCTTAAAATTTAATTTTTTTTTTGTAAAAATAACGTCTATTTTCTAAATGCTTTTTTATTATGCTTAAATTAACAATTGTCATTTTTCCACAAGTCCACAAAGAAAATTTTATTGGTGTCCCACTTGTTTCTAAAGTAGGTAGTATTAATAAATTTTATTTCCTGTATCCCACACTATTCCCCGAATTAATGTGAATTATATTTATAAAATATCAAATTTGCACTAGATAAAAATTAATAATTAATGAGGCATATATCGCTCTCTTAAAATTAATTTTTTTCCTAATGTTTTTTTATAGTTTAACACTTTTGACCAGAGCTTAGAACCGGGGTTCTTGGGTCCCCTCCCTTAACAACATCCTTAGAAAAGATATTACAATTAATACATCACAAACCGTGACCACTGAACTTGCACCGACGATGTAAATTTTCCGCCACTATTGTTTGTAGAGCCATGAACTGTCATAAACACCAATGTCGATAATGTAAAGTCCACCACCACCGAGAATAACCACCAGCCATAACCACCAGTGATGTAACACCTTCCACCACCAGTAAACCACCCCAAAGGGATCGTGCCCAGTGGGATTTGAACCTAGGTGGATCCAGACACAACCGTCCATATTAACCGATGTACCCAAACCCCATTGGCTATTTTTTTCTTAATGTTCACTTCTATTTTCTAAATGGTTTTTTATTATGCTGAAATTAACAATTGTCATTTTTCCGCGAGTCCACAAAGAAACTTTTGTCGATGTCCCACTTGTTTCTAAAGTAGGTAGTATTAATAAATTTTATTTCCCGAGTCTTATTCCATCCCATGAATTAACACACATTATATTTAAAAAATATTGAAGTCGCACTTGATTAAAATTAATAATTAACGAGGCATATATCGCTTTATTAAAATTTAATTTTTTTATTTCCTAATCTTTTCTTCTATTTTCTAAATGATTTTTTATTATAATTAAATTAATATTTGTGGTTTTCCTGAGTGTTCACAATTTTTTATTTTTTTTGTTGTCCCACTTGTTTCTAAATTAGGTAAAATTAATCAATTTGATTTCCCCATATCTCACCATATTCACCGAATTAAATGTAAATATTAATGATGGGTTAATTCAAAGTACGATATGTAAAATCCCCACATTAAATGCCAATATTTGAAATATTAAAATCCCACACTTTCATTTTAAGAAGGGGAAATTCAAAATTTTAAATTTCTTATTCCCACTTTTTTCCATTTTTCAAAATTTCTTTCATTGAATGCATTTGGAAAAAACTAAATAAATTGGAGAAATATATATTAGGTTTTTTTGTTTTGAAAGTGTAGAAAAAGAGCTCTTGAAATCAAAATATAACATGCATATGCACTAATTTACTAGTCCAAGTGCTCGATTCTTGGAGTATTTTTATGGTTAGATGAGGCAACAATTGTAATCGCGTTTGGGGGTGCAAAAATAAGACAGAAAATAATGATTGTGGATAGATCACGGTGAGAGTGCATTAGGAGTCCCGAAAGGATAAAATCAAAAGATACAAGAAAAATAGGTTGCAAATAGATTCTCATTGATACTGTGTTTTAGAGAGAATATGGAGCTTAAAACAGACATTATCAAGTACATAAAAATATCAAATACAACTAAAACATGTATTTATAAAAATCATCTATGTTATTGTTTGTGTACTGTGGTTAATGGTGGGCAGTTACATCCACTATTTATTTGCCTAGTTCTTGTGTTTTGCACCACAACACGTCCCCGCCTTTCCTTTTCGCGCCTTTACAGCCTCCATTCCATCTTCTTGTCAAAATGCATTTCTCTGTTTGAAACCACATTTTTCCCACCCATGACCGAAGATTTTGTAATCCCTTTAAAAATATTTATTCCTTTTGAAAACCCATTTTTTATGTTCACCATCGCTCAAGTATTCATTTCTGTTAAACGGGTTCCCTTTTTAGCCCTTCTATTTGTCTCTCTAGTTATTTTTTTGTTGATTTTTTTCTTCTTCATCCATTTATTTTTCCGTAAGCATTGACATCTATCTCTAGCAGAAAAACACGAGTCACATATTATTTTTTATAAATCATAATGGTTTTCTTTTGTATAGTTTAGGTAATCATTTTGACTTCCTTTAATGATTTTTTTAATATGAAAGAAATAGTCATGACTAATTCTTCAATATTCGATTCTCACTTGATTTCCGCATTGATATACATAGATATATATGTATATATGTATGTATATATATATATATATATATATATATATATATATATATATATATTTTCCACATAGAAATAATTAAATACATTTTCTTTACAATTTTTTAATGTTTAGTAAAAGGTAAGCACATTATATGTAATCATAAATATTATTAAATATAAATGTTAATAATTCTATTTACAAACATATATTTCATTTACGCTAGTAATAACGACTTATGTTGAGCAGATAAAAATGACTAAGTCCCAGAGAGAGTTAAATGCGTGCAAGAAGGTGTAGTAAGATGATGCATAAGGAAGAGAAGTCAAGGATAAATAGGTTTGTGCACAGGAGAAGAGTAGAGTTTTGAGACTTAGCTGCATTTTGGGTTATGGTGTTGCATGGAAAAGACGCGAGGATACAGGTAGGCATGATAGTGGATAAGGAAGCAATATTCTAGGATTTAATCATTGTGTTTAAGAGTTGTAAAGTAGAGTTAGTTATGGGTTAGATGGAACTTACATTTTTAGAATACTCGAGTAAGGTAGGGTATAATGAAATTTAGCACGCAATTTGATTTGGAGTGATGCTTTGAGGCGGTAAAGGAGATCCCCCTCTTTTAGGAATGCATTTAGATCTGAAGTAGATGATGGAAAGATGAAGATGGGTAGGGAGGAGAAGAAGATGTGTGATGTGAATCAAGAGATGTAAAAGACAATTTAGATACACAAGGGAGCACATGGCTAGAAATATTCGAGTAGAGTCATTTGGTAGGGTTGGGACGTTATTTCTTGATGTATACAATCTTCTATGACCCTTTTGATGTAATCTAAATATAGTAAGCAATTGTGAATTAATAGATGAGGTGGATTGTTTTGAATATCTATGTTCCTAGGTCCAAACCCTTGTGTTCTTCATATTTCTCGTGGTTCGATCTGATTCTTGTACATTGTTATTATGATTATGTTCATATTATGGTGCATTTGTGTTTGATATAGTTTCTTTATCTCTGTGCTAGAATGGATGTATGCATTTGTGTATATATATTGGTCTCTATAATGATGAATATTATTACAAGGCTCACATAAAAGAGGGGATTCGAGCCTTCATGCGCCTCGTGAGCGGCCACTTGAGGTTGGGTGATATACCAATGTGCCTTAGAATTAAAGGGTTGGGAAAATTGACTACACTTTGGTTCAATTACTAGGAATTCTTTTGAAGTTGTTATAATAATGGTGTGTGATGAAAAAGTTCTTGACTTTAGCCAGTGGTGAGACTTGGCTTAAGAATACATAGGATGAGTTTGCACAGAGATTCAACACTAGACCTAACTTTGATATGCGTACATGGGTAAAGGAACATTTGTATCATGAGCTCTATAAAATTTTCTTTTGTTATTTTCCAATAGAACTATATGAATGGTTGTCAACGTATTCATCAAGGAGGATTTTATACTATCAACCTCGTTTGTTGACCAAGAACGTTATTAACGGGTTCATTTTTCCGATCTAATTTGGACTCATGTTGTTGATCATTGGTGGAGTGGTGTGTTGACTAGATACACGTTCGAGTATATGGTTTCTAAGTATTCTTTCCCATAGGTCATTGAGTTCAAGTTACTATGAGAACCGAGAGGATCCTTCTACATGTTATAACATTAACCATCAAGATCCTGATCATCACTCTGAGTTTAGAAGTGTTTCCTATGGCTATATAAACTTCCACTAGGTGCGGTCATGGAAGCAGTGTGTGAGAAATGGTGGATCTTACGGTAGAAGTAGAGAGAGAGAGAGAGGAGAGGTGACTCAAGTATAATAAAGCTTAGGAGAGGGAATTAGACAGATAACACAAGGTTATAAGAATCATGGATGGTTCGAAGCAGACGTTGCAGAAAGGATTTGAGGTTCACGTGGAGGACATGGAACTTGAGTAGTTTGTGCAATCCCATCTTGGTAAATGTGGAAGGAGAACGCCCTCATCTTCTCGATGAGAGATCATCGATGAAGAAAGGAGACAAAACATAGGCATGCATTTGAACCCACTTGACAACCAATCCCTTGTGTTTAGTTTTATAATTTCTAAGACAAGTATTGCTAGTTCGGTTGACATTGGTAAGAAAACAACATCAAGTAGATATAATTTTACATTACATCCATCTATGACTACGCATACATTTCCTATGTTTGGTGGTATCTTGTTAGGCATGTCATTTGGAAAAGGTGTGGGCTCGCAGAACATGGGTATCACTTCTTGAAGTATCTCAACTTCACGTGTGGTTGGAGCTCGCTTTAAGTACAATAGTGGGAATGTAGAGTTGCACGACTTCATGACTTGTACCGGATATAGGATGAGGATAAAAATTATCTGGTTGAATTGGAGGGTCAGGAGTTAGTGGAACTATTGGATCTGGTGGTGGAGGAAACACAAGAGGGAATAAGGGTTTTGGATCTAGTGGACAAGGACCACAACCCCATCAACATGTGTTTTATGAGATGTCTCTTCATTTTCCTAATTATAAAGGTGTTGAGGATGCTATAGAGCATGTACACAAGTGTGAATTTCTATGACACGCTAAGGGGATCACTACCTTGGAGTGGAAGGAAAGCCATTTTACAACTACATTATAGGGGCACACACATAACTAGTACCGAAAGTATGACCCACATTAGATGGTAGTGGATTATACTACACTACGTAATTCCTTCTTGGTGGAATTTCATATTCCTGAATTTGAGCAAAAGAGCATCAACGCACTCAAGGAGATTTAATAGGGTATGGTAGAAAGTGTGTAGGAGTATGATGCATATTTTAAGACTCTTTTGTCAAATTTATCTTATGATATCCATCCTTCCGAGAATACTCGCTTGTTTGTTGGAGTCTTGATAACAACTTTTAGATGAATGCTTTTGCATAAGACTTCCACGGATCCGTGTGAGGTCTTGGAGTCTTCTTTGTACACCGAGGATGTGGGAAACATTGATACTAGGGTAAGTCCCTTTTTGGAGGTATATATTTCTTCAGTGGCAAAGCAACTTGAGAAATGATCTACGAATTAAGAAAATGATACTATAATGGAATTTGGTGTACAAATTATGAAATAGAAGGAAACACCAAGGATAGTTTCCCTCAAAAGTCGGTGCGCACCATGTCACTAGACTATGAAATATGTCAAGGGATCATGATCCAAGTAGATGGCCTTTGTTACAATGTGCACTCTGTAAGAATGTTTCCTAATATTGTAGTATCTATACCTCTACTACTCATTACATGAAGGAATTTTAGTTGATAGACTAGATTCATGATGTAATTGATACTTGGTGTGCACTAGGCCATCATTGTGAATAGTTATGAGAATAAGGGGCATCAACATGAAGGGAATGAAGGTGGTGGAGGAAGAGGAAGAAGATTTTATGGATGATTCAAAGGCCATGGTGGTTGCGGTAGAGGAAGGAGTGAATTTCCCCTGTGGAACTTGTTTCAATTGTGGATCTATGAATCACTATAAGCATGAGTTACTAGATTTATTACAATTCTCACAAAGGTGGAGAGAGAGCATAAGTATGAGGAGTGCCTTGACTTGTATAATGACATGAGACAAAATCAGAAGAAGGACAAGGGTGCGGGAATGGTTAGTGTGAAACATGCTAAACCTTTATTTACGCATATAGTAGCGTCTAACCTTGAATTAGATCTTGTATTAGTAACTACATGCACTGAAGTTACATGCACCAGAGAAATACCAAAGAAAATGCCTCTTATTATAAGAGAAGAGGTATTGCATGGAAAGTACCCTGATCTAACTTATCAGAAAGAGGTTTACTAAGAGACTATGAAGGTGATTAGGAGCTTGAAAGGGGAGATCTAGTGCTTAAAAGAGAAGTTGCAAAAGTTTGAATGAGAGAAGAATGATGAGATCCCTCAAAATGATGTTGATGATGTTAAAGAGGTATGTAAGATGTTGTGCTAAGAAAATATCATTCCCTTGTTAAGATAATGGTTGAGAGGAAAGGTACCACGTGCTAGATACGAGTGTGAGAGGTAGATCTTACATGCTAATTTTCCCCCTCATAGTCTTGATTATGACAAAGAGATCACGTTGAATGTGGTAGTTGATTGATAAATTTTGAGTAACATACTAATTGAAATAGATGCAAAGGTAAATGTTCTTATTTTGGATGTGTGGACCCGTGATGGACAGCCACCATTGCAGCCATATTCACATGTGCTGTATGTGGTAAATAAAACTAAATTTACACCTATCGAAGTCTTTATGGATGCTTCCATAACCATTCAAGGGGCCAAGTTCACTAAGGAATTTTAAGTCTTAATGATTTCTGAGGCTAATAATTTCTCAACATTATTTGAATGCCCTTGGTGTTATGTGAATAGTGCAGATTTGTTCTTCAACAAGGGATACATCAGCTTTGAGAATAAGGAGCGCATTATTATTCCACTAACAAATGGTAGGTCTTCACCTTATGTAAATCCTTTTGGGGAAGAAGACATTAATATAATTTATTTACGCACCATCAGAGACCCAAATATTATTGAGCCATAAGGAGGAGTCATTCAGGGGATGATGCTCACTCCTTAAGTGATATGACTAACATTGCATGTGATAATTGGGCACATGCAACTTATGAGATGGTTGGGAGAGAATCAAAGGGAATTGTGAATCATGTTGTCAAAGAGCATTCAGTTAGGTGTATGGGAGGAAGATAATTGCCAAGTTACACTAGAGAAGGTCACCTTGATGTCTTTTTGCATGCTATGGAAGTCCAATGGACCTGTGAAGTAGAACAGAGGAATATGCTTGTGTATACCTTGCATGGGAAAACCTCACATTAGTGGATGAATCACCAATATAACCTTATATAGCATGGTGTAGGGAAAGAATCACATTCTCTATTAGATTCCTATGGACCAATGCACCTTCAAAGATATGTGACTATCATGGGAAGGAATTAGCCTTGTACCACATTCAAGAATGTGAGAAAGCATGGATGGAAGGCCTAAAAGATTTACCTCCTTCACTTTGGGTGCATAAGTTCTATTCCACTTTGCAGGGTTGTGCACATACTTGGTATATCCATTCGGAGTTACATCATCAGATGGGGAATTAGAAAGTGCTAACAATATGTATTATTCAAACTTTTGAGTATCTATCTTCTAAACCATCAATGAAAGAGGATTTGCAGTAGTCAAGCGCTTTACTCTGGGGAGATAGTACTAGAGAGGAGGAAATCATTCTATATTTTCTAGGGGAGCCTAATTTAGAGGCACGCTTTGAGGAAGGAGAAGAAATGGATGAATTACGCTTTGAATGCTCTTGCCTAGAAAAAGACAAAGGAAAAATATTGTACCTAATAGAAGATGAAGAGATAGAGAACCTCGATATAGATCATACGAGAGGGTACACGTGATGTATTGGATAATGTGCATGAGAAGGTGTGTGGAAACCATGAGCCATCAATACAATGAAGGTTAACATTGGCACGTAAGCAAAACCAAAAGAATAAATAATTTACGATTACTAGACAAAACAAGAGGTTTCAAAGATAATTGAAGTGCTTGTGGGACTTCTAGGATTTGTTCCCGTGTGGGTATCATGAGTTAAAAGGAGTTCATCACTCATTGGGAGAGATGTAGATTAAGTTAAAGGAAGGTGTGTTATTGATTAGGAAGAGGCCTTATCGGATGAATCCTAATTTGCGTGTAAAGGTAAAAGAAGAAATTGAAAAGATGTTAGAATCTGGGATCATTGAAGCTATTGAAGAATCTAAATGGGTTAGCCCAATGGTGATTAGTATCAAGAAATATGGAAGGATACAAATCTATGTAGACTATAGAGACTTGAATACTGCATGTGTTATAGATCCTTTTCCAACACCTTTTACTAAGGAAATCTTAGAAGGTGTAGTAGGGCGTGAGATCTACTCTTTTATAGATGGATTCTTAAGGTATCACTAGGTAAGGATTGCAAAAGAAGACCAGAGAAGACTACTTTCACCACTGAATGGGGAATTTTTTCTTATATAGTTATTCCATTTGGGATTAAGAATACACCTGTTATATTCTCACACATTATGGTACAAACATTCAAAGACTTTATTCATAAGTTTCTACAAGTCTACCTAGATGATTGGACAGTGTATGGACTAGTAAAAGATCATTGCGAAAACTTGAGATTGATGTTTGAAAGATGTAGGTAGTTAAGTATCTCTCTAAAAATTAAGAAATGTGTCTTTGCTACTCCTTTTGGCACATTGCTAGGTCATATTATTTGCAAGGAAGGCTTATTGGTGGACCCTACCAAAGTTGTTGTTATTTTGGGTTTGGAGGATCCTACCAATCAAAGTGTAGTGCGTGGATTTTTGGGGCATATGGGTTACTAAAAAAATTCATCAAGGGTTATGCTAAGATCATCATGCCTTTGGAAGAAATATTGAGGCACAAAGGAAGATTTCACTGGGATGAGGCACAACAAGTGGCTTTTGATACGTTGAAGGAGAAGCTTACTACTGCACCCATTTTGCACTTTCCCTCTTGGGACAAGCCCTTTCATGTGCATGTGGATGCATCAGGTATGGAAATTAGAGCAATGTTAGAAAAACTTGGAGAAGGGATTATTGATCACCCTTTATGTTTTGCAAGTAGAAATTTAACCCCAACTGAGTAGAATTACACAAAATCAAAGCTCAAAGCATTGTCTATGATGTATGCACTTTATAAGTTTAAGTAGTACTTGTTGACTACATTGTTTATCTTGTACACATATTACATGGCACTTAAATATTTGGTAAATAAGCCTGTTTAGCAAGGGTGCATATGCAAGTTGATCTTGTTATTTCAAGAGTTCAAATTTCTGGTGGTACTTGAACTAGGAAAGTGCAATTCAAGACTTGACCATCTTTCAAGAATTAATTTAGGTGAGGACGCATAGAGCATTAAAGACACAATATCAAATGTAAATTTTTAAGATTACAATGCACACCCACCGATTTGGAGGACATTATTTTCTTCTTATGAACAGGTGTGGCGCTTGATGAAATGAACAAAGATAAAGAGAAAATAACATATACTTCACGTCATGCCTTATATGTTGATTGGTGGAGATCTATACAAACTTGGCTAGGATGATATTTTGTGCCGGTGTGTACTAGAGCATGAACACATGGGTATTATAGAAGAAGCTCATTGAAGGATTTATAGTGGACATTATGCAGTCAAGCCACCAAGCGCAATATTTTGATGGTTGGTTTTGGTGGGAGACATTGTATAAGGATTTCTAAGAATATGCTAGGGGTTTTAATCATTGTTAGTTCCTTAGGAAGCCTAGGCATAGAGATGAAATGCCATTGAGGCCTATAACAACTACAAAACACTTTGAAAAATTGGAAATTGAATTTATGGGCCTTATTTCTCCCAATGCATAGGACATGATCACGCTACATCATTACTTTTACAAACTATCTTAAACAAAGGGTATGAAGCACCATCTATGAAGAATTGCACTACAATTCTGATACAAGAATAAGGTTCCTTTGGGAGAATATCATAAGCATGTATGGATGTCCATTGAGTTTAAGAAGTGATAAGGGTACTTATTTCTTAAATGAAACTCATTAGAATATTGTTGGTCATTCAAACGTGCACCTGCATCTCGGATCTAGAAGACTGAGCTTTTGAGACCTCAATGGAACTGCTCTGAAAATTATGGGACCTTGCACACTTTAGACAGATCTCTAGAGAAGGATGATTCCTCTTCCTACCTATAACACTACTACTAATCCTAATTCTAAAAGAAAATCCCGTAATAAATAATGCCAAGGGACTAGGGAAAGGAGGATGTGGAGAAAGGGGAAATCTTAAGCTAAGGAAGGAAATAAAACCAGGGAAAGGGTCGATATCTCTCCATGAGTGGTGAAGGAAACAGAGTGGGTGCGGAGAAGATGGCAGACAACGCATACCATAGATCAACATGTGGGATCAACCTTCCAGTGCACACAACACATGAATATAGGGACAGAAAGAGGGAATACACATAACATGTTAGAAAACACAAACAAAGAGGTGAGATGTAATGAAAATGAGAAAGGAAAGACAAGAGTTCCACACAACACAATTTTATTTCTTAAGAGACACATAGTCATTTACACTCAAGGTAGGTGGTGAGAATACATTGCAAAGACCATGCTAAGGTCTTAGACCGGTAGGAAGTCAACCACCATTCTGGCATGGTGCCATTACAATAGAGAGGGATCCCTTTTTGACAAATCGAACTTTGCTATGTATAGAAAAAGGAGAGGAGAGAAGAAAAAAAGGAAACTCATAATCAAATCTTCAATCACCAACAACAAGTGATAAATGCATGTGAATCCACTTATGATGATATCATATGTGCTTCCCTATGTTTTTGGCATGGAGAAGAAGGAAGGAGGAAAGATCTAATGAAATTTGGTGGTTGAGGTTGATTAGATGTGTGCATTGATGAGTTGAGATATGTTTCCCTATTTTCCACCTACCAAATCTCACCTACATTTTAATTTGAATAGTCTAACATGTAGCTTATTTCAGTAGCTCTATGACAATCCTAAGTGCACACCGATCGGAGCTCAGTAGAAGATACATCTATCATAAGATGTTAGAGCCTTCTAGGCATGTAAGACATGTGGCGCATGCAGATTGACTAAAGGAGTCGGCCAACTGTTGATTTGTTTTGTCTTTTCTACCATGTTTCATACACCAATTGGCTATCTAGATTTCACACCCCGTAGGTGTGATTTGGTAGGTTCTGTGTTGCACACTCAAGTATGATAGATGTCATTGCATAGTGACTTGCACATAAAAAGGTGCAAGGCACAAAAGAAAAAGGAAGGTGCATGAAAGGGAAACATAGGGATGACACATGTGGAAGTGCGTGCGTAAGAGGAATAGAAGTATACCTATAGGGGATAAGTATGGGGAAGGGGCATGAGCATTCAACTAAGGAAGGGAGCATAGTGATAGAAGGAAAAGGGGGCGTGTGAAGGAGTGAAAGGAAAAAGAGGAAGTGAATGACACACAAACATGAAGGCATGCGAGGGAATTATTTGGAAGGAAAGTATATAGAGGTGCACGTAACAGATAGGAAAGGAAATGGGAGCGTAAGAGGAAGGTGAAAATGGGAAATGGAAGTAGATATCGAATGTAGAGAGAAGGGGACCAAAAGTAAGGAAGCAAGGCATGCAGGGCATGTGGAAGAAATCCAACCACAAAAATGTGCCAAGGAGCAAGCTTGAGTACATGCAACTTGAAATGTGAAATAGGTTTGGTGACTTTTGGGGGCCATATTCCTATTAGATGAAGAGACCAATAGCCTTAGAAGTCCATTGGGAATGGAGTCAAGTGCTAAACTTAAAGATATGATCTCCAACTTGAAGAACATCCCTAAAGTAATTTACAACACTGTCTAAACTCTTAATTAAATTGTTGTTCTCATATGAAGATACTTTGACTTGGACTGATGAGAGTGAAAGATGTGCACTGACCGTTGGAAGTACCTACACTAAAAACTGAATAGTCATCCTAGGAAGAAACAAAAAGGGGTAGATAGGCACAGTTGGAAAGGAAAGGTGCCATAGGGATTGCATTAAAACATAATCACAACACTATGTACAAAACTAAAAATCATATGTATCCTAAAGGGAACATGTAGAGTGTGCTCGAGCACTTATGTTATTGAAACAAAACCTAAAATAGCCTACTCTAACCAAAGGAAAAGGGAGCTCAAGTAAAACTTGCTACATGTTGGGAGAAATAGCTTCCCTTCCTCACAAATTGTGACCATGTAATTGATTTGGATTTGAACATGGTCAGGAATAAAAGTGAAAATCTGCCTTACAGATGGTGTTTCACCCTCATCAAAGCATCAACAAAAAAAATATATACCTCTGGAATTTTTTCTACGCTTGGATTTGGGAGGCACTACTACTAAAATTTGGTGTGCTAAAGCTCTTCCTCATGCTCTGAAAGGAGCATGACAAGTCAAAATCTATTTTTGGATCCGCATACTAGCCAATTATCCGATTAGGCATGGTCTGATCCTTGTGATTTTCCCATTACTTTGAAGATCAATCCCATAGATGGGATTTTCTTATAGAATCTTCTTCTGAAGGGGAGCACTTGTAGGTTGGGTCACACAAAATTGAGGTACATGGGGTTCTACCTTTACAAGAAAATCAGTCTACTTTAGAACTACACAATAAATAACTACCCGATTTTCTAATTAAAAAGGTTCTCGTATGATTTCCTCTTCCTAGTCAGAGTCGCATGAGTCATGCCATTCTTCAACTATTCTATAGTCATCAAACATGATGACGTTAGAAGGGAAAGACATGTTGGTAGGTGACTATTCATTTTTGGTACAATTAGACAGAGGGGACTCGAAGAAGTCGGAAAGATGGGAATGAAAGGGATGGAAGGTGCATGTGAAAGAGGAGTAGAAGCACACGCAGAAGGGTGATGGTAGAGAAATAAAGACAAGAGGATGGAGGAGAGGAATTCTTAATGGGGAAGCATGCAAGAAGTCTGGGAACATGTGCAAAGTGGGCTAAGATGATGTAAGTTAGCACAAAGGGGTCGGCGGGTTATACGATGGTAGTGTAGGTTTACCCCATTAACAAGGTTTCCAAGTGCTAGATTTATGAGCTTCCATTTCTTTTTCCCACATTGTAATCTGGGACGACATGTCCGTAATAAAGTACAACTTCTTATGGGTGTTAAACCATCCTTGTACAGGGCTGACCCATGGACAAGGGACCTTGTAGCCAAATTTATCTTCCTTTATGGAGGACTTGACTTTGAGGTGCATCATTTCCATTTCCATATTTTACACCTACCTCTCAAAATCATCGTCAACAAAGGAGTTTCCACCATCATTTGCATAAATTTGTTCTTCATAAACATTTTGGTTAGAAAAAAAGTGAGTTATATGCATATTCAGGATGACAGGGCTCATAAAAATGATTTGGAGGAGGACTTTAGAATTATGGGGATGGAGAAATATAGCTATGTTCTTGTAAATTAGAATACCATGAAGGGAAAGAAGTTATGATTGTACAAATTCAAAAAGAGGAAGTGGAACGTTGGAAATAGGAAAAATTAATGAATAGAGGATGAAAGACTGGTCTATGAATGAGAAATGGGTGCATTGAATCAATAAAGTTGCCATATGTGTTGAAAAATGCCTATAAAGGCTATATCTCAAAAAACACATCAAACTTGCTAAGATGAATATGTAAAGTTATTCACTCTTGTCCCACTAGGCGTGCTAAAAATTTTGGTCATTCAAACATGCACCTACATCTTAGACTTGGAAGAGTTGAGCTGTGTGAGACCAAAATGGAACCGTGCCCAAGTTGTGGGACCTTGTGTGCTTGGGACGGATCTCCAGAGAAGGTCGATTCTTCTACCTACCTCTAATGCTAATGTTACTCCTAATGTTGAAAGTAAATCCTAGACTAAACATGCCAAGGGACCAAGGATAGAAAGATGTGCAGAAAGGGGAAATCCTAAGCTAAGGAAGGTGATAGTGCTAGGGAAAGGATATATCTCTCTCCAAGAGAGGAGCAAGAAAAAGAGTGGGTGTGGGAGAAGAGGGTGGATGACATGCACCACGATCAACATGCGGGCATGACCTTCTACCATGCAAAACACATGAACATGGGTACTACAAGTGGGAATATGCACAACATGAAAGAAAACATAAATAGAGAGGTGAGATGCAATGAAAACGAGAAAGGGAAGACAAGAGTTCCAAAAAAAATGATTTTATTCCTTAAGGTATGCACAATCATTTACACTCACGAAAAGAGGTGATAATACATTACAGAGACCATGCCAAGGTCATAGACCCATGGGAAGTTGGCCACCATTTTGGAATAGTGCCGTTACAAAAGAGAGGGATCCTTTTGACAAAGTAGAACTCTGTTATTTATAGAAGAAGAAGGAGAGAAGAGAAGGAGAAAGAGAGGAAAACTTGGAGTCAAATATTTAACCACCAATAGAAAGTGATAAATGTCTACAAATCCACCTGCAAGGCTATCAAATGTGCTTCCCCATGTCTATTTGGCATGTAGAAGAAGGAAGGAGGAAAGATATGATGAAATTTGGTGGTTGAGGTTGATTGGATGTGTGTATTGATGAGATGAGAGATGGTTCCCTATTTTTTGCCTATCGAATCCCATTTAAATTTGAATTTGAATATTCCAACATGTAGCTTGTGTCGTGGATCTCAAGACAAGCCTAGTACACACCGATCAAAGCTCTATAGCGAGAAGATACAACTTTTGGAAGCTTTCAAAGTTCTTTGGGCATGTAAGACACATGGCATGCATGGATTGACCGGAGGAGTCCACCAACTATGCATTTTTTTTATTTTATGCCATGTGTCATGCACCGGTTGGTTGTCTAGATTTGGTGCCCTGTTGGTGCACTTTGATAGGTTGTGTGTTGCATACTCAAGTTTGACAGATGACATGGCACAATGACTGATGTAGAAGAAGGTGTAAGGCATGTAAACAAAAATTAGGCACGTAAAAGGGAAATAGAGGAAAGGCACATGCAAAAGTACGTGCGTAGGAGGAATAGGAGAATAATTGCAGGGGAAAAGTATGGGGAAGGGGTGTGAGCATTCAACTAAGGAAGGGAGTGTAGTGAAAAAGGAAAAGGGGGCACGAAAAGGAGCAGAAGGGAAAAGAGGAAGTGCAAGGTGTGCAAATGCGAAGGCATGCAAGGGACTTAGCCGATGTGGAAGGAAATTCTATAGAGGTGTGCACAAGTTGTTAGTAACATGATAGGAAATGAAGCGGCGTGTAGGAGGAAGGCGTAAAGGGGAAATGGAAGGAGATAGTAAAATGTAGAGAGAAGGGTAAAAAAGAAAGGAAGAAATGCTCGCGGGGTGTGTAGAAGAATTACAACCATGTAAATTGTGCCAAGGGAGAAAGCTTGAGTGCATGTAACCTAAAATGTTAGACATTAGAGTTAGAATGAAAAATATAAGTTATCCAGACAACTAGGAGAGTTATTTGGATAACATATATTATTGGTTTAATTTTTGGTAGCCCATCATAAGACTACACCCTATCACCCACAAGCTAATGGAACTACTGAAGCTTTCAACAAGATTTTGAGCCACACATTGAAAAATATCTATGATGTTGGAAGGAAGGATTGGGATGATAAAGTCTCTACTATTCTTTGGTCTTATAGAAAAACCTACAAGAGACTCAATAAAGCAACACCCTTTCAGTTGGTGTTTGGTGCCGATGATGTTTTACCAATTGAATTTATGTTACCATCCCTATGTAATTCTCGGACATGAGAATTGGATGATGAGAAATCACTTGGAAAATGCATAGAAAAAATAATGTAGTTGGATGAGAGGTGCATCATAGCCCGATGGATCTAGAAAATAGAGAAAGCAAGACAAAAGGCCTGACATGATCAACACATTAAAAATAAGAAGTCAAGGTTGGACAGATGGTACTTTTGTATGATTCCAAGTTTTTGTACCACCATGGAAAGTTCCAAGTGCATTTTTGGGACCATATATCGTGACCTATATACTTGACTCGGGCGCTTTGCGGTCATAAGGTTTAGATGGCACACGCTTTCCTAGTTTCTTATACAAGAGTAGGTTGAAGCCCTACTATAAATAAGTCTTCTTGGTGTTTATAATAAGGTAATATTACCATTTAGCTTAGGTTTCCTTTAAATGAAAATTTCTTTTTATGTGTTTCCTTTCATAATTTATATACTTTTATTTTTAGTCATATGTTGTGTTATGCGTTTGAGTTCCAATAGCCAACTACTTTAGAAGAGGTTTCATGTGCGAGAGGACCACACATAGTCTTAGTGTGGGGTAGAGAGCACAATAAGAGGCATACAACTGGGAGTGATGTTGTTGGTGGCCCAGGAGAGAGAAAAAAAAAGTGTGGTATTCGAGGAATGTGCGTAGTAGAGGTGATAATGGTGGAGATAAAATGGTGTCAAGAAATAGTTTTATGAAATCCACGTAAAAAATGAAGGCACAGAGCAACATGAGGTAAGCGATGGTAGGAATAACTACTTGGTATAAGACACATAGAAAGATGTAATTTGGTGCGAGAGCATGTGTAAGGAGTCTCAGGGTCGATGTAGTTTTATGCGCTAGAAGGTTGAGGAGGTTATGCACTAGTAGGCATGCAAATGAAACATGCTAGAAAGAACATGCGAGAGGAATGCACTGGAAAAATCTAAATTTAATGTAGTAGTATGGTGGTAGGTGGCATGGAAATAAATGTGGTAAAAAGTAGAAAACTATAAATAGGGAGTCGGGGTAAGTTATTTTCACCTTGCGTTTACTTGTGGAAGAGCTCTTGCGAACTAGGGCATCCTTGCGTGAAATTTGTGAAAATCACATGTAAAGTGAAATATTTGAGAACTAGATTGGAACAGAGTACACGGGTGTGTACAGAAGTGGTTTTTTGGAAGGATTTCTATGGGTTTTAACATTATCTTGTGGAAGAAGGGGTTTCTAGGTTAGGGTTTGAGAAACTAGGGCACAAGTTTGAGGAATTTGTGCAGGAGGATTAGAGCCAAGGGATTGAGTAGTAAGAAAGAAAGATACAAGGAAGGATTAACAAGGACCTGACAAGGAAAATGACACCAAGGAAAGGATCAAATGCTCACCCAAGAGGAAGGGAAAGGGAAAGGGAAAACTAGTCACATTGACAAGTTTCAATGAAGAATGGTATGCAGAGATGTAATACCTATATGGGGTATTATTGGGGATGGATTGGGTATCTCATGTGAAAAAAATGATTATAAGTGATTATAACCATAGGAAAAATATAACCAAGAAAGATATGACATTGGAGCTTGTTCACCCTATAGGAGAAAGAACAAAAGATGACAGACCAATGTATGATGACTCGTGAAGAGGACATTGGAGAAGGTTGGGCTTTTATAACTCTATGAGTTTCCATTTTTGGCAAGCTTGAGAGATTATACCATTGGATTATGTCACATGTGCACAAAGATTACTTCGTAGGAAGGAGGATGCACATAACTCCACAGTTGATCTCTAAGTACATTGGACTTATCTACATGGAGAGTCACTAGATGATGACTTGGGTGACAATGAGGCTATCAAGGAAACAACTAAGGCATTTGAGTACAAGAAGGGTGGGTGAGCCTTTGACATTTCCAAGATCAAGGACCCAGTCATGAAGATGTCCACGCACTTGTTCACCAATTTGAATGAACAAGAATGATGGAAACAAGTGAACAAGAGATGGTTGAACATTTACAGGAAGGTTTCAGAGGGGACCATCTACAACATCTCGGCCTTCATTGCAGAGGATATCATTGATGCTACATGAGATGGAGATAAAATTTTGTATGGTAATATTCTTCTTACCATTGTGTTTTTAGAGATTGGAGTGCCTGATGGGCCAAATAACAACATTTGGGAGTACCCTGATGAGAACCCCTCCCTAGCTAAGAGGTTTGAAGCATATACTTGTGAAAGTATGACACCTACATACAAGGAACACTTGGATAAATGGTACAAGTAGATGCATGATGTATTTAGAGCGAGAGAGGAGGATTCTAAGAAACTGTTAGCCTTGGTAATGGATGATGCTGAATTTGGAGTATACCAACATTCGTTGGGTTCACATTGATTGATGGCACCAAGAGCCCATGGTGTAGATTACCTTTTTCCTTCACAACATAGTATTTTTAAAGCATGGTTAACAGGTTTAAGGAGGATAAGAAATTGAGGTTTGATCTAAGTGAAGTAGATCGGGCACCATGCGCTACGCAAGACACTTGTATATCCTTAGAAGTGAGTGTATGTGGAGAAGTATGTCTCTCATGACATACATATGATAAGGCCCGTAACATTACCACTTGTAGGAAAAAAAAGGGTGTACATAAACCTAAGGCCTAAGTTTGAGAAAGTTTTATATGTTGAGGATGATGTATCCATCCCTAAAGACCCTCTAGGAAGAAAGAAGATAGTGATAAAGAAGAGAGATAGGGAGGAAAATAGATAAAGTAGGGCACCGAGTGTGTGTGTGGTTTAGACCATAGGGGAAAAAGAGTTATGTGTGGGCATAAACACTTATACTCATAGAAATAATTCCCAAGTGAAGGAGAAGTCCCCATTAGAGTAGAAATCTCCAATGAAGAAGAAGTAGAGGGTAGTGTAGAGTTTTTACTCAGAGTGTGAAAGGTGATGAGACTGGAGAGGAGGATGAGGGGAGTGAGTTAAAGAAGAACCCCATGTGTAAAATGTACATAAAATAGATGAAGAGTAGAATGAATCTACGGAGGATTCTCAAGAAGGAGACATAAGTAAAGAAGAAGTGGGGACAAAGGTGAAAGAGACCCCACACCTATCTAGTGAATGATTTGAGTACATGGTGGAGAAGGGTGTGGAGGGTATCATCAAGGACTTAGTAGAGCATAATGTGGGAGAAATGGAGAAAGATAAGTATGGAAGCATAACTGGGGAGAAAAGTTTGGCATTCGGTTTCTGAAGGGAGCGGGCACAGTGGCGAGGCTCACCGACATCACAAGGACCCATAATGACTTATGATATTGATCTAAACAAATTCCTACACATATGTTTTAAGAGCATAGTGGATATAGACCACCTCTTTTGTTGGTCATCATTTGATGCATATGGTGCATACATACACATAAGGAAGATGTTATCATGGGATTTTGAGTCCCATGTTGATGATTTAGAATTTGAAGTTAATGCAATTGCATTGTTATACACATCGAACTATGTGAAGGTAAATCATATTTTGGATTCTCAACAATTGTGAGATGAGAAGGGATGTAATGTGCTGAACAAGGTGTTAGTGGAGTTTGAAATAAGGTTATTCGGGAGGAATAATAAGATTAAAGCATTGGAGAAGGAATTGGAGGAAAATAAAAAGGAGATTATAGAGAGGGACAAGGAGATAAAGGGAAAAGAGTCTATAATTGCATAGTTGAGGACTGAGTTGAGAGAAGAGAAGGGGAAGGTATGAAAATCCTATAAGAAAGTGTAAAATATCTCAGACTCCATTATTTTAGTGCGTATGAATTCAGCCCCCCTTGCACGAAGTGCAGAGTCGAGCCTTCCACTTCCTAGATGATTTGACATGCATCATCACGATGGAGAAGAAAAAAATTGCACTTGGAGTCGGTGGAAGAAGTTATGGTGAAAAGAAAGAGAAGAAAAGATTACAAATTGAGGAGACCATAACTCAATACACTAAGATTCTTGCTTCAATGAAAACCATGGCTCATATGGTTAAATTTCTCTATGACAATCATTAAATTTCTCTACACATGAGGTAGATTTGAAGGAGGTTCGGGCCAAGAATAGAGGAAATCAAGTAGAACATGACAAGATCCTTGTGGATATTGAGAATAAATCCAAGGGAATTGAAATATTAAGGACCTCTATTAAGAGTAAATTCAAGGAATTATACCCCTAGGTGACACATAGGATGGACAAGTGATCGAACTTAACAAGAAAATGGATAATATTCTTGATACATTAAAGGTTAAGGGTGAATAGCTGACATTCGATGAGGTCCATGAACTAATAGGGGAATTATTTAAACAAGTGCAAAGTGAGGTGGATTCTTGAAATGAGATTAAAGAATCATTGAATAAAACTTTCCCAATTCTAGTACAACAACAAAAAAACTCTTTTGTTATTTGGCATAAGTTGGATACAAGTCATCTTATTCTTCCATTATTTATTATTTATTAGAGATCATATTGTTTATGTGAACAAACAACATGTTTATTATGGGGTAATGTTGAGCCCAAAAAATGACTAAGTCCCGTAGTATAGGATCAACACGCACAAGACGGTGTAGGAAGAAGGTGCATAAGGAAGAGCGTGCATGGATAACTAGGTTTGCGTGTAGGAGCAAAGAAGAGTTTTGAGACTCACCACAATTTGGGTTATGGTGTTGCAAGGAAAACATGTGAGGATATGGGTAGGCGTGATAATGGATAAGGTTAGAACATGGGAACTTATAACCTAAGGAAGGAATATTTTAGGATATAATCATTTTGTTTAAGAGCTGTAAAGTAGAGTCGAGTTATGGGTTAGCTGGCACTTGAATGTTTATAATACTCGAGTATGGCAGGGTATAAAGACATTTAGCATGCGGTTTGGTCTAGAGTGATGCTGAGGTGGTAAAGAAGATCCCCACTCTATTTAAGAATGCATTTAAATCTAAAGTAGAGGATGGATGGATGAAGATGGGTATGGAGGAGAAGAAGAGGTGTGATGCAAGGCAAGAGATGCAAGAGAGACTTTAGATGCACAAGGGAGAGCATGGCTAGAACTCTTCGAGTAGAGTCATTTGGTAGGGTTAGGATGCTATTTCTTGATGTATTTAGTCTATTATGACCCTTTTTGATGTAATCTAGCTACTGTAAACAATTGTGAATCAATATATGATATGGATTATTCTAAATATCTATGTTCATGGGTCCAAACCCTTATGTTATTCATATTTCTCATGGTTCATATCTGATTCCTCTATATTGTTATAATGATTACGTTCATATTATGGTGCATATGTGCTTGGATCTAGTTTCTTTACCTCTATGCTAGAATGGATGTATGTGTTTGTGTCTATATATTGTTCTTTTATAATGATGAATATTCTTACAAGGATCACATAAAAGAGGGGCTCAACACCTTCGCACACCTTAGGTGAGTGCCCAGTTCAGGATGGGTGATATGCCAATGCACTTGGGAATTAAAAGGTTGGGAAAAGTAACTACAACTTACTTGATAAATGAGACAATATAAAGTAATAATTTTTAAATTATAAAATATCATATTCCAAGACTAGAGACTGCTAAGCTCGATGTTTATGGAATTTCGTATATATTAAAATAAAACACAAGGAAACAAATATTCCAAAATAAGACAAATATTAAAGAGTTTCCTGAATATATTTTTCAAACAAGAACGGAGACTAGCGACCGCTAAGATTCTGGTTGAATCACATACGATACAACTAGGATAGATCACCCGCCGAGATAAGAACCATAATTATATATATATTTCCATATTAATTTATTAGAATCCTACCATAATATTCCAACCCTAGTGACCGTTAATGTCAAAGATTAGTAAATAGCATTTGTGCAACAAAATAAAGACTTGAAATTAGGGTCCGCTAGGATATATGTTTCGTTGCATACACGATAATTAGTAATGACCCGAATGAAAAAATAACTAATCTCCTTTATTATATTTGGATGTTACAATACTACCTTCTAAGACTAGAAAAACTAGGGTGGATGTTTAATTTCTTTCTTTGATGTTTCAAGACAAAAATATTCAAAGACAAGATTAATTTAAATGATTTTCCAGAATACACATATTCCAAAAGAAATTTCTGCATTACGCAACTATCGAGTTTAATATGTTATTCAAAATCTATCACATGATATTCATATCCTAGTGGCCGCTAAGGTCGTAGATTATTCCACTGCGTTGGTGTAACATAATAAAGACTTAAGATTAGCGGCCGCTAGGATAATTCTTGTCTTTCATTCAAGATATTGATTAACGACCTGACTAAAAACTCAAAAATGAACTAAACTCCAACACCAATTGTTTAGCCATGCGGCCTCAAAGTACATGTTATTCAAAGTTTATTACATAATATTCCTAGTGTCCGCTACCGTCAGATATAATTACATAGTGCTACAAGAAAATAAAAAGACTTGAGGTTAGCGGCCACTAGGATATTTGTTGTCTTGCATTTAGGAAAATTTGTAATGACTCGATTGAAAATCTAACTATGCTCCCCATAATTATATTTAAATTTTAAAAGACTATTTTCAATGACTGGCAACCGCTAGGGTGGTTTCTCACTACATTTATTTCATGAATACTCATGATTCCAAACAAAAATTTAAGCCTAGCAATCATTGAGCTCAATAGTATATCTGAAGTCTATCATATGAATTACAAATAAAAATTTAAGCCTAGAGGCCACTGTTTATAATTTTAAGCGTAGCGGCCACTAGGTTCAATATGTTATCCAAATACGCGACAAGACAAAAAATATTTGAAGATAGGATGAATTCAAGGTCTTGGGTTATTGGTGAGTTAGAAGTAGTTTGTAATCATAAACCAAAGTTCCACTCCCATTGATTTCATTGGATGCTTTGAATAAGTGGCCATCGAGACACCTTGAGGTAGGGGTGGAACTTCTCCATATTGACCCAGTGGAATATAGCAGGTGCTTTGAATGCTCCCCATAATTATATCTAAATTTTAAAAGACTATTTTCAATGACTAACAACAAGGGTGGCTACTTAGTACATTTATTTCCTAAATACTCGATTCCAAACAAAAATTTAAGCCTAGCTGCCACTAAGATCAATAGGATATTCAAAGTGTCTTGCATGCATTCCAAATGAAAAATTAATCCTAGCAATCAAGCTGGTTTCGAGTATGTCATTTGAATTAGCATTATTATAACATCACATAAGCTTGAGGTTAGCGGCGCTAGGATATTTATTTTCTTGCATACATGACAATTAGTAATGAATTGATGGATATTCAAATACACGAATAGAAAACAAATATTTGAAGAAAACATGAACGCAAGTTATTTTGCTATTAGTGAGTTACAAATAGTTTGTAATCATCAACCCAAGTTCCATTTCCATTGAGTTCATTATATTCTTTTAATAAGTGGCCATGGGGACACCTTGAGGTGGGGATCAAAATTCTCCATATGGACCGAGCATAACATAGAGGGGTGCTTCAATACGGATTGCTCGGTGGAATTAAAGACCCAAGCCCACCTCCATCTCCCCGCTTAGAGAAAGTGATCCTCCACCACTTGAGTTCATAGCTTTAGTATAATAAAAGCATTTACCATCCAATGTTTACAAATAGTTTGTAATCATCAACCCAAGTTCCAATCCCATTGAGTTCATTGGATGCTTTCAATAAGTGGATAAAGGGACACCTTGAGGTAGGGGTAAAAATTCTCCATATTGACAAAGTGGAGCATGATTGGGTCCTATGAATGCTCCCTATAATTATATCTAAATTTTAAAAGACTATTTTCAATGAATGATGACCGCATGAGGGTGGTTACTCAAGACATTTGTTTCTTGAATACTCATAATTTGAAATGAAAATTTAAGTCTAAATCTACTGCCGAAGCTCAATAGGATATTCAAATTATATTGCATGAATTCCAATAAAAACTTAAACCTACCATCCGTTGTTTTCAATTTTAATCCTAGTGGTCAGTGGCTTCAATATGTCATTTGAATTAGCATTGGTGCAACATCATAGAGGCTTGAGGTTAGTGGCTGCTAGGATAGTTGTTGTCTTACATACAGACAATTAGTAATGACTTCACGTATATTAAAATACATGACTAGAAAAAAAATATTCTAAGAAATGATGAAATCAAGTTCTTGGGCTATTGATGAGTTTATAAGTAGTTCGTAATCATAAACCCAAGTTCCATTTCCATTGAGTTCATTGGATGCTTTCAATAAGTGGCCATAGGGACACCTTGAGGTAGGGGTCAAAATTCTCCAAATGGACCAAGCAGAACATAACAGAGTGCTTCAAATGCAAATCAATCAATAGACATTAGGGAGCTAATCCCACCTCCATGTCCTGATTAGAGAAAGTTCTCCTCCTCCATTCGAGTTCGAGCTCTAATATAATAAAATAATTTACCATCCAAAATTTACAAGTAGTTTGTAATCATTAACCCAAGTTAAATTTTGATTGAGTTCATTAGATGATTTCAATAAGTGGCCAAGGGGACACCTTGAGGTAGGGCTTGAACTTATCCATATGGACTAAGAGGAACATAGTGGGGCACTTTGAATGCTCCCCAAAATTATATTTAAATTTTATAAGAATATTTTCAACGATTGGTGATCATTAGGGTGGTTGCTCAAGACATTTCATTCCTAAATCTCATGATTCCAAATGAAAATTTAATCCTATCAGCCTCTGAGGTCAATAGGATATTTAAAATCTATCACATGAATTCCAAACAAAAATTTAAGACTTCCAACCAATGTATTCAATTTTAATCCTAGCACTGGTGGGTTAAATATGTTATTTGAATTAGCGTTGTTGCAAAATAATAGAGGCTTGAGGTTAGCATCCTCTAGGATAGTTATTGCCTTGGATATAGGATAATTAGTAATGATTTGATGAATATTCAAATACAAGACTAGAAGACCAATATTCAAAGAAAGGATGAACTCAAGTTCTTGGGATATTGGTGAGTTACAAGTAGTTTGTAATCATCAACCCAAGTTCCATTTCCATTGAGTTTATTGGATGCTTTTAATAAGTGTCCATGGGGAAACCTTGAGGTAGGGGTCAAAATTATGCATATGGACCAAGCAAAACATAATGGGGTGCTTCAAATGTGGATCACTCAGTAGACATTAAGGACCCAAGCCCACCTCCATGTCCCGCTTAGAGAAAGTGCTCCTCCACCACTCCAGTTCATAGCTCTGGTATAATAAAAGCATTTACCATCCAAAATTTACAAGTAGTTTATAATCATCAACCCAAGTTCCATTCCCATTGAGTTCATTGGATGCTTTCAATAAGTGGCCATGGGGACACCTTGAGGTAGGGGTCAAAATTCTCCATATGGACCAAGCAGAACATAGCGGGGCACTTTGAATGCTCCCCGTAATTATATTTAAATTTTAAAAGACTATTTTCAATGATTGAAAAATGCTATGGTGGTTGGTCACTACATTTCTTTCCTAAATACTCATGATTCCAAATGAAAATTTAATCCTAGTGGTTGCTGAGATCAATAGGATATTCAAATTCTATCGCATATATTCCAAAAAAAATTAAGCCTGCCATCCACTATGTTCAATTTTAATCCTAGCGTCTATTGGGTTCAATATGTTATTCGAATTAGCATTGTTGCAACATCACAAAGGATTGAGGTTAGCGGCCACTAGGATAGTTATTGTCTTGCATACATGACAATTAGTAATGACTTGATGGATATTCAAATACATAAATAGAAAAAAATATTCGAAGACAGGATGAACTCAAGTTATTGGGCTATTGGTGAGTTACAAGTAGTTTGTAATTATCACCCCAAGTTCCATTTGCATTGAGTTCATTAGATGCTTTCAATAAGTTGCCATGGGGACACCTTACGGTAGGGGTTGAACTTCTCCATATGGACCAAGCAGAACATAGCGGGCACTTCAAATATGGATCACTCAGTTGACAATAAGGACCCAAGCACACCTCCATGTCCTGCTTAGAGAAAGTGTTTCTCCACCACTCAAGTTCATAGCTCTGTTATAATAAAAGTTTTACCATCCAAAATTTACAAGTATTTTTAATTATCAACCCAAGATCCATTCCCATTAAGCTCATTAGATGCTTTAAATAAATGGCAATGGGGACACCTTGAGTTAGGGGTAAAAATTATCCATATGGACCAAGTGGAACATAATGGGGTTCTTTGAATTCTCCCTATAATTATATTTAAATTTTAAAAGTCTATTTTTCAATGACTAGTAACCGCTAGGGTGGTTTCTTAGTACATTTATTTCCATAATACTCATGATTCCAAATAAAAATTTAAGCCTAGTGGCCACTGAGCTCAATAGGATATTTGAAGTCTATCACATGAATTCTAAATGAAAATTTAAGCCTACTAACCGTTGTGTTCAATTTTAATCCTATCACGGCCGTTGGGTTCAATATGTTATTCGAATTAGCATTGTTGTAACATCACAGAGGATTGAGGTTAATGACCACTAGGACAATTGTTGTCTTGCATGAAATGAAATTAGTAATGACTTGACAGATATTCAAACACATGTTTGGACAAAAAATATTCAAAGACAAGATGATATCAAGATCTTGTGCTATTGGTGAGTTACAAGTAGTTTGTAATCATCAACCCAAGTTCTATTTGCATTGAATTCATTGGATATTTTCAATAAGTTGACATGGGGACACCTTGAGGTAGGGGTCAAACTTATCCATATGGACCAAGTGGAACATAATAGGGCACTTTGAATGTGGATTGATCAAAGGTGGAAACTAAGGACCCAAGCCCACCTCCATGTCCCTTTTAGAGAAAGTTCTCCTCCACCACTACAGTTCATATTTCTGGTATAATTAAAGTGTTTACCATAAAAAAAATTCCACCCCTCTCACTTTTTGAGAACTTAAATTTGACAAAGCATCGAAAGGAAACCCATGCCTATTAGGAGCGAGGTGTTTAATTATAGTTGTGGATGGTATTTTACTAATATCCGAGTCCTTTCCTTTAAAGGACTAAATTTTAATGATGTAGAGCCTTAAGATTTGTTGGAAGGTTTCAAACTTGTGGTTATAATTTTCTATGAAGCTTTGGAAATTGAAGGAAATTTTTAGGTTGTAATATTATTTTTTTATTATTGGTAAATAGTTTTTTGAAAGGGACTATACCCTTGTACAGAAAGGCTCAAAAGCCAGGATAGAATCATGAAAGCCCAACAACAAAAAATAGTCTGCTTAGAAAAGTACCAACACCCAACATCAATCCAACAAAAAAATAGCTGAAGAACAACAACCAGTCTGCAACAACACCGCAGCACCATGGCAGATCCAAAACTACTGTTCGGCAATGGCAAGGAATAATGTAGAACAAACGAATAACAAAAGAGAAACAAATCATTGAGGTAGATAAGTGGCATTCTTTAAAATAAACTTTTTTCTTTTACGGACCGTTACCCAACCTGATGATGCCTCCACGAATGGAGGGTTAGATAAAGGAGTATTTTCCTTAGTTGTAATAATTCCAACTGAAACAACATCATTGTTTTCTTGAGATAAATTTATTTTATTTTCCTTGTTGTCAACAACTAAATGAGATAAATTTGTTGCATTTTCCTTGATTCTAGGTCCTCTTTTGCACCGAAAACCAAGTGTTCTGGGAGGACATATTTCTACCAGCTACGTTTCTCATGTTGGTGCTTTACCATCCCATAATTAGTAGAGGTGTGACCTAAACAGAAACATCTTCTACATCAAAATGGAAGACCTTCGTAATCTAAAGGTTGTGACCAAGTTCTATTTTGCACTCTAAGATCAATGGTTGTAGGAAGGTTTTTAGCCATGTCTAGTTCCACCAAGATCCGAGTGTAGGTAGTATGGGTGTAATCAGAGGTTTGAGAATCTATAAAAAGTGTAGTTCCCAAGGTGTTTCTAATAGATTTTAGACATTCACCACTCCATAATTGGAGGGGTAAATGAGGTAATCGGATCCAAACAGGTTTGCACGAAAAATATTCAGTGAGCGGGTTAAAAGAGGGGAACCAAGATTTAATGACCAAGTGCTTAGATTGGCAAACCTAAAGCTTGGAAGAAATGGAGTTTTTATCAACTATTGAAGAAAAAGTTATAATGAAGATACCTTTAGCACATGGGTATAAGTCTAACCTCCCAACGATCAATGGAGTCCAGTGCTTGGAGATCCATGTGTGTAGATCAGGAAGGCTCGGCCAAAGTCCTCCGAATCTATAGATCAGAGCATGTTCCTTATAGTATTTTTCAGTTGAAATGACCTCCTCCCCAAATGTTATGCATGGGGTACTATTTGCAGGATTCATAGGAGAATCCTTGCCCCTTAATGCATCTTTGAATGAGGTTACAATGGGGCCATGAATAGATGTGCCTTGGCCAGTCCCAGCCAAGAACATGGTGAACTCCCAGTACAGATGCCCCACCTCCACCAGAGGGATCCTGACCGGTGAATGTGCCGCCGTCCTCAGAAGAAGTAATATTGGAGCCTTCGCGGGTATTGAAAGCAAGATTGATCTAGGACAGGGCCGAGTCCTCATCCCCAAAGCCTTGCCACCTCCAACTGCAGGTTGTCTCATTGCATCCTGATGTACATCATTGGATCGTGCTTGGAGGTACCCGCCGCCACCATGGAAATGGATAGAATCCATGCCCCATTTAGGGTTCATGTAGGGATGGTTAGGGCTCATGGATTTCTGAGAAGAATGGGCACGTGTTGCGACCATTGAGGAAAATTTTAATTCACCACATGTTCAAAAGGGAAAAGATTTGTCCTAGAAGTTAGATTATTATTTCACCAACATTTTTCATTCATTGATAAAAATCCCTAAGCGGGTTTTGAACCATAATTATAGAGAAGAAAATTGATCACCGATTTCTTTTCCAACCAATTCATCATTAAGAGAGATGGCTTGATCAAATTGGTGCGAGCTAACATGTGGGAAGATATCCGAGAGATCATATCTCAAGAAGGGGAAGTGAGGTGTTATTAATTTTTGGTGTCCTGGCTTCCTTTTCATTCTTCCATTTGCTTGTGGTGGTTGGTGGTGGTGTGGAGTTCGATAGACGAGTATGGAGTTCCCTCTATTGCCTTTCCCTTTCTTACAAGGTGCGAAGCCTAAGATGGCATTTTTGGGAGTGTTTCTCAGGCTCGTATTAGGATTATCTTCGAGGATAGCATTAGGTTCTATCTGTGAGGAAATGAGTATTATGAGGAGGAATATTTGAGAAATTCTCGCGAGATGGAGTTGATTCAAATTTTCCTCTTGGTTCATGTTTAGACTTTTTCTGTTAGGAAGAATATTGATGAGGTGAGAGATATTTCCCTCCACTTCATTAATCCCCAATACTAGGTCAACTTGGTTGAAGTGTTGGAGGAATTTGGGAGGGGTTAGCTACTACTTGACATTATTCATGAGGGTTGACCACTGGACAAAGTGAGGAGGGTGATAACCAAGCTCCCTTTGAGGAACATTGTTTTGATACAATTTGCATCAGATGTTCATGTTGCTTGTTCTGAGGGGCTTGGTGAAGGTATATGGCTGGAGAAGTTAGATTTTCCTCATATTTTTTATCCTATTTTCCTATACTCTACTGGTGTGGCTGGTCTCCAAAGGAAATTGGGATTTACATACAACTTGTTGTTGTGCACTTCTTGCGCTGGTTTCTCAGTGGGTGGGAGGATGTCTTTGTGGCTAAGAAAATTTTCCTCCGAGGTGTAATTTATGGTTCCTGTCCGTGTTTTTAAGTGGTTGGGTTTTTTGTTTGTTGTCGATGTTAGGTTTGATCAACTTGCAACTTAATTAAATTTTGTGGTTTTGTTTTACTGGGTTATGTGGTTTATTGATTATCTTTCACATTTGTAATTTGGTGGGATCCTATCAATCCCCAGGTTCTAAGCTCCTATCAAAAGTGTTAAATCATCTAAAAAAATTCAAAGATAGGATAAATATTAATGATTTTATAGATTACACATAGCCCCTAAGATCAAAGCTTATTATACTCCCTTCGTGTAACATAAAAATTTAACGAATTTTGTGATTACACATATTCCAAAAATAAATTTTCAGCCTAACAGCCGCTGAGTTCAATATTTTATTCAAATTCCACCACATGATATTCAAAGGATAATAGGCACTAAGGTCATAGATTATTTCATGGCATTGGTGTAACATAACACAATCTTGAGATTAGTGGCTGCTAGGATAATTCTTCTCTTGCATTAAGGCCCCTCTAACCTAAAGCTATAAAGATTGTTTTTTTACATTGATGGAAAGATATCCTAGAATATATAGATACTAGCATCTGCTAGTCTTCACTTATACCAACAAATTGACAACTTGAAACAAACCAAATTTAATAGCGAGTAATTGTTTAAATTACTTAGTGCAATGCACAACATAAAATTCTACTAATGATTTCTTGTTTTTATAATTAAAGGAGGGTTGAAGGGTCCTCTTCCCTTTGCATTATAGATACAATGAGATGATCAGTCTAAAAAACTGAATGATACAACAATAATTTGGTGAAAAAATGTAAGGGACAATGCTAAGAAAAGAAGTTGTTGGGAATACAAAAAATCCCAGACCAATAAGCCGAGAGTATTATTCAATAACAATGGAAATGGAAATGCTATTAAAAACCCCAAAAATATACAACCTAATGGATTTTAGAAGCACTAATTTATCTAAAACACATGACAATTCCTAACCTCTACCTTAACGGACCTGAAAATGGTTTCCGTTGGTGGTTCTACAAAAAGATACTCTTTTCCAGCAACAACTTGACTCTTTAACCAATCGTACACCTCAAAAAAAATTTGGCAAAGAAAATCACAACGTTATGGTTTTTATTATAGCGGAGAAGACATAGAATCTAAGTTAGACAAGTGGGGAGACCCGCCACCCACCGCCGATGTGTCGCCCCATTTTTCCACTTCAAATAAGAAACTATTTAGGACATTAAACCATTTGAAAAACTCTACAAAAATGTCTACATGCACCAAACCTTCCTATTTATAATGAGCATGAAAGAAAGTGCCATGACACACTCAAGGTTTTGTCCATTTCCGCTTCCATGCCAACCTTATAAGCTAGCTTGATCTAGTGACGACCCATCTCCAAATCCCAATCCTTTGTTGGATGTATGATAAGAAGATGACAAATGAACATCGAAGAAACTTCCACATTTACCCTTGGACATCCCTCTAGAGAAAGATAATCATCTCCAATAAATCCCTCAATTACAACCAGGTCTTGCTTTGATTCAATTCAAAAATGTATTTTAAATGACGACGCAAAATTTTGGTATAAATTTCATTTCACTCACAACCATGGAAAATTGCATGAAAGGAAACATTGGTCTAGCCATGATAGAATAAATGAAATATCATGAAAAAAACTTGAAAGGTGTGAAAATAAGGGGGAGCGATAAGATAAATATATGGAGTGAATATGCCATCGCATGCTTGAAATTAATACAAGATGGGTAGTGGATTTAATATGAAAATTTATTGGAAAAGGTTATGAGTCCATCCAATCAACATATTTAATGCAAATATTATCACAAAATCTTCCTATTTAGTATCTATCTTAATAGATAAGATTTAAGGTTCAATATGGAGTTAATGAGAGCATATAACAAGAATTTTAAGAACAAAAGGTTGATTTTCCCAAACAAGTTATGATTTTTGATGATGACGTTAGCAATAATATGGGAGTCACCTCCAATAATTAATTCATTACTATTCAATTCATTAGCGGGACAAATAACATTCCAACGCTTAAACTTGCTCATTTATACATTCAAGATTTTACTAAATTTTTAGTCATTAGTCACCCATTATTTTTTCATAGATACTTATATACTATGATCTACTTTTGCTAGGGGAAAGGAGCCAATGACCATGAGTAGGTATGTGAAATTTAGTACCATTAGTTGTTTGAATCCAGGTTAAAAATTAAATAAAAACTAGCCAATAAAGCAAGTCACATCAAGTCTCATCAATAAATTATCCAATGAAATGGTGACACATAGACAACTCATAAAAGGTGATTTTAATCTCAAGTAATGGGTTTCCTTAAATTTATTTGTATTCAAAATTAATTATTTTAAATCCCTTAAATATATGCTCTCCACATAATTTAATTGTGTAAAAAAATGTGCATATTAAAAAAAAACATGATCTATTAATGGTTTTTTAATTTTTTTTTCATGATTGTTAATTGACTCTAGCAACCTCTTACATTAGGATTCACGATAATTGGCTCATTTCCTCTACTATGATCTAATACTACCTAACTATGTTTCTATCCTTATTACCAACCTTATCTCGATGACGATTACCTTTTATTAACTAAAAACGCTTACCATTTGCAAAGCATTTTTGTTTATATAAAAATATATGGATTACATTTTATGCACAAAATATGAAATGAGAACTACATAAGGCATAAAACTTCTTAAAGGTACGTATTCAAGGAATTGGCTTTTCCAGGATAGTTTAGATAATATAAATAATTGCGTAAATAATGAAAAATAAATATGTTGAGATTATTTTTTAGATTGTTAAAATTGATTCCCGATATTGTAGAGGCCAAATGACACTAGCCTTCTCATCAAAAATAGTTGGTAAACATATAAAACAAACATTAATCTTTATGGCCTTTGATCCTTTATTCCCGAGCAAGTTTAATGTACATATTTGCCCTCGATGTTTAGTAAATTGTTACGAACTATTTTGTTTAATGGGTAATTTTTGAAGATATGCAAGGCCAAAATGAATAGGATACGTCTTGATTAAAATATGTACTTCTATTATTATTCTTTAATGCTTATATTTTTTGATAATGTAGAAAATGAATTTTTCATTGATGTGGCTTAGTGGTTGCTAAAAATTTCATTGATACCTTAGCATTTGCAAAGATTTTTCCTTTCTTTAATGTTCCAAGAGAAGAGAAGACAACTAATATTCAAAGACAAGAAAGATATTTACTACTTTCCGAATACACGTAATTAAAAATATTTACCACTTTTCTAAATACACGTAATTAATACAAGAATATTTGAATTCTATTACATGTTATTCCTAGCCTAACATACTATCTTGATGTTGGTGGCCACTATGATATTTGTTGTCTTTTATACGGGACAAGTAGTAATGAGTCCACTCAAAACTAAGTATGCTCCATTATTGTATTTAAATTTTACAAGACTAGCGACCGCTAGGGTGGATGCTTACTACATTTCTTTGATTTTACACGAAAAGAGAAGAAAACAAATACTCCAAGACAAGAATTTTTTAAAGACTTTTTCTCGAATATACGTGATTTAAAACGTAGATTAAAGAGAATACAATACAGTTGGTAAAATATGTAATCTTAAGCCTAACGACCGTCGTAGATTAACCATTGTAAGGATCATAACACTTGCTAGGGTTTTCCATGATTTGTTAGTTATTGGATCACTAATTTTAAAATAAGAAAATATTAAGGATTGATACCTTGGGAAACCATTACTTTCGATTACTAATTGAACCTAACAACTTCTAGAAATTTATTTTATACTAGTCAATTTCAATTATGTGATATACACGATAGATCTTATGAGAACTATAAAATTCACCTAATTACAACACCCAAGCACATCACGACATGTATTATTTGTTATTATTAAATATTCAATTCTCAACCCTTATCACCCATATTGGATTCTAGGTTTTCACAATGATGTAGTGTAACTCAAATATGTTTTTTACAATGATGGGAATATATAAATGCTAGCGGATACTAGTATTCACTTCTAGCAAAAAATTCACTACTTGAAACAAACCAAATTTAATAGTGATTAATTGTTTAAATTGCTTAGTGCAACACATAATTTTTTTATTAATGATTTCTTGTTTTTTTATAACTAAAAGAGGGTTAGAGTATGCCTAGCGAATGCTATGCTATAAATATTTATTCCTACTAAATTTTACTCTATCAAATAATGACATCAAGATATCTGCGTCTCATTGCTATTGCACTATTGAGAAATAATATTTGTCCTTTCTAATTACTTACAAATTATTAATTTGTTTAATTCCTTTTTTTAGGTAATATGTCTTCCATTGGCCACACTCCATTCATGAAAATTCCTTTGATTGAAGGAGTAGAGGATTGGAAAAAGAGATACGATGACTGGTTTGTAGAAATGCATTCCCTAGAAAATTACCACAGTGATATGTGGTTATTTTTTATTGATGAGGATGTTGTCAATGAAGTTGGTATGGTACTAAATTCAAAAGTTATTAATGAGAAAACATTGCGTATTTAACTTGAATGCATTGATGTCATATTGAATAACTGCCTTATCCTTGATATGGCATTGGAAGTTTCATTGTTCAATAAAATGGAAATGAAGGATCCTAGAGAAAGTAAGGCTTGCTCTTATCTTAAATATGGTTGGAATTTGGGGAATTTCATACAGTCATAAAAAATAGGCTATGGAAATTCCCTTTAATTTCATAATAACATGAATTTGGTATTCAATACATTGTATAGAACGAGGAAACCTCTTCTATTTGTCATTATTTGAATAGAAAATAAATTATTTCTCCAAAGAAACATGCAAAGCTATTTATAACACTGAGGAGATATTATTTTTTAAATTAGAGATAGATCTATCTAAGTCAAAGTTGCAAGGGCTTAAAAATAATAACAAATCGGCTATGTTGTTGAAGAAAGTGACCAATATATTTGAGAAAACAGAAACTTCAAATGCTAAACAATTAAAATTGTTTTTGTTCAATGGTGATGCTTTTCCAATTGAAGTTTCTAGGTGCCATTTGGCACCTCAAGAATATAAATTACGTCATGTACATGATGAGAATGTTGACCTTATTTTCTATTCAATGTTGATTAATTTTATTCCTACACCGAGGGATGCACTTCTTCTTCCCTCTTTACCTTCTACAAAGGAACTTGTGCAACTCGACAATCCAGATGACCTGAAAAGGGATGAAGTGTAGTTATACATTCTTGATGGACAACATACCATTTTTGCCAAAAAAATTCAGTTTAGAAAGGATCACATTATGTCTTTACATGCTCCTTGTGGAGTCATTGTTCCAATTTTCTAGCAACAAAATGATGTAAAAAAATTGGATTGATACAAATTTTATTGATGTACTCTGCAAGGATCGAATTATTTGGAGATCCATAGGATGTCCTTGAAGGCCCGTGGGAAAATCAAAGTTAGATTATTTTAAGGTAATGACACTTAATTTTGATGCATTTTCTCTTAAACTTTAATTTTATAATATGCAAAAAGTAAATATACTATTTCATCTTTCAATGTAGTGTTTCAAGATGTAATGTCTTGCTATTTTAAAAGTGTCTAAGGTTGAGAGCCTTTATGAAAAAATGACAGCTTCTATTTTTACCGAGGACATATGGACAACATTGACAACAATAATTCAGTTATTTAAATAAGGTAGGATGACTTGTTCTCCTTGTAAGGATAACTAGCCTAACTTTCAACCGAATTCATTAGCAAGGTCCATGAAAAATTAGTTCAGCCTACAAGAGCAATGACTAATGAGGAGATATCAATTCTACTAGATAATGTGCAAGTAGGGGGAGTATGGATAGTTCTATCTATTGAAGTAGGCATCCTAATGGAGACTTTAGATACTTACTTGCAAAGAGTAAAATCTGACAGAAGGATGAGAGAAAAATTTGTAAAATATATGAAAAGTAAATATCTATGTAATCGTGTATTGGTAGAATGCACTGAAAAAAATATTGTTGAAAAATATGGTGTGCATGAATCTCACTACTACCAGTTGTGTGTACTCTTGGGAGAAGAAACTAAAGGAAAAAGAAAAATTTATTATGGAGGAAGTGAAAATTTGGCAAAAATAAAATTTGATGCTGAAGTGGTAGAGGTTCTCCCATGGAAACTCAAGCAATTATGACAACTATGTGATTGCAAAAGAATAAAATATTCCACCAAGGATGGAAGAAAATGAAGAATTTACCTTTCAATGTGCATATCCCTTCCGGCTATAGTCAACAATATGTTGTATTTCGTCAACTAATTCATTCAATGTAGAATTTTTGATTGTAGATTTTTACAATTTATCTAGTGTACTCACTTCCGATGCAATAATGGACCTTCTTAGAGTTGTTGGATCTAGTTTATTAAATTATGTAATTATTGTGATCTTACTGATTGCCTCTTCAAAAATTTTAAGAGAGACAATAAAAATACATGTCAAAAGTCAAAGACAAGTGGGAATCAGTTGTGGAAAGTTTTTATATATTTTATAACAACAATGGAAAATTTAAGAGCTTGTGTGTTATGTACACAATAATTTATGTGCACAATTATGATGTTGATGATGGGGATATAAGAAATCACCATGGATTAGAAGGATCAACTTCCACAACAAATTGTGACTACAAGAGAAATTGGCCTACAAGGAAAGACATGTCCTTTTCTTTATGAGAGATCTTATGGGTTTTGGTCTCATATGTTCACTCAACTCACTTCCGATAATTCTCTGGTTATAGTGCTTTATGGAGGTAGTTTTGCAGTGCATGCTTTGGTTGACTCAGTCTATTTATGGTTTTTATTGTGGAATAACAAGATCAAGAATTTTTTTACAAGATTACTATTGTCATTTGAAAAAATAAAGTTGATTAAGACCACTTTAAACAATTCTATTAGTTTAATGCATTTGAACTGATATATACAATATTTATGCAGAAAACCAAACAATAGAGGAAGACACCATCTCTTCCTCTCCACATACAAATAGAGGAGACAATGTTGATCTTAGTATTCTGTAACCAATTCAACTTGTTGCCCTAGATGTCATTGATCATCCATATAATGAATATATAAAAGGTGAGTGGGAAATATTCGTTTTATAAATTTATCACCATGAGATGTTTTTGATTGTCATTGTTTACAAATTTTTAATAAAAATTTCAATTTTTTTCAGATTTGATGTGAAATGGGAGGTCATTTTCATGTCATGCATGAACTCACAGATAGAAAATGGTATGATAGTCATATACAATTATAAAGAAAACCATTTATAAGACCCTCATAATTGAAGGAACCTATAGTGAAGTAGTTTATTTGTAATATGTATTACCCTAACGGTCACTAACATACATCTTTTAATTAGATTTATTTTGAATTGAGTAAATTTTTGGTTTATTGGTTAATATTAAAGTGTATACAATTAAAAAATTATCAGATAGTTGGGTATTAGCGGTCGCTAAGCCCATCATAGAATGTCAATCTAAACATAGTCCAAGAATTAATGGCTTACGCCTACTAGTTGCTAATATACAACTACATCTATGCAATATTGTATAAAAGTGAGTTGTTTCACATATTTTTTTACATCAAATTAAAATTTATTCTAAATTGATTACTATTTTTTAAAATAGAATGAGCATCATAAGAACATGTAGAGGGGGAGTGTGAGGGAATCCAAGATGGAGTATCAATCAGTAAGTGTTGACATATTGAAATTTTGATTATTTGAATCGGTTAATATCAAATTGTGGAAAATTTAGAAAAATTATTTCATGCAGTTGGCCAAAAGGATTATTTACTTATTTTAGATTTGGAGGGTTTTCTCTATGAGAAAAAATAATCCTACAAAGAGTTGAAAATCAAGTTTGATAAGGAAACTCTCAACTTGTAAGGTGGGTCAAGGAATTTTTAAATATACTGACAACAAGATGTGAAGTAGGATTTTGGTCTATTTATTTCTCTTACGCCAAAGTTAAAAAGGTGATTAATGATTTGAAAAAAATAGCGTTTGAATTCAAACAATTTATTATTTTGGGTAAAGAACATCGATGTGTAGAAGACAAAATTACAGAAAAAGATCTCCAAAATATTTGGAGTAAATATGGTATTGTTTTCAGCCTTAGAAACACATTGTGTCTTACAATGGGCCCAAAGGGAAACCCTCCGTAAAAATTTCATGGTAGGGAAGAAATCGAAAGAAGAATTTTTTTCATAGATAAGTGGTTAGTAACTAATTTATATAGAAACATAACATAGACACTTTGTCGGGTTTGAGTGTTGCAGAGGGCATCCAAAATTTTCAGCAAACAGAAAATATATAACTATTAATTATTTCAAAATGTTATTTACAATGATATTCATTTGTACAATCATATGGTCACTCTTTATTTTATATGTTGAGATTACAAATTTAAAAGTAGGTAGCATTTATATCTTCACTGTGATTGATATGATATTATAGTTTTATTAGTTGTTTTTGAGTTGTGATTAAATACTTTGATGCCATGTTTTTAATCAATTTTGGAAGCTTAAATTAATTATGATTTGTTTTATAGATCCTATTAGGAAGCCTCATAAATTACTAGTTTTGGGAGTTTAAGGCTTCCTATTTGGAATTTCTGGTATTGGCAACAAAATACCTTGTAATATGGTTCCGTGTTTTAGATCCATAAATATTGAATACTTTGAATAAGAGTTTGGTGCTGACTTGATAAGTATTGCATCAAATTATTTTGACACTACCTTATGGTCTTCATTTATGGATTCAACAATGGTGAAATACATGTTCATCAAAAAATTTAGATGGCTATGAGAAACCCACTTCAGGTTCATTTGGGGATGCCAATAATGTAAGTTTAAAAAAATACAAGCCGGTAGATAGTAGAAATTTAAGGTAGTGTTTATTGTTGGTATCCAATTTTTTTCTCTCTTTCAAGTCGAGAAGAAACACAGATTGGACGTGGATCTTAGAGACAGAGATAGATCATAGTGTGTGCCATTTTGTAGCCGGGATGAGATCTAACGCCCTTCATTACTCGGTTTATGGAGAGATGAATAACACCTTTAAGAGGATTTGACCATTCCTCACTAATTTAGGTCATGCCTCTTTGACCAGGGTGAGAGGACCCTTATCAGTAGCCTCTCGTTTGATGAAGGAGATGGATATATCCTTCCTTTGCATAAATTATATAAAAAGAACCTTTGGAAAATACGGTCAATACTCCATGATTTAACTCTTAAGAGTTGTCACTTCTAAACAATGGAGATACTTTCAACACAAGGCTAAGGTTACTGAAGACATTAAGAAATCTTGATTTTTCTACATATTTTTGCAAGTAGATTTTGTTCCTTTGTTGATACACAGGGAAAACAGGGGTAATTTAAGATGGATTCATGGTTTTGAATGATTTTGGTGGGAGATGAAGTAGGATAAAGTTGATTATACCAGATCTTCAAAGGGACTTCACAACAATGAACAACTCAACAACAGAATACTTCAGAATAGTTAAGACATTCCTTCAACCAGAAGGTGTGCTTCAATGGAGGCCCAAATCAACACGTTTTCACATAATCTTTGAGACTCTAACACGAAGGCTTGAATTGAAAGAATCAATTAAACACCAAAGTCTCTGATCAATCACACCTAAGGTACAATCAAGACTTACAAACAATCTTTATCAACAAATGACAGTGAATTGATTTTAAATTTGTTTATCTCATCCAAGATGAAGGCTCTTCTTGAAATGAAATTGCAAATACCATTAAATTGTCATAGGGATGAGATCCTATGTGATTTCACAAATATTTCAATGTAATATTGCAATAGGAACGAAAGAAACTATTTGTAGACATTTTGAAACAAAGAAGACACAAATTTCTAGAGATTAGACACAAATTAATTTCAAAATTGCTTAAATTCATCAACAGGGAAAGCTTCCAGAGAAATCTCAATGCTTGTCAATGGCTATACATTTGTAACCAACTTGACATGATATAAAATCTAACACAAATGAAATTAACCAAGTATCTTAGACGGGTTTCTCATAATAAGGATTTCTCAAATTTTCTCTTAGGAATTAAAATTCCAACCATTTTCAAGAGTATTCTCATTACATTTATATATTTTTATCACTCAATTTTCCCCCCAAAAGAGAAGAATATTCAAGGGACCTTTGCTTGTTAACAATTTGTTTTAGAAAGCGACATTTAAAAATTTAGATCCGAAAACTCCCAGGTGGAACAATTGGGAACTAACGTTTCTTGGGCCCTCAATTAATGACTAGGATGCCATGCCACAAATTTTTGGGAGTCCTAATCATTATGATTATTTCATGTAGGAAATCCCCTTTTAATCATTTTTTGGAGACTCGCAAAGCTGGATATGATAGGTAATCTTTTTCTCTCTCGTGGCAACACCTTTTTCATCTTTTGCACCTGCACTTTCATCATTTCATCCCTTTTCCCTCTTTTTCCTCTGCAATTCTACCCCACATCCATTTCCTCTAGTAATTCCCATTTTTATGAGTTCCTGAGCAATTCCCACTTCAAAATATTGACCTTAACAATCCTTGGACTCATAATTTAAGTTTCAAATCCATTCAATGGCACCTTACAAATAGAGACGACAAGGAATTTCATCAAAGAACGATGAAAAATAGTGCGTATTCACATCTCCAGGAGTCTTGGAGAAAAATGGTGGAAAAATAGGTGAAATGCACAAACCATTGATTCTACCCCTTTTCCACTTTATATCACAATCGTCCACGTGTTTCCTAGGTGCAACTGCAAAGGAGAAGCACAGAGGAAAGTCCCAAACAAGCGCAAGCCTTGCACATACCTAAAAAGGTTTTAAAACCACAAGCAAGGATCACGAGGGACAACATGTACATCAACAGACATGCGAATGGAAGTGTGAAGAGATCTAGGGAGGAGCGAGCATAAACCAAATGTGCATACAAAGATTCGACAAATGGGTAGAACCTGGTTAAGCCATAAAAATCTCCTCTATCTCATAGATCAAATGGGGTGTACATATAGGAGGTGTTGAGTAACCCTCTTTGCTACAATAATGACAACTCAAGTGGAGAGGGGGAGTTACATTCCTAGAATAGAAGTGTAACTCCCAATGACGCATATGACGCACTGACACACTAATGCATAAGAGAATCTCATAATGACCCCTAAATGACACGTGGACCTATGATCTCACCTAAGTGAGATGACTCACCTAATGATGTGGAAAATACACACACAAACACCCCCCGTCATAGTAAATTAGGATGAGGTGGCAAGTCAGAAATGAGAAATGGGTCCCGACACAAAGCCTGATGAGGTACCCATGTACAAGAAAGAAGATCCTAAGCAAGTGAAGGAAAACCCAATGGGAAAAACATCCACCATAAGAGAAAAACACACTCTCTAATCTATGAAAGATTCCAAATATGGGTCCTGACCATAGATGAGCCTAAAAGGGTACCCATGTATAAAGAGGAAATCTCTCGAAAAGAAGAAGAAGAGAGAAGAAGAGGGAGATGAGAGGAATGCAGAAGATGCCATGGATGGATCTGAACTCTGCAACTCTAGGAGGTCTCCCAGAAGAATGTCGATCATGAGATCCTCTACCTCTAGACTGAAGAAGAGCCACCCACAACAAACTGTGTACCTACCCTTAGGAAGGACAGAAATGACATGTTGGAATTCCGCCCACTCCACAAAGGAAATTGAAGGTAGCAACACGAAGAACTCTGAGTCTGGTGCACGAAAGTGTGACATAGGTCTAGCAAGTGAGTGCCAAGGAACCGAAGGTAATGCCACATGTGTATAACTGTCAGAGTGAAGAGGAAAACCCGCAGAAAGGATGTCTAAGTGATGTGAAGGGAATAAAACATCCTCCATAACGAAAAGGGATCCACAGCTGAGGGTGGATCAATGAAGGTCTCTGGAAATGTGGAAGTGACATGATTCCCAAAAGGGGCACTCCCAACAACAGAGATGATGAAATCCTCTGAAACACCTGTAGATGGATGAAGGACCTGTAGAGCATCACAAGTGGACTCTGTGAAAAGATGACAAAGGTCAGGTAGATACTCATCCCAATGAGGGGGCTCAACAAACAGAAGAGCGATGTCAGATAGGTATGAGTCATCCAATGAAGGTAGAGGAGTGGAAGGGGCCTCACACACTAGAAGTGGAAAGGAGGTGGGTGTGATAAAATTATGAGGCTAAGTAGAAGACTACTCGATATCTGATGAGATGTGGGGGGTGAAAACAATGTCTGGAATAATGAGAGAAAGAGGAGAAGAGTCCTCTATAATACTCTCGACATTAGAATAGGGTGAAAAATCCTCATCATCAGAAGTAGAATCAAGTGAGTCTATGTTAGTGGAATGGCCATCACATGAAGAAATGGAGGAGACAACTAAATCAATAGTAGCAACAATGGCGACAGTATGTGAAGGGTCTCCATAGAAGGACTGAAGAATGCTCCAAACACGGTGAGGTGGATCTGAGTCTGCCACGTGAAACCAGAGAGAACGAGAGACATGCATCATCATGTGACCAAAGACATGGTCACAAGTGTCAAGGAAGTCCTCCAGATGATGATGATCAATCGGGTGTAGGAACTGCCCAAGCAAGAAGGGTAAAAGACCCTCGTGGGTGAAGTAGCATTTCATGGAAGCACGCCAAGCTGAATAGTTCCCTCTCCCAGTGAGAAGTGGCAGAGGTCAGTAAAGAAATCCTATGATGCTCAAGTTTTGAAAGAGCACACTCCATGATGAAAATGCAAGATATACAAAAGCAAGATGTCGACTCGGTTGATAATGCATCTACGTGTGAAGGCCCAAGAGTAAAGTCAACCCCCCGAATGTGGCACTTTATAAAAGTAGTGCATTTACAAAACTAACAATGTCATCACATAATGTGTGAACAATCATGTAACTTTGACCAAAGAAGTGCTCAAAAATGAGCAGCGAGTCAAAAGTTATGGCACAAATACAATTCCCACAACTGATGGAAAAAGTCAATAAATGCTGCAAACTGATTAAAAAAGTGCACGAAATGGGTGCAAAGGGTATCGTGTGACTACTCGTTGGAAATGACATCAAATTTTAGGCATAGTTTGTTTTGATCGAGGGGGTTAGCCTCCCGCCAACCCTCTGCACCTTGCCCTCCATCTTTGACAAGCATAGGAAGGGCATAAACAAGCCAAAAACAGCCTAGAAAATTATTACATGCCATTACAATGAATATTTTTTTAACTTAAAACATTAAAAATAGATAAGGAGGGGGCCCACGTTGAAAGGTCAAGGCCATTGACCACGTGTCAAGCTTGGAGGGTCCACGTGTCAGGTTGTTTGGAGGGAAAACCACAAAAAAACTATACAGTTAATTACGAGGGAATTCTCCATGTGCATAGGTCTCGTAGGTCTTGAAATGGCCGGAGGGATAGCCGAGCCACATGCTAGACTACAAGATCACAAGATCAGTAATCAACGGTTGCATGGATTCCAAATGCGTGTCCGAACAGAGTACATGGAGCTGAATGAAAACAACATGGAAACCAACGCAAAGGAGAAGAAAAATGTAGGTCTATTAGTAGTAATCGTGCGAGTTTGGGAAAATGTGCCAAGCAAGAACCCACGCCAAAAAATGTTCCAATCCCACGCCAAAATGTTGAGGACAAGGAAGAAATAGTGGGCACTACATGAGAAATGCCTGGTGTGGTCAAATTAATTTCAAAATTGTTTAAATTCATCAACATGGGAAAACTTCCAGAGCAATCTCAGTGCTTGTCAATGGCTTTAAATTTGTAACCAAATTGACATGATAGAAAATCTAACACAAAGGAAATCAACCAGGTATCTTAGACGGGTTTCTCATAATAAGGATTTCTCAAATTTTTTCTTAGAAATTCAAACTCCAACCATTTTCAAGAGTATTCTCATTGCATTTATACATTTTAATCACTCAATTTTCCCCCAAAAGATAAGAATATTCGAGGGACCTTTACTTGTTAACAATTTGTTTCAGAAATCGACGTTTAACAATTCAGATCCAAAAACTACCAGGTGGAACAATTGTGAACTAATCACATTTCTTAGGCTCTCAATTAATAACTAGGATGCCATGCCACAACTTTTTGGGAGTCCTAATCATTATGATTATTTCATATGGTAAATCTCCCTTTTAATCATTTTTTGGAGACTTTGCACAACTGGATATGACAGGTAATCTTTTTCACTCTCGTGGCAACACCTTTTTCATCTTTTTGCCCACACTTTCATCATTTCATCCCTTTTCCCTCTTTTTCCTCTGCAATTCTACCCCACATCCATTTCCTTTGGTAATTCCCATTTTTGCAAGTGCCTAAGCAATTCCCACTTCAAAATATCGACCATAACAATCCTTGGACTCATAATTTAAGTTTAAAATCCATTCAATGGCACCTTACAGACAGAGACGACAAGGAATTTCATCAAAGAACGATGAAAAATAGTGCGTATTCACGTCTCCAGGAGTCTTGGAGAAAAAATGGTGGAAAAATAGGTGAAATGCACAAAGAACCGTTGATTCTACCCCTTTTCCACTTTATATCACAACCGTCCATGTGTTTCCTAGGTGTAACTACAAAGGAGAAGCACAGAGGAAAGTCCCAAACAAGCACAAGCCTTCCACGTACCCTAGGCCCAAGAAAAATGCCTTTTGGCCTTTGAAAATTCTCAGTGTAAAAAGGATCCAATGGAAGCCTCCACGTGTCTTAATGGCACATTTTAAGATGGTCCCCAAAAGTAGAGACTCCAAACAAGTGCAAGCTCAACACGTGTCTCGCTTTAACAGAGTCCATTTAAAAATTTGAAGCATCGGAGAAGGCGCCAAGTGTCCAGGGTCCACGACAGTTCTCCTTGGCTATTGAAAATTCCAAGCAAAGGGAAGAGTGAGCAGAAGCCTCCAAGTGTTCTCCTGGTTCTTCTTTAAAATAAAACTTAGGGGCCAGTCCCAAAATAGGTGCGGTCCCTCCACATTTCCCAGGCCTTTAGAAAGTTTCTTGAAAAGTATAAGTATAGGAAGACCCAGCGGAAACCTCCACGTTTCTTCATGGCACAACTTCGAGATGGTTCCCAAGAGTGGAGACCATCAACAAACATAGGCTCACCATGTGTCCTAGGCCCGAATAAGAAGCCTCCACATGTTTCCTTATCACAATTGTTAAGGTGGGACCCTGAGGCAGATCCTCAAATGAGCACCAGCCCTCCACATGTCCATAGTCTTCCAAAATTGTACCGGATGTGTGAAAAATTTGTCTAAGTCTTAGAAAAGCATCGAAACCTCCACATGTCCCCCCGACGCAACTCCAAGGCCAAACCAAAAGGTGAATTTTCAAATAAGCATTGTTCCTCCACTTGGACAAGTTTTGGGTTGAATTGATCCTTAGAGTTTTTAGATTACCCCACCTAGCCACATCCAACCAGAAAGGGCGACGTTTCCATTAATGCTGAGAAGTAAATTTGAATGGGAAAAATACACTCATCAAACCGTAAAATGCAAGAAAATCACCATTTGAGCCCGAAAATGAATCTTTCTTCAAGGACAGAGAACTTGGAAATGTTATAAGGCTTCAAATATGATCCTTCGAGCTACATCCAATCACGTTTCCATAGGTATTTGGGAAAAAAATGACAGGGACAACAAAACGTGACTATGGAAAATGGAAGGAAAGGAAAAACCCAAGTTTTACGCCCAAGTTACAGACTCTTTCAGATGGATAGAGGAACAAAAACAAATTCTAGACCTTTAAGTGATCCTCGACCAAGGAAAGGACTGATCATGGCAACCAAATGGAGGAAAGAGTTTTCAAGCACCAATATGGGGAGATAGAAAACATGACAGAGGCTGAAAACTAAGGAATTTCAATGACAAATGGGGTGAGACTAATTCATGTACCAACATCGATCTGACTTGGGGATGGGTAGTCCCTATGAGAGCCACAATAACAAAGAACACACCAAGTTCCAAAAACAAACCATTGGGAAAAGGAGTGAAAGAATAAGCTTGCAGATCAGAACAACCAATACCATCCTCCAAAAAATGAATCGAGAAACCAAAAAAATTAGGCCACTAAGGACCTGAATGAACACAAACAAAAAATAAGACGATAAAAAAGAACTATACACTATAAAAATTGAGTATTCCTTGATTATAAGAAATCAATCAAGGAAATGTTTCAAATGCCTACCATTAACAAGAAATTCAAGCAGTTCCCCATCTAAGTCTTTTAGGAAGAAGGTATTTTCACCAATTCAAATATCAATGGAATAAGGGCCCATCCACAATGCATCAAATTTACCATGCTTTCCCTTATCTTCATGCCTGATATCCCATAAAAGCACAAGATCCCTAATGCTGAAAGCTCTGGAAGTCACCTTTTTTTCAAATAACTTCTTCAAATTTTCTCTGAACTTCACATGCCGTTGATGGGATGCCCTACTTTCTTCACCTAACTCAATAATATGATTGATTCTAGCACCATATGGACTAACTTCTTGATCTTTAATTTGTTGAAAAACTAAAATGAAGACAATTCAAATAAAGGGGAAGCAAAGCTTGAGTCCCATATACCAACTCAAATGGGATTTTACCACTAGCTCATGCTGACAAAGTGATTATGTCACCCAAATAGCAAACTTCAGCTTACTCACCCCACTTCTTTTGTTCAGCTTAAAGGTTCTTCTATTAATGTTCAACAAGTTTTTATTGTTGGACTCAACTTATCCATTTCCTTGGGGATTGTAGTTAGAAGCATATGTCGATTGATTCCATACTCTTTGCACTTTTCCACCAAAGTTTTGCTCAAACTTATGGAATTATCAACAACAATTTTAGTGGCACTCCAAATCTACATATGATTTGATTCAGCATAAAGTTCATAATAACTTGGTGTGTTGCCTTCTTGATGGGGATTACTTCCACCCATTTAGTAAAATTATCGGTGGCTCCAAGAATCCATTTATGACCGTAATCGAAGCATAAAAATTTCCCCAATGAAATCCATTCCCCATTGTTTGAATGGGGCTTCAACTGACACAGGCTGCAAAGGAAGGGATCCTGAAGCTTTCATTCTTCCATAAAAACATTGGCAACTTTCACATTTCCTAACCAATAGAGTTGTATCCTTGAAGAGAGTTGGCCACCAATAACCAACCCTCAAGATTTTGTGCTATAACTCTTCTAGCAAAATGTCCCCCACAGAATCCTCCATGGAGATCAACAATTATTTTGGGGGCCTCATCTTTAGTAATGCATCTCAAGAGCACTCCCTCGAGGTTCTTCCAAGCTAACCCAAAATCAGTAATGACATACTTTTGAGAGGCTAACTTAAGAGATCTTTTCTTATTTTTACTCAAATATTCAGGGCAACATAGATGTCTGAGATAAAATATTATATCTTTGTACCATTCAGAACTTACCAACTTTTCAAGGACATCCACCCTTTCTCCTTCTACTTCATTCACCTCAATAGTTTGCAAGTTGCTCTCAGCCATAAGCTTAGCTAGGCCCAAACCTCTTACCAATTTTGTGGTTTGGATATCCATGTCATACTCCTGCAACTTGTTCACCCATCTGCATCTTTTTCTTGAGACCTCCATCTCTGATAAGATGTCTTTCACCATGGTGTGGGGAACATAAGCAACAACTTTAGAGCTCAAGATGTAGGGTTTGAAAACCTTTGTTGCTTTCACCAAGGAAAATTATTGCTTCTCCATGATGGTGTACTTCAACTCAGCTCCCTGAAATTCCTTATTGAAAAAGGCAATTGGTCCCTCATGCTCTTCATCATCCTTCTGTAACAAAACAGATGCAATGGTGTTTTATGAAGCAAAAGAAAACACTTGAAAAGGCTTCTTGTAATTTGGAGCTGCTAAAATAGGGGCATGTTTCAATGCTTCTTTGATCCCATCAAAATCCTGAATGGCAGCCTCTTCCCATTTAATAACCTGGTCCTTCTTCAGCATACTAGTAATGGGGATGGTCATCTCAACAAAGTTAGACACAAATCTTCTGATAAATTTTATTTGTCGAAATAAGGATTGAATTCCCTTCTTATTTCTTGGAATTGGAACCTTGTTGATGGCCTCAACTCTTTGTGGATCACTCATGACCCCTTCTTTTAATACAATGTGACCAAGTAGCTTTACCTTTTGCACTCCAAAGTGACACTTCTTGGATTCAATGATATGCCCTACACTCTACACCTTATCAACATTTTCTCCAAGTGTTGCAGTGATCATTTATTTTTCTAGAAAATAGAGTTACATCATATTGATAAAAAAAATTCAAGTCATTGATATAACCAACAAATGCTACATCCATTGCTCTCTAGAAAGTTTCTCCAAAGATTACTTAAGCCAAAAGGCATCCCGATATAGACATAAGTTCCCAAGGAGTGGTAAAGGAAGTCTTTATTATTTCTGAATCCTTCACACTAACTTGATTATAGCTAGAGAAACCATCTAGAGTGGATAATAGTTTAGAACCAATTACCAATTGTAGCATATTCTTCATGTTTGGCAGAGGGTAATTATCTTTCAATGATGCTTTATTCAGGTTCCTGAAGTCTACGCATAGCCTTATGTCACCATTATTTTTTCTAATAGGCACTAGGTTTGCAACCCAAGAAGAGTACTTGGTGGGATGAATGATTCCTCCATCCCTCAACTTCTTCAATTCGTTTTTTATCTTTAAAGAAAGGAGCAGATTGATGGGCCTCTATTTTTTCCTGAAAGGCTTGGCATTAGATTCAAGAGGAATCTCATGTTGGAAAAAATCTTCCATGTATGCCTTCAATTCAAAGTAAGACCAAGCTAGGCAGTCTTGATATTTCCTTAGTAATTAAATATAGGACTGCTTCTCTTCCTTGCTGAGATTGCTTCCTAACTAGATTTTATGTGGCTTTTCCTTTGTGCCCAAGTCGTTCTCTTCCACATCTCTTGAAACCAACATACTCCTTTTAATAATGCAATCAACATTATCAAAGTTCGACTCAAGAGCCACCAAACCTCTGGGAATCATGTTTATCTTCAGTTGGATGATGTATTTTCCAAATAAAGTTTCCTTTCCTTCAACAACACACACCATTAGTTCCTAATCTATATTTTGGTTAGCAAACTCACCTTGGTTCTCAGAAACTGTTTCACCTGGGCATCATCATCAAACACTTACAAATTTTTAACGTTATTATGGATAGATGGCCTTGTTAGTATTTGAACATCATACTCACAAAATGGAGACACTTTACAATTCCCAAATCTGAATCTTAGCACTGCTAACTTGTCTGCAACAACATAAAATTTTCTATCATGGTGCACAATATTAAAAGAGTTAAACATTTCAATCAAATCCTAGATTGCATTCTTGTATTGTTTCATTCTCTGATTTTTAGTAGCATACAATTTTCTAATTTTCTTTACAATCAATTATGAATCCCCTTTGACAATGATATCTTTTATACCATATTTCCATGCAATTATCAATCTTAATAATAGTGCTTCATATTTAGTAATGTTGTTAGTGCATTCAAAGTTAAGTTTGAAAGAAAAGACAAACTTTTCTTGTCCTGGAGACATCATAACAATGCTAGCACCATTTTCAAACTTGGAACAAGCTCCATCAAGTAACAAGGTCCAAGGTAAACCCATTTGTTCAAGACATTTACAATGATCAATCTTGTGCTCCTTGCCATCAACGAATCCCACAAAGTTATCTGCATCTACATCAGCATATAACACTTCATAAGAAGCATTATTTGGTTCTTAAATGAGGTGCAACATTTTCTTCTCTCCATACAACTTTACAAGGATACCTTCAATTGGAATGGTGGAAAAATACATATCCATTTGAAAACTTCCACCAACAGTTGCAGCCTACTTTCTTGATAACAACATGCCCCATTTGGTAGGGAAATCAACATTGACAACATCAAGTTTCAGGTTCTTACCCAGATAAGATGCAAGTTATACCACTAAACCTTTCACACACCCTACAATTAGGACCTCTCTAGAATTCACTATAGTACACTTGCCATAAGATACTGTTACTTTAATGTTCAACTCATTCATGACTTCCAGAGGAATAACAATGTATGATTCTTTGGAGTCAAACATACAATTGTGCAGCAATCTGTCTTTAATAATCAATGTTGTAAAAAATGGATCAACATTTAACTAAGACTCAACTAAATATGTCCCCAAGTAGAATTCAAGTGGTTCACCTATCTCCTCTAATGCTTGGTGGTTTTTCTACGTCTGCAATGGTTGAAGGAGGGGTGTTTACATTATTTATATTTCTACCTTGGGCACTCCTATCTTCTTCCAACCCCAAATACTCAAAGGCCCTCTTCTTGTGCTCAGGAATCCTAAGTAGTTCAACAATTGGGACAGAAATATTGATCTGACTCAAGACTTGGGCAATGTCATAGGGAATGTATTTGGGAAAAGAAACATTTGGAGAAAGGTTGAAAAACTCATCAAATGGCACAAGATTTTTAACATTTTGGGCATGGGTGGGAACACCAGTTCTACTTGAGAAAATAAGGCCTTTTCTAGATGCATCTTTCTTTGGAGCCTCTTTTGGGACATTGGTAAGAACTGAGGTATTTGGTTTGGATTGAGGCCCTACCCCTTTGACAACTTTACTTCTTGTGTTATACTCTTTTTCTTGGGCCATAACAAAATTCATTAGCATCTCTCTATCCTCTTCTGATAAGATTCCTCCATTGTACTTCTTAATCATTAGAGCTCTTAGGTACTCAAAATAATTATTAGGAAGTTAAAATTATTGTGACATATCTATTTCTAAAGCATGAGAGGGAGGAAGAAGAGGTACTCGGTGAATGTAGTCTCAAAAACTTGTAGCAGTTCTTACACTTATTACCTTAGTTGAATTTTTTCCTTGTTGTGAGCTTGTAGAGAAACCCATCATGTAAATATCATCATCAGTATCATCACCATTATCAGCTTCTTCAACTTTATGATCTACTTCACATAGAAGATGGGGTAGAAAACATCTAGCACACCAATCAATTTCATTGGCTTCATCAATGTAGCAACCCTGGATGTTAGAGGATCATGCACCATTCTACTTTCATGTGCTTGAGGTTGTCTATTTCCCATGGGTCCTTTACCTCTATCATCAAATCTTTGATCACCCCTAGGATGATCCCCAAATATATCATGATTTGGTACCTTTTTTGACCTTATGAACTCTACTCAATTCCTTTCTCTACCCGAGCTAATTTGTATGATATTTCTTTGACAACCCCTGCCAAAGTCTTTACAACTTCCTCAAGATCCACAACCTTACTTGATTGAGGCTTCGAGGGTTGATCGCCTTTAACACCCTCCCTCTTAGGATGTTTTACAACTACTTTGATGTTGTTATCAATTTATAGAGCCATGGTAAAGACCTTCCTCAAAGTCCTAGGGTTCTTATCCCTCAAATAGTAAGCAACTTTCTTATCAAATGCATCTAAATACTTTATCAGACATGATTCATCACATGGCCACAAATTAACAGCAGTCTTTTCTCAATGTTTTGTTAAATCTAGTATTGAAATCATGGACTGATTCATTAGGATTTTTTTATATTTTCAAATATGATAAAATAAACCTAGGGTCTTTTTATCATGATATTGCATTCTAAAAGCATTTTTCATATCTTTCCAGAGTCAATGGAATTATCTGGCAGAGATTTATACTAGTCCCTTGCATATTCTTCTAGATTATGGATAAATAATTTAATGTACACATCCTCAAATTCTATTTCAAAGTCCTCCATCATATTGACAAAGAGATTCAAGTGTTGATCACTAGTGATTGCATTATTTCCTTGGAACTTTGGTAATCTACTTCTTACATCTTGGGGAACTGCATTTGGGTAACCAGCCATCCCTCTAAAATTGATAGGACCAAAGGTATTAACAACAAATGGAGGTTTGGGTGGAGGCTGAGCCATGTTGTTTTGTGGAGGTGATCTTGGAGGAGTTGCAAGATGATGAGGACTGAGGGGTTTGTTAGGAATAGGAATGTGATTTTCAAAATGAATATCCCCTAATGGCTCTTTTTCATGACAGACACTATCAGATTTGGAAAATACAGGGGTAGAATGAGATGTAAATCTTTCAAATACAAAAGAAGGACCCTCTCCAGTTGGAGAATTTGGATTTACAAAGAAACTACCTGATTCAAAAACACTTGAGGAAGAATTGCAAACTTCAATGACAGGTTGATCACTTTCAACAATGGAGATCCCTTTTCTTGAAGTCTGATCTCCAACCACTTTCCAAATTCCTCTTCCTTCAGAATTTGATTTTCCCAGCTCTGAAACAACCTTCTAGTAGGGTCCTTAACAAAGAAAGATCTTCTTCCTTCCAGCTTTGCAAAGATTAGTAACAAATTCACATTGATAAAGGTCAAGACACCAAATTTATCCAAAATAAATCAACACGAAGTCTCCACTAAGGATTTTCACCCTAGTTGTGCAAATGCACTAAAATAATTTGTCAAATGTCTATCAGCACTAAAAAATCATGCAAATCTTTACAAATCAGAACTTTCTTCACCCAAATTTATCAATGGTGAGGAAAACGCGGTACAATAACTACTAGAAAATTGGAAATACTACACAAAACTTATAACTTTGTTCAATATTTACATATCTAATCAGAGAATGATGTGTACAAAACGTATTTGGACACAAAACTACAAGAAACATTACCAGGGTTTAGAAAACTTTAAATTCTTCAAAGAGTCCCTGGAAATGGCACCACGAGTGTTGTTGATAGCCTAAATGGATTTGAACTAGAAACAAATCAACAAATTATCCCAAACAAAGGGTGCCACGAGTGTTGATGATGGGCCAAATGGATATGAATTGGTAACAAAACAAAAAATTAACCCCAACAATGGCACCACGAGTGTTTTTGATGGGCCAAATGGATATTAACTAGCATAAAATAAAAATTATCCTCGGCAACGATGCCACGAGTGTTGTTGACAGGCCAAATGGATATGAAATGGCAACAAATCAACAAATTATTCTGGAAATAGCGCTAACGAGTGTCGGTATCCAAATTTTTTCTCCCTTTCAAGCCAAGCAAGAATACGATTATACGTGGAGCTTAGAGGAAGATAGATCATAGTGTCTATTGTTTTGTAGCTGGGGATGAGATCTAACTGGACCTTTGTTACTCAGATTTGTGGAGAGATGGATAACACCTTTAAGAGGATTTGACCTATCCTCGCTACTTTAGGTCATGCCTCTTTGACCAGGGTGAGAGGAACCCTAGTGTAACCTCTATTTAATGAAGGAGATGGAGATATCCTTCTTTTGCACAAATTCTATGAAGAGAACCTTGGGAAAATACAATCAATACTCCATGATTTAACTCTTAAGAGTTGTCACTTCTAAATGATGGAGATACTTTCAACACAAGGCTAAGGTTACTGAAGACATTAAGAAATCTTGATTGTTTTGCATATTTTTGCAAGTAGATTTTGTTCCTTTGTTGATACACAGGAAAACAGGGGTAATTCAGGGTGGATTCATGGTTTTTGAATGATTTTGGTGGGAGATGAAGCAGATAAAGTTGATTATACTAGATCTTCAAAGGGACTTCACAACAATGAACAACTCAACAACATAATACTTCATAACAGTTAAGACGTTCCTTCAACCAAAAGGTGTGCTTCAATGGAGGCCCAAATCAACACGTTTTCACATAATATTTGAGACTCTAACATGAAGGATTGAATTGAAAGACTCAATTAAACACCAAATTCTCTGATCAATCATGCCTAAGGTATACCCAAGACTTATAAAAATATTTATCAACAAATGAAAGTGAATTGATTTTAAATTTGTTTATCTCATCCAAGATGAAGGATCTTCTTGAAATGAAATTGTAAATACCATTAAACTATCACAGGGACAAGATCCTGTGTGATTTCACAAAGATTTCAATGTAATATTGTAATAGGAATGAAATAAACTATTTGTAGACATTCTAAAACAAAGAAGACATAAATTTCTAGAGATTGGACACAAATTAATTTCAAAATTGCTTAAATTCATCAACTAGGGGAAAGCTTCCAGAGAAATCTCAGTGCTCGTCAATGGCTATACATTTGTAACCAACTTGACATGATAGAAAATATAACACAAAGGAAATTAACCAGGTATCTCAGACGGGCTTCTCAGAATAAGGATTTCTCAAATTTTCTCTTAGGAATTCAAACTCTGACCATTTGTAAGAGTATTCTCATTGCATTTATACATTTTTCTCACTCAATTTTCCCCCAAAAGAGAAGAATATTTGAGGTACCTTTTCTTATTAAAAATTTGTTTCAGAAAGTGATGTTTAACAATTCAGATCCGAAAACTGCCAAGTGGAAAAATTATGAACTTATCATGTTTCTTGGGCCCTCATTTAATGACTAGGATGTCATGCCACAACTATTTGGGATTCCTTCTATTCATTCTCGATTACGCCATATGGGAAATCCCCCTTTTAATTATTTTCTCGGAGACTCGCACGATTGGATATGACAAGTAATGTTTTTCACTCTCGTGGCAATGAATTTTTCATCTTTTACGCTTGCACTTTCATCATTTCATCCATTTTCCCCATTTTCCTCTGCAATTCTACCCCACATCCATTTCCTCTAGTAATTACCATTTTTGTGAGTGCCTGAGCAATTCCCACTTCAAAATATCGACCTTAAAAATCCTTGGAATCATAATTTAAGTTTCAAATCCATTTAATGGCACCTTACAGATAGAGATGACAAAGAATTTCATCAAAGAATGATGAAAAATAGTGTGTATTCATGTATCTAGGAGTCTTCGATTAAAAATGGCTGAAAATTAGGTGAAATTCACATCAACCATTGATTCTTCTCCTTTTCCACTTTATATCACAGCCGTCCACATGTCTCCTATGGCACAACTACAAAGGAGAAGCATAGAGGCAAGTCCCAAACAAACGCGAGCCTTCCACGTACCATGGGCCCAAGAAAATGCCTTTTAGCCTTTGAGAAGTCTCGGTGTTAAAAAGAGCTAGCGAAAACCTCCACGTTTCTTAATGGTGCATTTTGAGATGGTCCCCAAAAGTAGAGACACCAAACAAGTGCAGGCTCAACACGTGTCTTATTCGACGAGTCCATTTAAAAATTTGAAGGATCAATGGAAGGCGCCAAGTGTCAGTGGTCTGCGACATTTATCATCGGCCATTGAAAATTCCAGGAAAAGGGAAGAGTGAGCAGAAGCCTCCAAGTTTCCTTGTGGTGCTTCTTTAAAATAAAACTTAGGGGCCAGTCCCCAAATAGGCACGACCCCTCAATGTGTCCTAGGATTTTAGAAAGTTGCTTGAAAATTCTAAGTATGGGAAGACCCACGGAAGCCTCCACGTGTCTTCATGGTGCAACTTTGAGATGGTGCACAAGAGCGGAGACCCTGAACAAACGCGGGCTCACCACATGTCCAAGGCCTTAGAAAATTGCTTTGAAAATTTTAAGAACAAAGTGAAGCCGGAAGCCTCCACATGTTTCCCTGTCACAATTGTTAAGGTGGGACCCTAAGGCAGATCCTCAAATGAGTGCTAGACCTCCACATGTCCATAGTACATAAAAACTATACCAGCTGCATGAAAAAAATTTCTAAGTCTGTGAAAACTAGTGGAAACCTCCATGTGTCCCCTCGACACAACTCCAAGTCAAAACCAAAGGTGAATTTTTAAATGAGTGTCATTCCTCCACGTGGAAAATTTTTGGGTTGAAGCGAGCCTTAGAGTTTTTAGAGTACCCCACCGAGCCACATCCAACCAGAAAGGGCCATGTTTCCATTGATTCTGAGAAGTAAATTTGACTAGGGAAAAATACACCCATCAAACCGTAAAATGCAAGAAAATCACCATTTGAGCCCGGAAATGAATCTTTCTTCAAGGACAGAGAACTTGGAAATGTTATAAGGCTTCAAATATGATCCTTTGAGCTACATCCAATCATGTTTCCATAGGTATTTGGGACAAAAATGATAGGGAAAACAAAATGTGACTGTGGAAAATGGAAGGAAAGGAAAAACTTGAGTTTTACGCCCAAGTTATAGATTCTTTCAGTGGATAGATGAAGGAAAAACAAATTTTGGACCTTTAAGTGATCCTTGACCCAAGAAAGGACTGATCATGACAACCAAATGGAGGAAAAATTTTTAAGCACTAATACGGGAGATAGAAAACATGACAGAGGCGGAAAACGGGGAATTTCAATGACAAACAGGGCGAGACTAATCTTAAAGATGTTTTGAAACGATAAGGACCTTATTCACAAATAATAAATAATCCTAGCAATTTCTTAAACCATATAAAATAGAAACATGTTATACTTATTGATTTGCGAGATCCATGAAGGGTTTCTTGAAATCATAAAATGATTTTTACTAGATCTTCATATGTTAATAGTAATGACAGTTTGAAAATGATAAAACCTTATTCTAAAGAAAAAATAAATCCTAGTGGCCGCTAGCATATATAGCAATGAAAATGTTTCTTTTTATAATTTTACAGATTATTCTTTTAAATATTTTTTATTTATTGTTGTGTGTAAGATTGCATCGTGACCAAATGAACCATTTATCGATGATCCAGGAATGAAAATAGATTTCTCAAAAATCTTAGCAAGGTTTGGAATGAAATTTTAAAACTGTTAAAAACATTATTCTAAAGCAACAGATAAATCCTAGCAGCCACTAGCCACTATAAAAATAAATAGTAATGACACCCGGTGGAGTGTGAATGGGGAGCTTAAAGACGAGGATAAAAAGACCTCGATTTTCATCAACCATCGTTGAATATCATTCATCTAGATGAAAATGGTGTGAAGAAGATATTGGAATACAAGTTCAATGAGCACGACCAAAACGTGGTTAATACCACTACCACACGCATTTGGAAATTGGCCAAAGTGTTCTTGAAAAAGTGTTCTCTCTAGCGCCCATAGTGGTACAATTTTGGCATTGCTTCTAACCAAGAACCCTCAGTGAACTTTATAGGCATCTTCTTACAAGATATCCTCTCAGTAGTGCCCCCACCATCCAGGATCCAAGGCCGGTGATTCAAAATCTGGTAAAGATGCATTGTCCAACAAGGCTAGCTCCAAGGGTGGTGTGGTTCTCATGGTTTTCTATATCTATAGCAAAAATGGTGATCATTAGACATAAAAATTAACTTACAAGGATCTCTCCTTGTCGGTGTCACATACACCTTAACAATGGATAAGGCCATCGAGGGCCTCACCCTAGGTGGAAGAAACACTCATGGTCATTCCAATTATTCTACTTCATGTAATCAACCTATTTCCCTTCCAGTCTCGGGGTGTCACGTCTTGCTTTAATGACACCATGTGCTACAAGAATAATGATAATTATGATCAAGTTACCAATCTATCGAGGACATGATGGAGGTTGATCTACACAAGCTTTTCTAGTTGTCCTGACACGTCACGCGTGTCTACTTGGCCATAGATAAGTAGATAAGGGTTAACAGGGGGTTTGGTTTTGTTAAGTTCATTAACGGGAGGACACATAAAGAGTCATCAACAAGCTTAATGGTTATGGTTATGATAATATTATTCTCGAGTAGAATGGGATACTCTTGTGGTATTTTTATAGATGATTTGTATACTACTTTTTTACTCCTTAAGACAATACAAGATGTTGAAGTTTTGTAATGTTTGATATATTCCACCAAATTTAATGTAAATGATGATATAAAGGATTTGAGTTGGCTTCTTTGTTCTTGTAAGAAACATGTTCTCATAAGAGCGTGTCTTGTGCTATCAAGTGTTATTCTATGTTATTCGGTACTTGATGATTTTGTGAATTTGTGGGGATTAAACCAAATTAAAAAATATATTTTTGGATTGAAAAAAAATGTTAAGCTTAAATATGGTGGAGATGCATTGTCCGATCTTGACAAGAAGTTTACACTAGCATAAGTAATCTTATTTTTATTTATAGGGTTTTAGAAAGATAACCAATGATTTGAGTGTCTACAAACTAGTGATAAGTTTACTTCATATGCATGAGGATTTCATTTCTTTTCCCTTTTCTTGAGCTAGGGATGAAAATGATTGCATCTTACAGAGTGAGATATGGGGAGATTGAATAGGAGGGTAAAAATACACACACATTCCCCACACACATGTTAGATTATGATTAAGGAGAATGCGACAAGAGTTAAATATTACATCACTCTTTACAGGAATGAGTTATACATTTTAAAACTATTAAAAACATTATTCTAAAGCAACAAATAAAGCCTAGTAGCTGCTATCTAGTATAAAATAAAAACAAAGATGATGTCCAATAGAGTGTGATGAGGGGAGCTTAAAGAGGAGGATAACGAAGACCTAGATTTTTATCAACCACCACTTGAATATCATTGGGCTAGATGAAATTGATGTGAATAAGATCATGGAATACAAGTTCAATGAGCACAGACAGAAGGTGTTTCACAAAGCACTACAACATACATCCAAAAAAGTGGCCAAAGTGTACCTTAACAAACATGATCTCTAACACCGTGAGTGGTGTAAGTTTGGTGCTACTTCCAACCAAGAACCCTCAATGAACTTTACAACCATCTCCTTAGAATAGATTCTGCTGTAATGCCCTTTCCCACCGGGATCTAAGGTCAATGATTCAAAATATAGAGGAGATGTGATGTTCGTCTTCGACTAGCTCCAAGGGTAGTGCGATGATCATGGTTTTTCATATCTGAGGTAAAAAGGGTGATCACTGGACATCAAAAAGGTTTTATAAGGATCTCTCCCCTCCGATGTTCCAAACACCTTAAGAATGGATAAGGATGTTGAGGGCCTCACCATAAGTGGAAGAAGTGCTAGCGAGAATGCCACTTATTATGTTGTTTTGTGATCAAAATACATTTGTCCTAGTTTCGAGGGTGTCATGGACCACTTTGGTGACTCCATACGCTTAAAAATGATTAAAATTCTGATCGGGTTACCAAATTTGTTCGAGGAAACAATGGATGATGATCTACATGAGCTTTTCAAGACATTTGGACACATCACACATGTCTACATTGTCATGGATCAGAAAATGGGGGTTAGTAGGGGGTTTGTTTTTGTTAATTTCATCAATAGGTAGAGCACATAGATATCTATCAATAATCTCAATGGTTATGGTTATGATAATATTATTCTTAGAGATGAATCAGCCAATCGTGTGGTATTTTCTAGATGATTTGTATTCTTCTTTTTTACCCCTTAAGACAATGCAAGATGTTGAAGTTCTGTACTATTTGATATCTTCCACTAAATTTAATGTAAATGATGATACAAAGGATTTGAGTTGGTTTCTTTGTTCTTCTAAGAAACATGTTCTCATAAGAGAGTGTCTTTTTGACATGCGCGGAGAGATCGAATGCCCCTGCAATTTTATACGTCATCACTCTCAAACAAGATTATCCTCTATTGATTACATTCAACAAGTATCCACTTTAACGAACATGTTTGTTTAATTTTATTTGTAATAGTAATTTACTAGTTAAATTCACTTAAATATAAATAAAATAGGAATAATCGAGGGACCGTAACCCTAAATTGTTTAAGATTTATGGTAGAGAGAATACAGAGCCCTCATACCCATGAAACCCTAAGAAAATATTAACTCGAAAACCTTATCATGAAGTTTACGTGAGCATAAGTATTGTTACTTTTATTTGTAGGGTTTTACTACAATTTGAGTGATTAAGGAGGATGAGACAAGTTTTACATATTGAACTCTTAACAGAAATGGGTTATACATTTTAAAACATAATTTTAATGAACCTTGGGGGTACTACATTTCTGAGTAAATCTCCATGGGTTTTTCCTTTTCTACCACTAGTCTCTTTGTTCAAGATTTCTTGGGTGCCATCTCCTTTCTTCTTCTTTCTTTCATGCCCTAGGTGCTTTGAAATTCTCCTTCATCTTCCCAAACTTCGATGACTTTCACACTTCTCCCTCATGCAACCCCTTCCTTCTTTGTTGTCTCCTTTCCCCTCTTGTTACGCCATAAGATTACGCCACAACTCACACAATTTCACTAGTTCGTGACAAGTACCTCGCTCTTCTTTGCAAAACCCTCTTCACACTTTAAGTTGGGAGATTTTTTTTTTTTTAAGGAAAATTAGTTAAAATGAATACCTTTACTCTTCTATTTATACTTTTTCAATTCCTTAAAGTTCCTCCGACCACGTGTCTTAATGTCTCTTTTTAATAAAGAACTTTATTTCACTTAACTTTCGCGACTTTCCCTTCATCCATCGTAGTTATAACCTTCTAGCACTCCAACACTACTTCACTGCCATAGACCTCCTTCACACACATTACCGTGCCAAAGTACATAACCTTTGCGTTGTCCACCAAGTAGTTCCCCAAGGTGTTGCCTACCTTATGTTATACTATGCACAATATTTCTCTTCTACATGGTCTTTAAAATTTTCTCAACACACCTTTATAACCACACAAATTCAAACACCTTAACCACCATACTACCCATTCTTCTATCATTGCTCTAATCATTCATAACAACCCATTGTTTAAAGAATTTTTCAAACATATCCAAACATATTTTCCAAACCACTCCATAAAAATGTATGTGTGGTCCTCTACACATAAAATCACTTATAATCTAATCATCTACTAGCACACCAACACGCAACACAACACCAAAAAATGATAACAAAGGAAACAAATAAAATGGAAAAGTATTACAGGAACCCTAATCTAACTGGTAGTACAACCTTATTTATAGACACATATGAGCCTTATTTATAGTAGGGATTCAATCTACTCCTATTGAAATAACCTAACAACCTTGTCTCATCCAACACTTGAAAATAGCACACACAGAATCAAGGATGTAACATATAATATATGGCCCTAGCCAATGGACGTTAAGTTTCCCAGGATGGCACAAAAAATTAGAATCATAAACTAAAACCATCTTCCCAACCTCAAATTGTTTATTCTTAATGTGATGATCGTGTCATGATTTTTATCTCACCTCCTCATTCTTTTGACTCCATCTAGCAAGTGACCACCTTTCTGTATTAACTTATCCATTTACTCTTGTAATGTTTGTTTGTCAGCCAATCCTCCCCTATGCACAATACGTAGAAATGGTATCATAAATTATACTGGAAAAATAGCTTCTATGCCAAACACCAATTGAGACATTGTGTCTTTGTTCAATCTATTGTATGTTGTTCTATATGCCCGTAATATGAATGAGACTTTGTCCTCCCAATCTGTCTCCCAACATCAAAATTCTTAGGAAATGTGTGACTTAGTATATTTTTGAATTCCTTGACTATCCCATTAACTCGAGGGTGGTAATGAGTAGTCTTGTGATGAGCCACCAACAACTCGCCAAAAAAATACTAATTGTCTCATTCAAAAAATGTGTACCCCTATCACTAGTCAAACTCAAAGGGCACCCATACCTACTGATTATATTTTCCCACATGAATCTTACTATTCTAGTTTTACGTAGTAATATTTCGTGAAACCTTTGCCTCCACCCACCATGTTAAGTAATCAATACAAGTAATTATATAGCGTGAACTAGTCCTTTGCGCGGTAGGTGAAATAGGGCCTACAAATTCAACCGCCCACTTCTCAAATGGTTTAATGCTAGCTATCGGCCTCAAAGGCATTTCATCTCTTCTTCCTAGCTTACCAAGGCACTAACAATTATCACAGGCCTTACAAATCTCAATATAATCTTAGTAAATTATTTCCCGCCAAAGATATGCTAGTAGAATATTTCACACGATTGCCTTTCCTTCATAGTGTCCTTATGCAATTCCAACATTTTCTTCCTCCATGATTTCAATGCGCTCATTCTCTAGCACACAACAACATAAGATCTCATCGCAAAGATAACTAGTATAAGGGCCTAACTTGTATAAGTCTCCTCCAATTAACATGTAGGGTGCGAAACATATATCTAATTGTTTTCTTTCAAGATTCTTCACTCCCTCCGATGCCACACCCATTTTGAGAAACACAACAATATCCTCTAAGTCAGAGGGAGTGCATTGCAATTTAAACAATTGTGTATCTGACATCGTATCCTCAATGCATTGTGTGTACTCTCCTGAGTCAATCCTTGATAAATGGTCAGGTCCCTAATTACTCTTACCTAGTTTCACAACATTTGTAAACTCAAAATCTTGAAACAATAGGACCCACCTACATATGCACCCTTGTAAAATGAGCTTGTTCACCAAGTAATTCAATGCCATGTGGTCTGTGTAGAATATAAAGGGTGTTGTCTGTAGATACTACATGAATTTTTGCAGTGGATAGATCATCGAAAATGCCTCATGTTTGGCAATATTATAGTTCTACTCTGCTGGATTCAACTTCCTTCTTGCAAAACAAAGAGGGTGATAAACAGCCACCTTAACAGGATGTGCATTACTACTCCAATTTCCATCCCTCAAGCAGTAACATGTACATGGAATGTCTTGTCCCAAGATGGAAAGTGTAATATGTGTGTAGTGATAAGAATATTGTTCAATGTATCAAATGACATCTGCTATGCCTCTCCCCAATGAAACATACTTCTCTGCTTGATAATCCCTCCAATGGCATGAAGATCTTGCATATCCCTTAATAAATTTCTAGTAGTACCCCATATACCCAAGAAATCCTCACATTGCGCTCTGGTGGGTGTTCCCCAATCGATAATAATGAAAATTGTGGTAAGATCCACGAGTAAGCCTTCCTTACATATGATATGCCCCAACAAGGTTCTAAAAGGAGTAGTAAATTCTTTTTCTAAATGTTGAGAGATATACTCAATCGCCGACATCTCTCAAACATCAACCAAAAATTTTTGCAATGGTATTTTACTAGTCCACAAACATTCGAATCATCAAGGTATACTTGAAGAAACTTATGGATGAAGTCTTGAAATGGCTGATGATGAGGCCGAATATGCCCATTAAATGTATAATAAATGATCTCATCTTACTCTCCTTTTTATTAACTTTGATTGCATTTTATTAATTTTATTTGATTTGATATGATTTAGGATGTAATTGTCCATCTTTTGATTGATTGTGATTCTAACGTTTAAAATCTCTGAAAGTCCTAACGAAGTGTGTTGGAAATTCAATTTTGTAATAAAGTGGGTCTAATTAGTCAAATAAATGAAGTATGTAGCGTTCAACATGTTTTTGGTAGCATTTGTTCTAATACAACTTAGTTACAAAACTTATAAGCTAGTTCTGGAACTCCATTACACATTCACAGGCTTCATCACCTAGTTCTAGAACTTTAGGAATTAGTTCTGAACTCCAAATATTAGTTCCATATTTTTATAACTTAGTTCCTAACTCCTGGGTATAGCTCCGAACTCTCATGGTTTTGATATTTAACAATTTCCTATGGTTCTGGAACTTCTCTGAAGTTTTGGAACAGATGGAAGTTTATCTATTCTAGCCACATCCAAAGTGATTTAGCATTAACAACCCTTTCAATCAGGAAAGGATTTCGATCGCAGATCTAGGGTTAATTATCTTATAGTTTGCACGATCAACCATAATCCAAGTTAGCATCTATTCTGGGTAGATTCAATTTCATCATAATCGTAGAGACAACTATGATTGTAAATGTATATATAAGCAAACCTGTAGTAGATAAATAGAAAAGAGAAAGAAGATAGATATAGATATAGAATAAGTAATACAGATCAAAGTACCCATATCTAATATGTTTTGTAATACCGAATGTTTTATCAATAAATAGCCATTCTTGTTTGAGATAATTCTAAGTTGTTAAATCCTGATTCAAGGAGGAGCAAGGGCCCACTCCCCCAAGGACCAGGATATTCATCTATTTGGTATTTATATTTCCTAAGAAAATAGTTTAGATCTATTAATTTTGTATCACTTTTAATTATTCTAGTTAAACTCTGTTGTATACTCATTCCTGCAAGTGTCTAGATAGATTCTTATTCTTCTTGCAACCATTTTTAAGCACTCTAAGTTGTGTGTTTATTTCCAAAGCAAGTGTGTTTATTTCCATTCTGCAAAGTGTGTTTCCTTCCAAAAAATATTTTAGTGTGTTTCCTTTCATAAATTTTTTTCATAGTATGGTTTAAATAAGGTTTTTACCAAGAAATCTTTAAGAAATTGAAAATATCCCCGAGAAAATACAAAACTAACTACGATCAACTACTAGATCGAAAGGATTATTCTTGTTGCATATAGTTGTATGCACACCCTTGGTTTGAATATGACATCAATAGGAAGTTGATTAAATGAAGTGAATAATGTCACCCATCACTTTTGGCATCATTTATGGGGACACACTAGTTAGAATTTTCTAATTAAGTGTTAACAAGAGCAAAAATCATACATATAGTACTTGAAGGATCTTCCCTACTATATCATAAAATTTATGAGTATACCAAGAGACTCAAAGGGTATATTCCCCCAAAAATATCTTCACAAGAAATCATAACATACTCTAGTCCGAATAAGGAAGTTGATCAAGAATTAGAGGCACCATCATCCCTTGTTATACAAGAAATATAATTGCCACCTTTGGAATTCTTAGGTCAGTCACTTGAAGGAAGTAGAAATTTTAGGAGAATGATTATTTCTCAAGATCCATTTAGGGCGAGTAATGATTCTCAATTGAGCATTTAACCTCCTACTCCTAAATTTTCACCTTCCCTAAGGCATACTACATACCACATTGATCGGGAGAAAAATTTGGAAAATATTTTTAAAATGGCATGGGAACCTGAAAGAGAACCTGATAGGACCTTTACTTATCCAATCCAATTGGATGATGATGATACACCAATGAAAAATATCTCACCTACACATTTACCCACATTTAGAGGGATGTCATCTGAAGACCCTGACCAATTTCTGTTTGAGTTCAAGGTACTATGTTAGACCTATGACTACAAAATAGATAATCAAAAACTCAAGTTGTTTCCATCCACTCTGAAGGATGTAATAATGAGGTGGTTCATGGGATTAACATCCAACTCTATTACCACTTGGGCACAAATGGAAACTACCTTCCTAGAAAAATACCAGGATTATTGTAGAGGGAGAAATAGGAAGGAGGAATTCTTCAAAATCAATCGGAGGAGGATGAAAATATAGAAGACTATTTAGATAGATTCCTCTTTGTAAGTAAAAGGTGTGGATTTGTACTTCAAGAGGATTTAAGTAAAACCATTTTTCTTAAGGGTTTGGATGACGAATCTAGGGAATCCCTTAACTTGATAGGAGGTGGAGACATTAATCCATTAAGAATGAATGCAATTAAGGATATTTGTAGAAGCTATTCTAGAACAAGGGGTGGACCTAGAAAATGAAAATTGGTGGAAAGTTTGAATCCGGATATGAAAAAACTAATGGATGAGTTAGAAAACTTTAAAACAGAGACATTTTTAGTTTAATTAACCTCTACTATGGATGGATTACAAGCTAAATAAAATGCTAAAATTGAACCATTGGCTATGCATTGTCCTAGATGTAGGAAGAAGCATGCATAAGAGACTGTCCTTTGTATAAAATGCAAGTATGTATTATCTCAGTGAATATAAAGACCATGATACTTGATGCTTGTTCTCTACTCCCAGTCATAAAGAATTAGCTTGAACAAACCAAGACATCATCCAAAATAGAATAATTGAATTTTGTTTAGAGATAATCTCACCAAGGATAGTTTATGCCAAGATATGTTCATAATCCTTGGATGATGCCATGGGTTGCTCGAGACAGTACCACAAAATTGGGGACAACCACCTTGGGTACCTCAACCAACATGGAACCCTCAGGATTGGGAAAATCAAGCTTGGTATGCTCAGGGGACATAAAAACCATAGGCTAGTCAAGGAAGACCTTATGCTTGGTCACAACCAAGATGGAACCCTAGTAATTATGTTTAAGGAAAAACATATCCAAATTAGAATCAACATGCCATCATGGGATCCCCTGCATAGAATTCACAAATTGAGAATATAGTCCAAATGAAAATACCAGCACAGCCAGTAGCAAACCCAAGAAACAAACAAACAACTCCTGTTTATGGAACAGAACTAGAAAAATCAGTTGATCTAAATGCCATGGATTGTAAGGATATTCAAACTAGATCTGGAAAAATAATTAGCAATCCACCTATTATAATCACTGAAATGACAAAAGAAAATGAAACCCCTAGTACTATTGTTCCAAAAGAGGATATAAAAAGAAAAGAAAAGGAGCCAGATAATGCGACACTATTAAGACTCCATTTCTAGAGAGATTTAAAGAAGCTATAGAAACCAAGGAGTCTGAATTGGTATAGGAACTAAGGAAATTGAATATTGAAATACCACTATTACAAGCAATTAAGGACATTCCAGAATTGAACAAATTAATCAAAATATTATGTTTGAAAAATCCTGGAAGGAAGAAACAGTACCCCAAGACTATTAAAATAGATGGGAAACTTACTGATTTATTAGCAGGAAAACTTTTACTTCCAAAATATGAAGATCTTGGAAGTCCTGTTATTTATGTCTCCATAGGGGATAAGGATATACATAACGTTTTGGTAGATTTGGGTGTGGCTATAAATGTAATGACAATGGAAACTTTGAAAACATTACCATTAACAAGTATATAACCTACTAATACCATATTGTAGATGGCAGACCAGTCTGTAGAAAAACCAGAAGGGATTATTGAAGACATGGTGGTTATGGTGGAGTCATGGGAATATCCATTTGACTTCCTTATACTATAGCCAAAAGGTTAAATGTTGGGTTATCCCATTATTTTAGGTAGACCATGGTTAGCTACAGTTGTTACCTTAATTGATTGCAGGTCAGGTGATATGACTATCTCGAATGGTAAGAACTCTAAGAAAATTTTCTTATATCCTTCTGCGACCTTTTATTGACATTCAAGAACAATTGTTGGTTGATTCTCTTGATACTAATAAGAAAAATTTGTCTTCTTTGGCTATGATCACATTGCAGGATCACGTAAGAGAAGTGGAAGAGATGACTAATCCACCATTGAATGAGCACCAGCTTTCCTCAAAGCAAACATAAATAGTTCTAGAACCTATGACCATAGTTTTAGAACATGTGAACTTTGTTCCAGAACCACCACATTTAGTTCCAGAACCACCATATTTAGTTCTGGAATCACAACAATGGTTCTTTGTGATTGAAAATAATTTCACTCTAGAGGAACAATATTTATTGTGGGGAGAGGAAGAATTAGGAGCTTACGTTTCAAATACATCGGGAATGGTGAAGAATTTCTCTCGAAAGTAAGCGGACGAAGATTTTGACCTACAAAGAGATAAGTATCACAATTCTCCTTATTATCCTTTTTCCAGTATTTTTTCTCAAGGAACTTTTGGAGATGTTGCTACATATCATATGTTTTTACCACATGCATGTCCACTAAATAATTTAATGGAACCCTTTTAACAAATCAGTTCATCACACATTAGAACCAAGCATGTTGAGATTCAATCGGGTAAAATTTTGAACATTAACAGCTGGTTGAAGGATGATGAAGAAGCTAAATTGTTTGATGTTCTAAAAAATCATACTAAATCTTTTTCTTGGGATTAAAAATACATGAAGGGAATTCACCCAAGTATCTGCACTCATCACATCTATACTAAAAACATTAAACCAGTTAGGAAACCTCAGAGAAGGATTAACCTAGCCTTAAGGGATATAGTCAAACAAGAAATTGAAAAACTATTACAAGTAGGTTTTATCTACCCTATCTCAGATAGTTAGTGGGTATCTCCTCTTATAATTGTTCCTAAAAAGAATGAAAAATGGAGAATATGTGTTGACTATAGGGAACTGAACAAAGCCACACCAAGAGATTATTTTCCCTTACCATTCATAGATCAAGTCCTAGACAACCTTTCAAGTAAACAATACTTGTAATTCTTGGATGGCTTTTGTGGATACATTCAAATCAAATTTGCTATTGAAGATCAGGACAAAACTACATTTACATGTCCATGAGGTACCTTGTCTTATAGGGTGTTACCATTTGGCTTATGTAATGCTACGTAACTTTCAAGAAAGTTGTACTTGCAATCTTTGCTGATCTAACAAATGATTGTGTTGAGGTATATATGGATGACTTCACCGCACACAGAGATACATTTGATGATGCTTTGAGAAATATGGTCGGAGTATATACAAGATGTGAACAACACAATCTGTCTCTTAGTCATGAAAAGTATTTAATGATGGTTGATGAGGGGATTGTATTAGGACACCATATTTCAAAAAGAGGAATTCATGTTTATCAAAAAAATTAGGATCATTTCATATTTACCTATTTCTCATACCCCAAAGATATCAACTCATTTTTAGGACATGTTTAGTACTATAGGTGCTTTATCAAATATTTCAATAAAAATTTTCCCCCATGTTTAATTTGATAACCAAGGAATATGAATTTATTTAGAATGAAAGGTGTCAAAGATGCTTTCAAGAAATTAAAGAAAAGTTAATCACTACCCCAATATTGAGAGGAGCTTATTGGGAAAATCCATTTCATATCCAAACAGATGCCTCAAATAATTCCATTGGTGTAGTTTTGGGACAGAAAAGATGAAGAAGGAAATTAGTAAAAATCTTACTCCCATTTGAAAAGAATTTCTTGCTTTGTGATTTATGCAATCAATAAATTTAGACATTACATTACAGTGGTACAAGATATTTGTACACATAGATGATTCAACAATTAAATGTTTAATGAACAAACTAGTGGTTGGAGGAAGAATAATTAGATGGTTATTACTTTTACAAGAAGTTGATATTACTATTGTGGGCAATCCAAGTAAATCTAATGTGGTAGCTGATTTTTGGTCAAGACTAACCACTACAGGGGAGCAAGATCAAGTCAAGGACAACTTTACGCTATTTCGCACTTAAACCATGGTTTGCTTTGATATGGTAAATTATCTTGCAATAGGGAAAATTTCTCCTTCTTTCACTAAGAAAAAAATAAAGAAGTTAATCAAAACCAAAGTGCACAATTCAAATAGTTAAATGGAATGCTATTTAAATGTGGTCCTAATTTGGTTTTATGCAGGTGTGTAAGAGAAGATGAAATCTTTGACATCCTCGAGCATGTCATGATGAACGAAGTGGAGGACACTATTCAGTGAAAATAAAAACTCATAAGATACTTGGAACTGGTTATTATTGGCCATCTCTGTACAAGGATGTGAAGAGATATATCAAGTGGTGTGATCCTTGTCAAATGATGGGACAACCAACTTTCACCAATAAAATGCCTCTTCAACCTCAAGTAGTGATTGAACCATTTGAGAGATGGGGATTGGATTTTTTTGGTACCTTTAATCCTCCTTCATAAGGAAAGGAATATATTCTTATGTGTACTGACCATGTGAAAAAATGGGCAGAAGTGCAGGCATTGAAAAATGCAACTAAAGAAGCAGTTGCTGATTTCCTTTGGCATAGAATTATGGTAAAGTTTGGAGCACCAAGGAGAATAGTTTCAAATTAGGGACCACAATTTATGTCTAATATGATCCAAGCTTTCATAATGTATTACCAAATAAATCATAGGAAGTCATCTCCTTATCACCCAAAATCAAATAGACAAGTTGCGATATAATAAACAGAGAATTGGAAAACATCCTTACCAAAATAGTTGAAGCTGGGAGAAAAGATAGGGTAAAGAGACTACCTAAAGTTATCTGGGCTTATAATACAACTTGGAAAACTACAACAGGGTTTTCACCATATGAGTTAGTCTATGGGAAAAATCCCTTGTTGCCCATTGAGTTTGAACTACAAACATTGAGGACAATAGTTAAGGTGGGTATTGAGTTGGATGTAGCTCAAAAGGAAAGAATCCTTCAACTCAATGAATTGGATGAATTGAGGATGGAAGCACTTCAGCAGATAGAGATAATCCAAGATCAAAGGAAGCAATGGCATGACACACATATCAAGAAAAGGAAATTCAAAGTAGGATACTGGGAATTGTTGTTTGATTCTAAGTACCAACAATTCAAGGGAAAATTGAGAACCAGATGGTTGGGACCCTATCAGATTGAGTAGATATTTGACAATGGTTCTATTCAGTTACTTCCCATTGATGGTAGCATAAGAACACTCTTGGTCAATGGACATAGGCTAAAACTCTATAGGAAGCCTCCTACTAAGGATGAATTCTTGAGGAAGATTGAAGCAGACAAAGAATTTGATCATATGGAAGAACCTAGTTCTTCCAAAATGATCAAATAACTAGATGATAGATCCGAATAAAGAGAAAAAATTGAAAACTAGTAAATAGTGTTTTCTTCCCTAAAAATAAAATAAAAAATAAATACAAAAATAAAAAAATAAAAAAATTCTCTCAGAGGTCAATTGAAAACCAGCAATGGCGGTTGATCTCCTCAAATGGCTAATTCAAATAAAAGGGAATTCTTTGGAATTCCAGCTGTCTTTTCTAACCATTTTTTGTTCCACTTGTAGGAATGATGAGTCATCATAAAAAAGAATTACACCATCAAGGATGGTAATTATATCTTTTAACTCATTTAGGGTTAGATTAAAAGTTTGCATGTGTGATTAGACTTGATTTAAAAGTTGGTATGATGAGTCATCTATTTATACATTATGATTAAAAGTGAGTAATCATGAAGATGATTTGGATGGAATAAGTGGTGGCATAGTTATCATGAGTAATCATTAGTGCAAAATCATGAAATAGTTGTAGAGAAATTTTGAGGGAGAAGAAGTAAATTAGGTTTGTGTTTCGCAACCAAGAACAAAGGTTCCGCAACTAAGAATAGAGGTTCCGCAGCTAAAATCATCAGTTCCAGTAGCTAAGCAAGAAGCCCTGTAGCTGATTTGCACAAAATCAAAGGAAATCAAATTTGAGTCGATATGGGGATTAAAAAGAAATTAGAACCAGAGGATGATTCCTAGCTACTCGCAGATGAAGAAGTGGCATCTATCTTTGAGAAGGATGGCTAGAGTTCTGAAAATGTTTTTAAAGTATAATGATGAATTACTAAGAGACTTATTCATAAACATAGAGCAATCCAAGACAGTTAGAAATATTTTTATTCCTTTTTCTATGAATACAATAAATAATGTGTCTAGGGTGCCAATTGTGCATGTCCCACATCCCCCAAAGGGACCTTGAAATAATCAAGTTGAAACTCTACTACAAGAAGTGGAAATCGAACCCCAATACATTTACAACACAAAGAAAATCATAAAAGGGGTCGAAGGGATAGTTTTATGAAACCCTTTGATAGGGTAGCATTTTTATAGTGAAGTATTTAACTTGTGATGGTCAATTTGGATCCATAGGAAAAGAAGTCTTGAAGATGCTCATATATTTGATATATAGAGCCATAAAACTAGAATAAATAGTAAAGCTAGCAAGGTTTTTTTATTCTATCTAGACCATTGCCCAAAGGTATTCCCGGGGTGTTGGGATAATCGGGCATCATGGGTTAGTTCATTTGGTATGCCAAAGCACCATTTTCTCACAAGAAAAATGGAGAAGAAATTTGGGAAAAGTTTCTTGCAAGTTTAAGAAAAACCTTGATATTATCGGAGGAGAATACCAGCTCCATTTTCTCCTTCAACTAATTTCGATATTGATGCACTGCCGGGCAGAAGAACAAAAGGAAGTGGCAAGAGAGAATATATCAAAAATAATATCTGTGAGAAAGATAAAAAAGTAGAACCTTCGTGTCTATTAAGGAGATTCCTTCTTCTCGCAATGCATACATGGGAGCTAATATCTATCTTTGATGGTGAAATTTAACTCGTGTAAGAGCAAGGAACAAAATTAAGAAGAATTTCTAGGAGGAAATCCACCACTTTGGGCATGTTGAAGTTACCAAAAGAAGGAAAATTCATAAGAGGTTAAGGGAAATCCCAGAGGGAAGGAGTGAACAGGAAAAGATGGAAAAAAAAGCTGCTTATATTTTGGGCAGCATGGCCATGAATCCTCTTGAACCAAGCCAAGCTAAGATGGACAAAGGAGATGAGAGACTTGAGGAGTAGGATTTTCAAGAATTGGCCAAATCATCAACATTATCACATGAAGAAGAAGAGTTGGCATCCTGGAGACAAAAAGGTAAATTTCCTTTGATAGAAGAAGAATGCTCAACTCCCCAAGAAATTTTAGAGGAAGAAGAAAAACATCAGGTTAAATAGACTATGTTCTTGTCTAGAGAAGAGCTCATTATCAGGGAAAAGGATGAGGAATTGGATTTCCTCAAACTCAAATTAGAATAGAGGGAAATAATCATTGGAGAGCTAACAACTCAACTTACAAGATTAGGACTAAGGAGTTATTAATAATTTAAAAACAACTAATAGAGAAAGAGGAAAAATGTCAAACTTGTAGAAAATAGAATGTTGTGTCCACGGTCTGCACTTGATTGAGTTAACTTATTTGTCACTCAAAAAACTATGGAATGAAACTTACAGGGAACTCAAAGAAGCTAAAACATCCAATGAATATTTGAATACCAATATGGAAGAAGAAAAGAAGGAAAGAAAAGAGTGGGAAGAAAATTTTTGTAAGGAAGAAGGAGACAAATATAAATGTCTTGCAAAAATACAGATGGTCTGCATTATGAGTGAAAAATTGCTTTCCTGCATATAGTGTGTTTTTGGAAGAACAATTCATTCATTGGTAGTTGTCAAGGATTGTATGTGGACTTCCACATGAACTAAAAGATGAATCTGAATTCATGACAGCTTATTCTTTAGCTAGTCCTGTGAAGAAAAATCTTCTATGTGAATTCTATCTTTTTATTCTGATGGTAGAAAAAAACAAAGGATTAATGATCAATTTGTATGTGGGGAAAATCAGCTCAATGCATTTTTCTATGTTCTGCAAAATCATATTGCATGGAAGGAAAGGGATTATGAGTTTTTATTGAAAGCTAGCTCAACTAGTCTCTGTATGAGGTATCACTATGGTAAACCTTATGCCTTCTTCATACATTTTAAAACTCATGCCTTTAATGAAAGATTGAAGATACATTATTTTTCCATCTTACAAAAAGTATTGATACCTTTACCTCCTATGAGGAGGAGAAGTATGAATATATTTATGAGGGATGCTAAAAAGATGGGAACTTCTTACTGTTTCATTGAGAAGAAGGAAGGTAATATCCCCTACAAATCTGATTTGGACTTTAGAAAAAGAAAAATCTTTATGCATAATAATTCCTCAGATCAATGAGACCTATGGGAACATATGGATGGGAATGCAAACAAGGCCCCCTCTACTTCTCACCCCCATGTATCCTTGGAAAAATAGAGAACCTCAAGATCCTACTCAATTTGAAGAGTGGCAGAGGAAAATAGAAGTAGGAGCAGGGTATAGTACCTCTAAGTTTAAGCATTGAATATCCAGTTTCAGCCATTTGATTTGAGAAATCAAATGGAATGCAGAACACATAACCCCAATTTTGAAGAATAATTTTTAAAGGAACTTACAAATAAGTAAGTATGAGGGAAATGATGAGGCCAGAATATGCTCATTAAATGTACAATAAATGATCTGATCTTTCTCTCCTTTTTATTAAGTTTGATTGAATTTTATGAATTTTATTTGATCTAATATAAGTTAGGATGTAATTTCCCATCTTTTGATTGATTGTGATTCTAATGTTTAAAAGCTCTGAAATTCCTAATGAAGTGTGTTGGAAATTCAGTTTTGTAATAAAGCAGGTCTAATTGGTCGAAGAAATGAAGCATGTAGCGTTTAACATGTTTTTGGTAGCATCTGTTCCAATACGGCTTAGTTCCAGAACTTCCAAGCTAGTTACGGAACTCTATTACACATTCATAGGCTTCATCACCTAGTTTCGGAAATTTTGGACTTATTTTCGAACTCCAGATTTGGTTCCGGAATTTTTGGACTTAAGTCTATAAATCCTGGTATATATCCGAAAATCTCATGGTTTTGATCTTTAATGATTTCCTATGGTTTTGGAACTTCTTTGAAGTTCTAGAACCAATGAAATTTTATCTATTCTAACCACATCCAGTGATTTAGCATCAACGACCCTTTCAATCAAGAAAGGATTTCTGATCACAGATCCAGGATTAATTATCTTATAGTTGTCCGATTAGCCACAATCCAGGTCAACATCTATTTTGGGAATGATTCGATTTCATCATAATCGTAGAGACATCTATGACTGTAAATGTATATATAATCAGACCTGTAGTAGATGAATAGAATAGAGAAAGGATATATATATATATATATATATATATATATATATATATATAGAATAAGTAATACAGGTCAAAGTGCCCAGATCCAATATGTTTTGTAATACCGAATATTTTACCAATAAATAGCCATTCCTGTTTGAGAGAATTCTAAGTTGTTAAATCTTGATTCAAGGAGGTGCAAGGGCCCACTCCCCCAAGGACTAGGATATTCATCTATTTGGTATTTATATTTCCTAAGAAAATAGTTTAGATTTGTTAATTCTGTATCGCTTTTAATTCTTCTAGTTAAACTCTGTTGTATACTCATTCTTGCAGGTGTCTAGATAGATTCTTATTCTTCTTGCAACCATTTTTAAGCACTCTAAGTTGTGTGTTTATTTCCAAAAGAAAGTGTGTTTATTTCCCAAAATCAAGTGTGTTTATTTCCATTCTGCAAAGTGTGTTTCCTTCCAACAAAGCTTTCAGTGTGTTCCTTTCAGCAAAGTTTTTCATAGTATGATTTAAATAAGGTTTTTACCAAGAAATCCTTAAGACATTGAAAAGATCCCCCAGAAAATACAAAAATAACTACAGTCAACTACTAGATCAAAAGGATTATTCTTGTTGCATATAGATTTAGACACACCCCTGGTTTGAATATGAAATCAATAGGAATTTGATTAAATGAAGGTAATAATGACACCCATAAGTTGAACCACAATACAAAAACACAATAGGCATGTTATTCATTCAAAATGCATGACTGTGTAGCAAACAATTCCCCATTCATTGGCAAAGGTTATCTTTTCTTGGTCCTCCTTTATAATTCTAACCTGATGATATCCTTAGAATCCATCTAAATGAATAGATCTCATGCCTGGCTACTCCTTTCAGGATATCCTCGTGCGAAGGGGGTTGGAAAAGGGTCAATGAAACATACCACATTCAAATACTTGTAATTGACCAAAATCCTTATCCTCCCATCCTTCTTAATGTTGATAACCATTGGACTTAAACATTCTGATTCCTCAATAACCTCAATGATTCCTAATGCGACCATCTTGTCAATCTCCTCATTGACCTAGAAACACAGATTCAAATTAATTTGGTATGGTCTCTTCCGAATTCGGTGTGCACCCTCCTTCAATTTGATCTGCATATCTCCTAAATAGTGGTGCAATCCCTTAAGCTCATGGTACCAACACATAAACAAATACTAAAATTCACGCAATAGATCTATAATCTTTGAAACCTCCCTTTCGACCAAGGTAATCCCCAATAGGAGCCTCATTAGGTTCAGCATTCGATCTAATGTTAACCTTATTATTTTTTAAGGGTTCATGGTAGGCACACGCTTTCTCATCAGCACTATCCATTACCTCGCGCATACTCAAAGTATGGTTACCATCCAAGTTCTCCAATTCTTCACAATCGATCACATAAACCAACTTCCTTTCTCCTTTTCCATGCAAGCATGCTCAAGATGTATTTCCTTAGGCTCTTCCTCACCGAAGTGCACTTTCAAGTTAGGTTCTCCCAACAACTCCAGTATTCTATCCTCCACCATGGAACTATCCCCTATAGTTAGGAACTTAACAACCTGAATTACCTCATGCACCGATGGCTTTATACTTCGATACTCAAAGGTTTGAATCAAGTCATTTGTCAACTCTGCCAATTTCTTGTTTGACGACATAGTTCGTAATGAATATATCATGCATGTGTGCAACCTTTATAAGGTGGAGTAAATATTATGCACCCATAAAGATGGAGGTAAGGATTCCACACCTTCCATCTAGGCCTTCTCACATGCCTGGATGTGAAACAAGGTGGGTTCCTTCCCATGATAGTCTTGTATAGCAGTAGGTGCATTACTTTGGAGAAACCTAAAAGAGAATGAGATTCTCATCTCACACCACTAAGGTTATTACGATGGGTCACTCACTAATGTGACGGCGCATGAGACAAAGTGTAGCTAAGTATAATTCTCCTTTTGATATCACATATCTAGTAGGTATCCATTGCTCATAGGAAAACATCAGGGTTGGCTCGTCCTAGTGTAATTTAGCAATTATTTTGCTCCCGTGCCTAACCGAGTGAACATTTTTACTCTCATCACGAGATCCTCTTAACTACATTTTGACTAACTCATATGTTCCGTACACCCAATTATCACATGCTACACTAGTGGTATCACTTACAAATTGAGTGTCTTCCCACTGAATAACTCCATCTTTTGGATGCATGACCTCGGGGTCTTTGATATTTCACACATAGATTCTCAGTATAGGTCTCCTTCTTGTAAGGGTTTAGTATAGGGAATTGAATTTTCATCATGAAAGGGATGATAACACATTCCACCTTGTTCTCAAAACTTATATATCCCTTATTGAAATGTAAGTCGACATTTTTCTTATAACACCAGGGGAACCCAAGTAACACCGGGAAGTTGTCCACCTCGTAAAGTACAAGGACTTCTAACTCTCCAATGAATTTGGCCCCTTGGATAGTGATAAAAACATCCTTTAAACCACCAATGGGAATCACCTTTGTATTGTTAGCCATATACAATACATTTGAAGATAAATGTAATGGGGACTTCCCATTTGATTCCATGTATCCAAGGTGAGAAAATTAACTTCCACGCCTATATAAATTAGGATATTGATCGAGAGTCATCTATTAACCACAAAATTCAAGATAATCTTCTTATCATAGTCAATGTTGTGTGGGGGAAGGTTAGCATGCAAGACTTTCCACTCACTCTCTCCTCAACATGAGGTACTTCCTCTCGTAGCCATTATCCAAGCGAGAGGATGATATTTTCTTTTATAAGCATCTTGCATACCTCCCCGATGTCATCCAGATCCTTTGTGGAGCCTTAACATTCTCCTTTTTCTCTAACTATCGTGATTTCTCCTTTAGGCAATGGATCTCTCCTTGTAGGCTTCGAATCACATCCATGGTCTCCTAATAAACTTCCTTCTGATGAGCAAGGTTTGGATACTTCCCATGCACCACCTCTTCTCTTGTGACCAATGGTATCTACTTTGGTATTTCTCTGGTGCATGTATCCTTAGCTCGCGTTGTCACTAGTATAGGTTCTAACTTTGAATCAAGCTCCACCCTTGGCATCCAATGCAAATCAGATTTCTTCATGTTTACCATCTCAACGCATTTTTCCTTTTGTTTTTGTTGGATAATGTATTAAAAATTCTGTGAACTCTTCATTCCTGTGCTTCTTCCCGAACTAAGAGAAATGTAACAGTGAGGACATTCGTGCTTATAATGCTTCATAGACCCATAGTTGTAACAGGTTCCATGTGGGCACTCACTTCTTCCACCTTTGTGATTGCCATGACCTCTAAATCCTCCTCAAAGCCTCTACCTTGACCTCCCCCATCTATGCACCCTTCATAATGATGGCCCTCATCATTAGAACTACTTGTAATACTATCCTGGCACACACCAATATTAATGGAATCATGTATTTGGTCAATCAATTTATAATCCTTGGTGTCACGAGTAGTAGAGGTATAAATTTTGTAATAGCAAGACATATTCTTATGGATCGTGCACTACATTAACGGATACCTACTTGCATTGTGATCTCGTGGGAAATATCATAACCCACCTTTATGGTGTGAACCAACCTTCATGGGAAAGTTACCTTTGTATGAGCCTCTACTTCATAATCCATGCATAATAACCCGTTGTGAGTCCATGATCTGAGTTCACGATAATTTCTCCAACTACTTTTCCATTGTAGTAATTTGGGCTTCTAAGAATAGACTAATTCTTGTATCAACGCCAGTCTTGCCTCAACGTGCAATGAATCCTCCAAGGTCTATGCGGATATATGAAAGTCTTATGTGAAAGTTCCCTTATAAATGGTGTGATCAGTCATCCGATGAACCACCGAGAATGCTATAAAGGGTGAATTTCATAAGATAACTTAGATATGAGAGTCATGAAATGTGGGTCATAATTTTGCACACTCTCTTGCCATTCCTTATTGAATCTCCTTAAATGCGCTGATGCTTTATTGTTCAAAATTAGGTATGTGGAATTCCACCAAAAGGGATTACACAACGCAATGTAATCTATGAATGTCAAGTGTGGGTTTTACTTCATGTACCAGCTATGCACACATCCATACAACATGGTTGCAAACTGTCTTGCTTTCCACTGCAGGGTAGTGATTCTCTTGGCGCAATAATAACTCACACTTTTGTAAATTTTTGTGGCATCCTCAACGCCTTTGTAATCGTGGTAAGTAGAGCTAAATCTCATAAAACACATATTTATGGTGTTTTGGACCTTTTCCGCCAGATCTAGGACCATGATTCCCTCGGTGTTGCCTCTACCACCAAACCCACTTTGGATCCACTTGATCCGAAAACAAGTGCTTGAAATTAACACTTTTAATCGTTTCAAAGGATCTTCAATTTTAATCAACTTAAAAGGATTTTAGACTTCCAATAATTTATTAGAATCGATTTAGGACTGAATTGAAACTTAAATTAATTTTTCAATTTTCTCAAAATTTCAACTTTGTTCGTTAAAGCCCCAAAATGATCACTGTTTGAGATTTAATTTATTTACCAATTTTATCAATTACTTATTATAGTTGCATTCATATTCATATTCTAAATTTAAATTACTTGCAAATATCGAAATTGAAAATAAAAAGCGAAAGAAACAATCTTAAACAATCTGGTGTTTAAGATTATTAAGATCTTAAAAATGTAAATACAATAATATTTACATTGACCAATAATAAATCAAAAATCTGCAAAACTATGTTTCATACCTTCGAAGAATGTTAATGGAGCTCAGACTATGTCCTTCACCTTCATGATCCACTTGCAGCAGTGTCTCCCTTTGGTTCTACTCCTTCATATGAATTTAATAGAACATAAATCTATCATAGAATCTCAAAATTTTATAAATGATCATGCCATCATGATCACCTCAAAATTATGAGAAACTTTCAAATATAACTCAGGATCTGGAAGTGAGCAGAAGTGCCCCAAAATTGCACTTTTCCAAAACTGCCTCCTTATTCTTTTACACAGACCTGACACTTCCCCATTACAAATACAAGTGAGCTTTAATTATACCACTTACAAGATGGTGGTGGGTTGGTAAGGCCTCTTATTTTTTTCGATGAGGTGTTGGGTTCAAATCCCCCTTCTATAGGTTTAGGTGCTCAATTTAGCCATTGACCCCACATTTGATGGGAAAGGGATAAGATAAGCCTTTAAATAGCTTTTTGTCCACAAAATCCTCCTTATCCCATGGGATTAGGCTTATTCCCATGGAATGGATTAAATAAAATATTATTATTATTATTTTAAATCTAAAGCCACTAAAAATATGCCAAGTGTCATGCCCATAATATGCCATTTGTCCATGTTAGAGTGTGTCATGTCATCATTTGACCACAACGTTGACTATGCATATCTTTCACATACAAACTTAGATTTGGTCCTTTCAAAATGCGTCAGAAAGCTTACAAAAAGATCTATACCATGGAATAATTTTTTAAAATTACAAGACCATTAGTTTTCCTTGTCGGCAATTACCACGTGTCACCTTGTCATTGGTCCACTTGTTGACCAAAGTTGACTTCCATATTTATTGAACTTTAACCGGACATAACTTGAGCTCAGAGTGTCCATTTTTCACGTTCTTACAGTCATCATAAAGATATCTACAGGATATACTACATTGGAATGGTCTAGGAAATTTTAGGGAGCTTTTGACACTGAAAAGTATCCCCTGATCACTACTCCCTACTGAGAAGGCTTTTTGTCCACAAAAATCTATGTATCAACCCACAAAACATGTTATCTCTTCCTGCATTGCAAAAACACATAAAAGAACCTGAAATAACATTATAGGTTAATAAAATGCAAATATTTGATTAGCTAATTACATAACTGATTAGATAATAACACCCAATTAAGCTAGTGTTCAACTGAAACGCTGCAACCCTATCAACTTTGCACACAACTGTGAACTGTCATACCCCACTATAATGCCATCACAAATAATTGACCAAATAATAACACCCATTCTATTTCAAAAATCTAATGTTCAATTGTCACTTTCTGATATGGCGATTAATTAAATTATAATTTCATAACATAGATCAATTTACTAGACATCTAAATTGCCCATAATTAGGCTAGTGCTCACTATCCATCTCAAAGCAGTAATAACCGCAAGTGTTCACTATCCGAATAATATAGAATATCAACACCCAAAAATAGATATAGTCAACAACTGAATCCACGTGAATCTTCCCAAAACAATGTATCACCATCGTAAATACTAAGTTAGATAATAACACCCATTTATAATGTAGCTAGTGTTCAAATGAGACTTTGTGATTATATTGATTACAATGAAAATATTCACTATCTAGAATCATTAAACCATCAATGCCCAAAATGGGTATAGTCAAAATCTGAATCAACATGAATATGTAAATATTCTATCTAGACACTTTAACCAGTAAAAGGATAGATTATAAATTGTATGCTTACCCAAATTGGTGAACTGCCATAATCTACAAAATGATCACCTAGTGCATTTGCAAACTAGTTTTTAGTGTAATAAATTTACACCCTAATTGCAACCACATCTGATAGTTACAAAAATCAAATTTTCCCAAAATAAGGGTCTTATAAATTAGTGCAAATAACACATGTGGATACAACAAGTTTATCTATTTATTACAATATCAAATAGGTGCCCGAATGGGTCTTATAAGCATCCATAATATTTGCATAAATAACAATGCTATAAAAATGCAAGTTTCAAAATAAACATTTTGATGATGCCCATATCCATGCATATTGTTGTCGTAAGTTGAATAATAAACCAAAATGTGAGAAGATGAATATGAGTATGATGAACCTATCACTCAAATCTTCTTTACAACTACTTCTAAATTATTTCAAAGCTAAATATTAACATAGGATCAAAATCCCTAAAATATAGCTTTGAAAATGTTTGCATACTATCACCAGTTACTATAATGCAAACATAAAGTTGAGGAATGTTTTACCCATCCAATTACTTAGATTTATCCGTTTAGGTAGTTTTATTTCCCGATGCACGAAATGAGCATTTACATGAGTTAGATCAATAAAATTTGGTTTGACATTATTTTCCTTTTTAACAACTTTCCAACGTTGCACTGAAGGAAAATACCAACACATCTTAACATCATGACCATTCCTTTTACAATGGGAACAAAATTTAACTTCCTTTTTTTTAGGATTCTTACCCATTTTTCCATTCCCTGAAATCTGCCTAGGAAAATTATTCCTCTATTTAGGGAGGTAAACTTTTTCCATTTCTCACCTTATTGGGGAGAGATTGGTCTTTAACACCTTCCTTATCATTCACAAAAGGCATTAAATTCTTTATCATATTTTTCCTCTTCCAATAATATGCTACAGAATGATTAGTACCTTCAAAAAATGTGCAAGGAAAACCATACTTTTTCCACCGAAGCTATATTGTTAAGATTGAAAGAGAGTTTTAGAAGTTTTAGGATTTGATTTCCCCTTAGTGTTATTTTTAGTGTAAGTGGGAGGAGGTGGAATTTCATTACCTCATTTACATGATTTCTTACACCTTTCATTGTTCCTCTTGATGACAAAATCCTGTAATTCTAGTGGCGTAGATTCTTGGCTGTTGGAAGCTTGTCTTTCTTCAACTACTTTGGAACTTTCTCTAATTTCCATTTTCCCACTAGAATATCCCAAACCTACAAACCGAGTCTGATCCTCTACTTTTATTGGGTTAGCATCACCTTGTCCATTTTTACCAAGGCCCTTTCCATTAAATCTAATTTTAACCATTAGTTTACACCCAATTCCCTTAGTGTGTTTTTCAAATTGACCCAAAGGAATATCTAAAACTGAATGAGAGGAAGAATTAACATGTGAAAAAATTACAATGCATTCTTTCATAGCACCTACATTTGATTTGGAAGGAATTTCCTTCTTGTGTTCACCTTGTTGCAGCTTTTCCAAGAGGACATCCTTGGTCCGTATTTCTTTACTGCAACTCTTTAACAAATCCCATCAAATTATTACTGCGTGCAAGTATGTCATTGACATATTCTTCTTTCCTAGTTATAGAGGATTGTGGCTCGATTTTAACCACACTATTTCCTCTTTCAAGGAATAAAAATTATCTCTTAGGAAAGAGTTTTCTTCTGGATTAGGCGGTTTAGGGCTTGATCTCATCCAGATTGCTCTGTTTGGATGACTTGTCCATTATTCCTTGTTCCTTCAAACACAACATGTACTTCCAAAACTACACACTTTGCAAAAGAAGATTAACAACCCCCAAAATCTCTACACACTGAAAACTGAAATCAATACTGAAACTGAAGCCAAATTTTTACACATAATTAGTAGCTAATCCGGTAATCTACCTACGTGTGATACCAAAACTTGATCCAAAAACGGGTGCTCAAATTAATACTTTTAGTTGTTTTAAAGGATCTTCAATTTTAATCAACTTAAAAGGATTTTATACTTCTAAAAATTGATTAGAATCTAATTTAGGAATGAATTGAAAATGAAATTAAGTTTGTAATTTTCTCAAAATTTCACTGTTCGTTCGAAATCCCCAAAATTATCATTGTTTCAGATTTAATTGATTTCCCAATTTTATCGGTTACTGATTATAGTTGCATCCATATTCATATTCTTAATTTAAATTACTTGCAAATATCAGAAACTTAAAAAAAAAAAAAGAAACACTAGATTGTTTACGAGGTTTGGAATTCCTACGTCCCGGGTTTGTGATGAACCGATCCATTAATAATGTTAAAAAATTTAAATACAATAACATTTACATTAACCAATAATGAATCAAAATCTACAAAACTATGTTTCAGACCTTCAAAGATCATTAATGGAGCTCACCTATGTCCTTCACCTTCATGATCCAAACGGCGGTGTCTCCCTTTGGTTCTACACCTTTGTGTGACTTTATTAGAACATAAATCTATAATAGAAGCTCCAAATTGGATAAATTGTCACACCATTGTGATCATCTCAAAATTCTAAGCAACTTTCATTTATAACTTGAGATCTAGAAGTGAGTAGAAGTGCCCCAAAATTGCACTTTTCCAAAATTGTCTCCTTATTATTTTACACAGACCTGACACTTCCCCATTACAAATACAAGTGAGCTTTAATTATACCACTTACAAGAGGGTGGTGGGTTGGTAAGGCCTCTTATCTTTTTAGATGAGGTGTTGGGTTCAAATCCCCCTTCCATAGGTTTAGGCGCCCAATTTAGCCATTGACCCCACATTTGGTGGGAAAGGGATAGGATAAGCCTTTAAATAGCTTTTCAAAATAGAATGGGTGTTATTATCTAGTCAATTATCTATGATGGCATTATAGTGGGGTATGAAAATTCATAGTTATGTGTAGAGTTGACGGGTTGCGGCATTTCAGATTGAACACTAGCTTAATTTGGTGTTATTATCTAATCGCTTATGTAATTAACTAATCAACTATTTGCATTTTATTAACTTGTAATGTTATTTCAGGTTCTTATATGGTTTTTTTCAATGCAGAAGAGATAACATGTTTTTGGGTTGATACATAGCTTTTTGTGGAAAAAATCCTTCTTAGTAGGGAGGAGTGATCAGGGGATATTTTTAGTATCAAAGTTCCCTAAACTTCCCTAAAACAATCTAGTGCAGTATATCCTTTGGAGAGATTTTTGATGACTGTAAGAACTTGAAAAATGGACACTCTGAGCTCAAGTTATGTCCTGTAAAAGTTCAATAAACGTGGAAGTCAACTTTGGTCAACAAGTGGACAAATGGTAAGGTGACACGTGGCAATTGGCAACAATGTAAAATTGATGGTCTTGTAATTTTTAAAAATTAGTTCCATGGTATAGATCTCGTCATAAGATTTCGACGCATGTTGAACTGGATCAATCCGAGTTCGTATGTGAAAGATATGCATAGTCAAAGTTGTGGTCAAATGATGATGTGGCAGACTCTGACGTGACAAATGACATATTATGGGTGTGACTCTTGGAAAATTTTTAGTAGATTTGGATTTAAAATAATAACAATAATATTTTATTTAATCCATTCCATGGGAATAAGCCTAATTCCATGGGATAAGGAGGATTTTGTGGACAAAAAGCTATTTAAAGGCTTATCATATCCCTTTCCCACCAAATGTGGGGTCAATGGCTAAATTGGGCACCCAAACCTATGGAAGGAGGATTTGAAACTAGCACCTCAT